>JAQFVV010012650.1:1001138-1051138 GCA_028023455.1 Epiperipatus broadwayi | reverse complement strand
AAATAAATTCAATGTTGGAAAGTGCATATTGAATCATTGATTAAAATAGCGAAAGGAAATTTCAAAAGGCGAAAGATTGTTATCAGAAACAATTTTCTGATGGTAATTAAAAATGGCCGAAATTCTTAGCGGAAAACAGACTTTGTAAAAAAGAAAAGGAGAAGAATGTATAAGTTTATAAAGTGGAACAAAGAAAAAGAAAGAACGTGCGCAGAGCTTCTAAAAAGAATCGAAGAGTATAAAAGGAGCGGACAGATTTGAAAAGGGGGTCTTTTTACCTGGGTGTTCCAATAGTGCTGAGCATTTGGAAGTGTTTCATATTCTTTTAATAAAATGTGTTCACTTAGATACAAACTGAAATCGCTCGCCATGAGTGAGTAGAACGATATCGTTTGCCGACACTTTCTCTCGGAAAAAGTCACCTAGATCGTCCTCGTGCTACCTAAATTAGATCGGAGATTCGGAAATAAAACTAAAAGAAAAAAAACAGCTACTGTGGACTACTCACTAACTGAATTGTACGTCGGGAAGATCGATGACCTACTTAATGTTAACTTACCGGTAAGTAAATGTACATAAAATTATTTTTTTACATAAAGCTTTATGAATAATGAATTGAATTGAAATATTATCCCATAAAATTTTCTTGGATCAGAAGATTTACGAACTGAGAAATGAACCAAAATGTTGCTACAGAAAATCAGACTAAATAATTAATACTCCAATATTCGACGTAGATTAATGAATTCATATGCACAATCCTTTCCAACGTTGTAATGTCTGTCTTAATCATATGTTCTATTATTGAATGTTAAACAGTTATAATAAATCTTATTATTGAATGTTTGACGAGTTATAATAAATCTTTATTGTTAACTTCACTTTCATTGTACGTGTCAAAAATTAATACTATTCTATGTAATTTTTTACCTTTAGTTATTTAAAATTAGATCGTATAATTATTACCTTACAGGCTACAATATTTGACGCAGTCTCAGTGGGTCTAATGACCCTGGCGCCCTCAAGTAGAAATTAAAAACTGGTTCTGCTCACGATTGTACCCGGTAATCATTCTAGTCCGAAGTTGATCAGGAAAAATAGCTGTGTTAAGAATTAAAATACAATTTTTTTTATGTTGATACAGTTTGATCAACTCACGCTCAAATATAAATTTGAGGCGTATAAGGGCCTAGTAATACGGAAACGTTACAATGGCGACCCAACTCGAGGCTTACGAAAAGAAAAAAAAAAACACGACCTGAGAAAATTTAAAAACGGCATAAAATTGAGAATTTAATGTCCGTAGCCGGAAAATAAATATGACCACAAATAGTGCGCAAGTCTAAAAAGTTATTGCGTACGATTACAAAAGTTTTTTTTTAGAGTAGGATTTGAAATAAGGACTATATTGAAAGAAAATAATAGCTTATAAATTATTAAATAATAAATAAAACCGATCAAAGGTAAGAAATGACGGTAAAGGTAGAGGGGGACGGGAGATTATAGGGTGATAAAAGAGAGGGGTGTCGGTGAACGAATTTATTAGCAAAGCAAAATAAAATATTAGATTTATATCGTAAAAAAAAATTGATAGCGTTAAGATTTTGTTTACTGTAGCAAAAATAAGCAATACGGCCATATATGAAATTGAGAAATAATAAAAATACACAAAATATGGCAGAAGGCGCGGAAGAATTAAAAGAGGGTTTGGAACCCTTAATAAAAAAACTATTATACGAATGCATGACAGAATTCAAAGAAGAGATAAAAAAAGAAATGGCAGAGATGGTCAGAGAATTGAAAGAAGAAATAAGGGTAGAAATTAAAGAAATGAAAGAAGAGTTAATAAAGGTAGTAGATGAGAAAATAGCTAAAGGGTCACAGAGCACAGAAGTGGTAGAATTGAGATCCGATAAACAAGAAAGCAAAGAGATAAAATTCATAGAAAATAGAGAAAACATGCCGAGTGCAGTAAACCCCTTTTTGAAATTAAAAATTTTCCATGGACAAATTGGAGAATCACCGATGGAACACTTAAACAGCCTGCAGGGGTACTTCGCGATAAACCCCATGTCGGAAGAAGTTAAACTAACGCTGGCAGTTAATCATTTACAAGGGACGGCGCAAGCTTGGTGGGAATCCTTGTTTAAGAAACCGAATAACTTTACACAGTATGGTCAAATATTAATCAAATGCTATTGGAACGAGGACCACCAAGAACGAATTAAGAATAAAGTGGCGCAAGAGAAATGCAGAACAGAAGAGCGTTATGTACCATTTTTTTGGAAACAAGTAGCGCAACTACGAGCGCTGACGGAGTGCAAATTAACAGAAAAACAGATTATTAAGATTACGCGGAAAAATTTTCCCGATCCAGTAGGGCATCTGTTGGTAAGTACCGGATGTGAGACAGTAGAGAGAATGGCAGAATTGCTTAGTGCTTTCGAGAATGACAACACTGGAGAAGAGACGAGTCCTAAACACTTCGACAAATTACCGAACCAGAAGGGTCAGATACAACTGAACACTATAGTGTTGACTAATAGTGCTGGAAATCAAAGGAAAAATAAGGGGTCCCCGACTAAGAATAAAAGGAAGGGAATCCGTGCGAGACCTCCAGAAATAGACGAAAAAGTTAGGAGTGAAAATAAATACAAGAGAGAAGACCTTGATATAAAATGGAGAGACTGGTGCGAGCAATACAGAGAGGGGGTTCGATCCTTGTCACCTCCGCCATCAACCAGTTATAGTGATAGATAACATTGAGAGATAGAGTGGGCCGGATAACACCCTGCAGATCTCGGATGTGCCTCAGAAAAAACGAAAAGAAATAATGATATGGCTGGTGTGAACGTAAGTCACAAGTATTTGACCGGGTAGGCGGTCACTAAAGAGGGAAAAAAGCATAACCCCAAGTCCTAGTACGCAGTATGTAACATAAGACCGTCCTTAAACGCTCATCAGTCTATTTCTAGCAGAGATCCCGATATTGGGGAGGACAGACCAGGTTGCCACGAGCCTGTAAGACTCAAAATGATGAGCAACGCTCGTTTGTGCTTATAACTTGGGGTCTTTAGCGTTACTATTACGATTAAGCGGAGAGGACAGATGAATGTGGAAATATTTTACATTCCCGCCGAACGTCGCTTGTGGAATGAGTTCACACAATATATCAGCGCGATAATAAAACAAAACACACGAATATGGGCATGAAGACTTCTTAAGAATAAAATTAGTTTAAACCTACATTTTATTCTCATTCCCCTGCCCCGGTGGTATTGTACCATTTATTTATATATAAAGTACAAATTACTTTTTGATATTAGGTATTATAAAAAAAAAAAAAAAAGAGAGGAAAGAAAGAAAGCAAACACGATCTTTATTTGTTTTAGCATAATGTTTTGAAAAAAAAAAAAACGTACAGTGAAAGTTTAGTTTTTTTTTAGAAATAAGTTAACTAAAATAAATTCAATGTTGGAAAGTGCATATTGAATCATTGATTAAAATAGCGAAAGGAAATTTCAAAAGGCGAAAGATTGTTATCAGAAACAATTTTCTGATGGTAATTAAAAATGGCCGAAATTCTTAGCGGAAAACAGACTTTGTAAAAAAGAAAAGGAGAAGAATGTATAAGTTTATAAAGTGGAACAAAGAAAAAGAAAGAACGTGCGCAGAGCTTCCAAAAAGAATCGAAGAGTATAAAAGGAGCGGACAGATTTGAAAAGGGGTCTTTTTACCTGGGTGTTCCAATAGTGCTGAGCATTTGGAAGTGTTTCATATTCTTTTAATAAAATGTGTTCACTTAGATACAAACTGAAATCGCTCGCCATGAGTGAGTAGAACGATATCGTTTGCCGACACTTTCTCTCGGAAAAAAGTCACCTAGATCGTCCTCGTGCTACCTAAATTAGATCGGAGATTCGGAAATAAAACTAAAAGAAAAAAACAGCTACTGTGGACTACTCACTAACTGAATTGTACGTCGGGAAGATCGATGACCTACTTAATGTTAACTTACCGGTAAGTAAATGTACATAAAATTATTTTTTTACATAAAGCTTTATGAATAATGAATTGAATTGAAATATTATCCCATAAAATTTTCTTGGATCAGAAGATTTACGAACTGAGAAATGAACCAAAATGTTGCTACAGAAAATCAGACTAAATAATTAATACTCCAATATTCGACGTAGATTAATGAATTCATATGCACAATCCTTTCCAACGTTGTAATGTCTGTCTTAATCATAATTATTGAATGTTCGACGAGTTATAATAAATCTTATTATTGAATGTTTGACGAGTTATAATAAATCTTTATTGTTAACTTCACTTTCATTGTACGTGTCAAAAATTAATACTATTCTATGTAATTTTTTACCTTTAGTTATTTAAAATTAGATCGTATAATTATTACCTTACAGGCTACAATATTTGACGCAGTCTCAGTGGGTCTAACGACCCTGGCGCCCTCAAGTAGAAATTAAAAACTGGTTCTGCTCACGATTGTACCCGGTAATCATTCTAGTCCGAAGTTGATCAGGAAAAATAGCTGTGTTAAGAATTAAAATACAATTTTTTTTTATGTTGATACAGTTTGATCAACTCACGCTCAAATATAAATTTGAGGCGTATAAGGGCCTAGTAATACGGAAACGTTACAATATATATATATATATATATGTCATATTATTATTATTATTTGCGGGATATTCTGTGTAGTGAAAAAGCTAAATGTTGACGTTTCAGTACAATATCAAGTACCTTCCTTAGAGCATCCTCTTTCTCAAAGAAAGAAAGAGGATGCTCTGAGGAAGGTACTTGATATTGTACTGAAACGTCAGCATTTAGCTTTTTCACTACACAGAATATCCCACAAATAGTAATAATAATATGATATTTTTTATCCATGAAAATATTAGAATTAATATATATATATATATATATATATATATACTGTGTATATCTTTGTATGAGTGTTGTTATTCATGGTTCACAGAAAATGGTGATTTTCATTTAATTTTTGTATATACATATCATAACCCTCATGTCTGAATTTATAGACATTTTTGTTATGCTAATATTTTTAATGTTCTTTTTATTATGTATAACAAAATACTAAAGGTCATGTATATAGAATAAATTTATATGCATTTTTAAAATATTAAAAATAACTGTAAAGATGAAATATGTTATTATTTTTATTTTAAAAATTACTATTACATCTTTAAATAAAAGAAACATTGCTATGGAAACCAGTTGCAAATGACTGGAGGAAATAAAAAATTAAATGTTTCTTTGGGAACCAACAGAAGTCTTCGAAACTTATCTGCTTTCCAAGAAACCCTGGGAAGAATTGTAGCAGACTTAGTCGGAGGGTCCTGTAATAAAAAAGAGAAATAAAAAAAAATGTAAAGATTTTTAAATTTATATCATGTGTTTTATGAATTAGAAAACTGTCCAGGATAATTTCCCTGATCTTTCCAGTAGTGTAACTCAATATAGAGCTGTTGACAAAAAGGAGCCTTAAAATTAATCTTAATACTGCCGATCATCGCTATTGAAAGCTGAAGAAATATTTGAAAGTTATATGCTGTAAAAGGAAAACTAGTCATCTAAGGTGTATTTTTATAATTAATCTGTGAATCAATTTTAAATGCTCAGAAGAACAATTGAAATGGAAACTTTTATAAGATAACTATCCCAGAATGAACCAAAAAAAGCAAAATATTAATTGCCAGAATATCATAAATATTTAATGATTAATATTTTTTTTACATTTACAGATACAAAATATACATGTGAGTTCACAAACATATTAAAAGAAATCAACTGAACCTTCTACAGCTATCCTCAAAGATATTGTAAATTACAAAGAGTTTTTTCCCTCTCACACATGATTATTATATAATTTTTTAAATTGCAAATATGTAAATACATTTTTGTCATCATTATTATCATTCTTTGCTTAACATTTATTGTTGTTGTTAATAATTTTATTGTTTATCATTTTTCATTTGAACCAAGCTGATTATTTATTTTATTAATGTAATAATTTATCAGGTGGAGGGGGTAATGAGCAGGAAATATAATTGAATGTGAATAGAAACTTGTTTTTATGCATATGAAATTTGTTCATTGCTTGTGACTAGTATATCATTATCAATTAAAAATAGTTTGAATGTTGTCATTCCACCATGTACACAGTCACTCTTTAATTTTCTTTAAATTCCCCTAGATGAAAATTTAATTGGTCAAATATTACAACTGTTTTTATTATTTAATTATTAACTGAATTTATTACTAATTTTTAAATAGTGTACTTACCAGTACAATCATATATTGTAACAGTATGAAGATATGATGAACTTTTTTCTAACACATATACTACATGAAAGAAAACACCAAGTTGTAATGGTACATGGTGAAGTTTAAAAATAGGAATCTAGCTCTAATTTTTTCACCAAAATAAAAATAGGGAATATTTTGCTAATCTTTATAATAATGAAATTTGATGCATAAGTAATGAGACTTTCTTTATAAATATTTACATTAATTTCCACATCTGCATGAGTTAATAAATATGAAATGGGTTTAAACAATATATCAAGAAATTACAGGGAAATTTTATTCATTTTAAAATATATTAATATAATCAAATAATCTACATTTTCAGGGCAAATACAATATATTTTTTTAAATATGGCAAATGACTGGAATCTATTGTGTTAAGTGAGAAAAATATTAATAAGACAAAAATAATAAATTAATGAAAATCATTTACATTTTATTTACAATAAAATTGAGATACAGAGAGACAAGAATAGGTTTATTGACTTTAAGAACTTCAATTATTATCACAAACAGTAATTTATGATGGTATTTACAAGAAGAAAATAAACAAATATCAAGGTAAATATTTCCATAAATCAAGTTGAAGTGCTGAAAGGAGTAAAAACTTAAACAAAAGAATACCCCTTAAAATATTATCGTATCAAATAGTTAGCAATCTTTTAGTTTGTTTTCATAAAAATATATAAGCCTAAATACAAACTATCTAGACTATTCACTCAAGCACAAGCTATTGGTCATGTATATGTGCATATCTAAATATTGGAGCAAAAACAAAATTATTGTTCAGTATAATATAGGTAGCAAATTACTACAATTTGATTGATAAGTATCAAAATTGCCATCTAGCATGTCACAAATCTCTTAATGAAAATATTCAAACTGTAGTATATTTATATCTATATGTATAGTAAACACTGATAAAAGTATGTGTAAGACATTGTGATCTGGACCAGCTGATGAGTGCTGGTTCAGCATAAAATGTGCTTCTTGGAGATCACATCTTTTTATACATCTTTCATTATATGTTTATGTTTACATCCCTCCACAAAATGTTAAAAGCAGATAGAAGTCAGCTCCTATCTTGTATGAAAATGTAGTGAAAATTATATTACAGAAATATTATTTATTATTGGATAATCTTTAGTTTTATGAATGAATAATAAAAATTATTAATACACTTTCATTAGGAAATTTGAGTAAAAGTTGTGGGGACAGAAAATTTGACACTTACCAATCAAACAGTAATACTCAAAAATTTGAGATATGCAGGTTAATATGAAAAGATATAAGAAAAACCAAATTTATATTTAATAATACTAAGTTATTACCTTTTGGCAGATTCTCACTAGAATTATAGTGCAGAATAAAACCTCGCAGTTGAGAGCCTGTATATATATATATATATATATATATATATATATATATATATATATATATATATATATATATATATATATATATATATATATATATATATATATATATATATGGTGGAGAAGTGTAATTTTGTGCCAATGTGAAATTTATATGTTCCATTTCTTTGATCATAGGTCACAAGAGTCTTTTTTATTAATTGAATGTGGTCCCTTTGCAATTTCTCATGCCTCTTTGCATATCTCAAGTTTTCAAGTATTACATAGCTATATGAAAAAGCTTAATGTTGGATATTTGCAATCAAACTTTAGTAATTTGCTATATATACTGAATAATGATAAAGATATGTGTAAGAGATTGTGGTCTGGACCAATTGATGAGTGCTGATTTAGTAGAAAATGTGCATCTTGGCCATCATAGATCTTTTTCCCAAGTCTTTGATTATATGTTTATGTTTACATCTTTTCTATAGAGTTGTTAAAAGTGAATAGAAACCAGTCCCTATCTTGCATGAGACTAGTAAAATTTCATTCTAAAAATATTATCCATTGTTGATAATATCTAATCTTATGAATGACTAATAAAAATTAGTAATATACTTTTCTTAAGAGATTTGTGTAAAATTTGTGAGGGCAGCAATTTGATACTTGTCAATGAAACTGTAGTAATTTGCTATTTACAGGTATACTGAACAATTATAAAAAACGTGTAAGAGATTGTGGTCTGGGCCAACTGATGAGTGCTAGTTCAGCATAAAATGTGCATCTTGGGGATAATAGATCTTTTTCATATGTCTTTGGTCATATGTTTATGTTTATATCTCTTCATAAGGTATTAAAGGTGGATAGAAACCAGTACCTACCTTGCATGAGAGTGATATAGAGAAAATTACACTACAGAAATATTAATTTATTTTTGAATAATCTCTAGTCTTATGAATGACTAATAAAAATTATTAATCTACTGGGAATAATCTAACAATCTTTGCAGAAGATAATACAAATTCTCAGCAAAAAAAAAAAACCTGATGAAAAGAAACTACAAAAAAAGAGAATATAATTTCTTACTTAAATTAAAGCTAAATCAAATCACAAAACACTTATAAGTGAAAGAAATAAACATCACTTAAAATAATAAAACTTAAATAATCATAAGTGTAATATATTTTTTTATTTGAAGGATAATGACTAATGTTTTTTTTTAAGCAAATTTTTCTGCAGAAGTTAAAAAACACTATCCGGAGAAACACATCAAAGTCAAGTCTAAATTATAATTGGACATTTGTGATTCATTGATTGACTATTTACAAATAATATGTATAAAATATATTTTTGTTTATTATTTGTTTTTCATTTATAATTGGATGGCCCATTCTTTTTGAGTAGGGTATACATATTATGAGATAAATTAATAAAGTAATATATTTATTCTTACATTTTTAAATTACCAATGCTATTTATTATTATTACTTTATTTAGAATTTTTACAACCTGCAATATTTTTCAGAGATTTATCTCATTTTTAAAAGTTACTTATTTTTTCTGACTGTTAGAAAATATCAGTAAATAATAAAAGTAAGAAAGTAGTGAAATAACAATGCCAGATCATTATAATCTAATGTTACTTAAAAGTATTAAAAAAAAATTAGCTAAAAGTTTGATGAAACTTTGAAGAACGTTTGTAAGAAACTAAACTGTAAAAAGAAACGGTAACAATAAAATATTATTTACTTAAAAGTGCAAAAACGAGTATATTAATTTAATGCACATAAAAAACAATGTAAATAGATAAAATATTTGATAGATTACATATAATAAACAGCTGTTAAAAGTTAATCGCATCTTGTAGTAACAAAGTATAAGATGCTTTGCGATAAGGATACTTTATTTATCTTTTTTAATTCTTTTACAAAGCTCCAAAACTTTTAATTAATAAATAACTAACAGTAAATTGGAATTATTAGATTTTGTTCATTTCAACTAGACTGAATGTGTTACATTTAATAATTTATTTTCATCTTTCAGAGTTACTGACATTTTTGATGGCCAGAAAAATACCTTAAAAAGTATAAAGATATTATTTTTATTTTCTTTCTTTATTTAATACAGAGTGGGGTTTTTTTTAAATCTCATTTCAGTGGATTGGATAAAACTGTTGTTCTCTATCTATTTTCATGCTTGAATGCTTTAATTTGTTGTGTTTTTTTTTTTGGAAGAATTACCATTTGATTTTTTTAATGATGATCTTCATAATTTTAAATGAATTTATTAATTTTTAGAAAAATCAAAAAGTTAATGAGTACAAGTTTTATCCAGATTTATAAAAAGTACTGTTTATAGAATAGATCATTAGTAATTCTTTGGTAAAAATTGACAATGATATTTGCAATAATTAATTTAAATATATGTTTAAGATTTTTTTTATAATCTTTAATTCATCTTGAATATTAATTAAAGTTGGATAGAAAGCATATGTTGGTTGTATTAATTATTGTTAACTATGAAACTAAGTTAGGTAGAATATATCACTATCAAAAAAGAAATAGTTTTAATCGTAGTGTTTTATTTATTAATAAAGTGACAGCTATATTATTAATAAAGACAATCAGCTTAAACTGAAAATTATATAATTTATTGCTTTAATTTTAAATACTATTTCTCCATTCACTTTTTGTATATGTCTGCATATATATACTCTAGAGTATTTTAATATTTAATTTTAATAATTTGTATCGAAAAAATAAATGTCCATTTAGTAAAAAAAAAAAAAAAAAGAGGTCAACCATCTAATATAATTGGCATGTTGGAAAATGAACTTATGCATTTTTTATTTGATATTAAAGTTTAAAGACGAGAAGAATCATATCTGTTTTTAAAACTGCAGTTGTAAATGGAAATGAAAAATAAATGTAAAGATTTCAAATAAGTTTTTCGTATCTCTTGACAACCGTTTACAATTTGTTCCATTTTGAAACTAAGACAATATCATTTTTCATTGAAAAAAAAAATTAGTTCATGTGAACCAAAAATATAAGTAATAATAACATAAATATTATAAGATTATTGTTCATATGATCTCCTAATAAAAATAGCATTTAATTCACCTAAACATAATTTTTTTGGTGATTATTTTAAACTTTTATATTATGACTTTATTATTATAAAATTATTGTTGTATATTGTGTATGATAATGTTCTGTTGGAAACCAAGCTTATTAACTCCAAAGAATTTATTATTAAAAGGCACTATGATTAAGCACTAACAAAAACTTGATCATCAGTGATAGTTTGCCATTGCTTTCCATCATGCCTGGGCAAGAAATATGGCATATTGTATTCCTTTGCATTTTAAAAATAATCATCATAAACACTGCATATTTTATAATTGTTAGTTTGTTTTATATAAATAATTTTAAACTAATGGGGAAAGAAACAATATTTTTATTAGAATGAATATACTTATCAAATTATGTGTAAAAGTAGTTAATTTTCTAAAAATTGAACCATTATCAAAATGTGTGTCTAATATTTGTTTCATTAAGTAAATTAATAGTTAATGTTACTAATGGTTGCATTAGATATAATATAATATGGCTTCAAACGATAAAACTTTTTGATTTAAAAGCAACTGAATTATTGAATCTAAAATAATAGGATATTTTATTTTTTTTAATTTAAGAAAATGTTTCACTATGGAATTTATTTACAAATTATGATATAGGAATATTTATAAAGTCAATCTAAAGGTTAAAGAGATGTAGGTAAAAAAATTTTATTATATATAAATATTTTTTAAAAATCTCTAAATAGTCCTTATGCTACTCTTCATAAAATAACATTAAATAAGAAAGTCATTAATGATTGGCTTGTGAAAAGTGAAAATTAATTTGCAAGTAGTTTTACATCTGTTTAGTAACTTATAACAGGTGGATAACTAGTACAATTATGTGAAATATACATCATATAAAAGTCCAAGCCTAATTTACACCTGAAAAAAATTGTAAGCTTTTCTGGCATGAATTTGTACACATGGTATATTTGTATAAGTATGAATTATTAAAAACAATATAGTCATTAAGGCATGATAACTTGTTAATTATATTATTTTAAGTACATTCTAATTTTGTAATATAAAATTATAAAATTTTATTCCCAATACTCAATATCAAGAAGCTACTTTAACATATGATACTTTTTATCTAAATAATCTATATACGAATGCTATCATAGGCAACAAAATCCAAAGTGCTCTTTGATATTGCAATAAAAACTATTAGGAAGATCGAGTATAAAGATACAATAAATATAGAATCATGTTTAGTTAATGATATATGGTATTGATCATCATAAGTACAAACATCAAAAGTAGAAATATAAAATAATAATATCGATTCTACTAATCAAAATATCGATTTCCATTATCAAACAAAAATAAAGAACATACATTAGTTATCTTATTAGATTTTTACAAATGAATGTCAGATATTTATGTATAATGTACATGTTTGCTTTGCAATAAATACCTATATATTCTTAGATAGTATTTTAATGAAAATATTAATTTTCTAATCAATGCAATGAAAAGAATATCATTTTTAATTAACTAAGAAAGCATCATGCTATCAAATTCCTAAACTATTTATTATTACCTTCCACACTCAAATGATTGGAACTATCTTGAGTGAAATATAAGACTCAGAAGTCCATTAAGCAGCTATTAATTGATACACACAGTTAATACAGATTAATAATAATTCGTATATTGTAATGATTTAAATAAAGGTTTAAGAAATCATTTATAATTTTTAATTCAATTAAATAAATAAGGAAAGATTAACACAGAGTTTATAAGATTCTCTTTTTATCTTTACTCCTTTTACTTATTATTTAACTATATTTAACTATTAAAAGTAAAAATATTTTCTTTTTTATTACAATACTTTCCTGAATTTCTTTTATTTTATACATATATATATATATATACACACATACACACACAAACCAAACTAAACGTAAAAAAGATTTTAAAAGTAACTGTTAAAAATACTTGTTTTTTTAAATAAATTATAAAAGTTGTCTTTGTGTGCACACATACATATGTATATATGCGGTTAAATGTTCTTTATTTTAAATGTAATTCTGGAATAAATTTTTATCCTGTTTTTTCTGCAATAGTTGTAATGGTTCAAAAAATGTTAAAACATTTTAAACAACAGGACACATTTAAATTTGTAATAAAAATAAATTATTTAACGCTGAGCTCTTTCAATACCAAGTTGTATCATAATCATAGGAAGTTGAGATCTAGATTTAAAATTACTTTTGAATATTAAAAAAATAGATTACTATGGTGAAACACGAGTTAACTTATGAACAAGATTTGCCCAGCATAATTATCTGTACAATTGGACCAAGAAAACAATAAATACTCTTCCGTTTTCTTGGATGAGAGTTGCAATCACGTCATAACTGTAATCTTTCTATGACTGACATTATAAGTTCCAAGAGAGATGACAAAAAGAGAAGGGTGAAGGAGGTGTGGTCAATCATTGCACCATCAATAAAAGGGATGCTAGCATCCCTCTTTCTAAAAAGTGGCACTTATAGCAACTACTTTCATCATTAATATGTAAATCTACTTTATTGGTGGTCGAGAGGCTTAACAAGCAGTTGTCCTGGGTTAGCAGGTTCACTTCCTGGCTGATGCTATGACACATGAGAAAAAAAATTCAATTTTATGAGAATTTATTATTTAATATTCAAAAGTAATTTTAAATCTATATCTCAACTTCTTTTAGTCACATAATGCCATGATTATTGTAGTACTCAGTATTGAGAGTGCTCAGCATTAAATAAATTTTCTTTATTACAAATTCAAACCTGTACTGTTGTTTAAAATGTTTTAACATTTTTTGAACTATTTCACTTTAAATGTTGAATTGGCTGATTTAAATATACTTATGTTTTAAAGAATTATCTGAATAACTTGAAATTATTTTGTTGGAAAGATAATATAGATATTTGTTTATATCTAATATGATAGATATCCTTGGTAGCAATTTAAAATGTGTTTAGTTATATTCTCCAGTATGTAAATAAAAATTAATCAAAGAGTATTTAAAATATCTATTTAAATTATTTTTCTAAAGGCAATAAAATATTACATTCAAGCTTTAACACTTAATCATAACGCATATATACTGCAAAATTGAGTTGCTAAAATAAAATCTTTTAATGACCTTAAAAATTAATGTGAAAATGGTTATAACTTTATTTTGGATGGATTGTATTATAGAAAGTAATATATAATCAATATGCTTTAAAAACAACTTTAGAAGATTATACTTTTGTTTAAAAATTTAGTTTGGTAACTTAAAAGTATTTTGATAGTTTTTATTTATTGTGTATTTAATTCTTGTATAATGGTGAATCTTTGAAATATTTATATATCTTGATAATTATTAGAAGCATCAATTTATGTATACTACTTTATGACTATCTATTAACAGTTCAAGGAATAATTTTTTAATAAATAGTAATGCCAACAAATTACCAGCTTGCATTGTTTGTTTGCTTTTATATATCCAACATCTACTTGATTTTTAATATCAACTTAGCTATTGATATAAGATTCAAAAAGCATAATATTTTTAAAATCAATACAACTTGCTTGTATAGCTATGGAGATCTGTTAGACTAAAGATTATATATTTTAGTGATTTTATTTATGTGTAAAATCTCTAAATCATCATATGATCATCATTTCCTATGCTTACACAAGTTGTTTAAACAGTAGCAAACGTTTGATATAGTAATACCACCCATTGCTCATTTTATTAAATGAATAGATGCAGAAAGGTTTGTGCATAAAATCCCTATCTACTCATTCAATATTTTCATATAAATATCTAGCTTGTGGCTTTCATCAGTGAGAAGCATTGGATAAGAGCACTACACCTAGATTTTATTATCTATTGCAACTCTCTAGCAGACACCTTTTATCTTTTTAGTTAATTATAAAGTTATGAGGCCAAGATGAAAATACAATAATATTTTCAATTAAAGCTCATTTTATTGTATAATAATATAGATCTGAACCCAGTTCAGTATCTATACATTTTGTTACTAAGACATGCACTTGGTGGCATTACTGTATGAGAGATTGCTACTATTTAAACAGTTTGTGTATGGGTAGAAAATGTCAATTATGTGATTATTTAAGTGTTTTATATCATTCCTGCTCATAAGAAGATGATGATTGTGTTTTCAAAAAACCAAAGTCATAAAAATGTATAGATATTGAACTGGATTCAGATCTATTATACAACTGAATGAACTTGGATTGAATACATTGGGTTTTCATCTTGCGCTCATAGCTATATAGTTAACTAAATAGATAAAAAGTGGCTTCTGACAGATTGTATTAGTTCCTAAGATCTAAATATAGTGCTCTCAGATCCAAGATTTCTCAGTGATGAAAGCCACAAGCTAAAACTAATATAAGGATATTGAATGAATAGAGACTAGATAGAATTTTTTATGTACAAACCTTCTCAAAACCATTGATTACTAAGGCTTACTCTGAGTGGTATTACAGTATGGCAAGTTTTCTGCTGTTCATTTATGTGATAATTATTAGCATTTTTGGTTTCTTTGGAAAAATTGTACAAAGCATTATATAATTCTGCTTTCTTTCAGCATCTGGATAAGGAGCACTAATCTACTACAATCTGTGTCAAAAGAGATGACAAAAAATGTAAAGAGGCTTGGGAAATTGCAAAAGATCCACATTCTTTCAACAGAAATGATTTATGGGTGCCATTGTAAAAATAAATGGCACATTTAAATTTCACATTTACATATTAAGCCTCCTTTACATATCAAACTATTTTCATGTGTGTAGGCATAATTCTAACTGCCAAACTTTAAACAGCATTATGATTCTGGCACTAATCTACTAAAAGCATGCATATTGCATTAACATTTGGACTTTAATTGATATTTTTCATAATACTTGATTACAGTGAATTTATAAGAATTATATTATTCTCATTGAAAATCACCAATTATAAAATTAAATAATCAAAAGGTATTTGATATTAATATCAACCAATTTTTCAGATTAGTTTTTGATTTTGATTAACCAACATTCATTAGTGAGTGACATGAAATTTATATTATATATTCAGCAGTACAGTTTTTATAATGTCTAAGAATATTATAAGTTATTCAAACACCGTAAGGTTTTATTACAAGACAACTTGCCTTACAAATATACAAGTATAACACTAGGTCAGCAACAACATTTTTAACAATATGATATCACTAAATATAATTTCTGATTTTTTATCAGAGATCTTAAGTAGTTTAATTGCATATGATTAGTTTAGATAGTATAATATAAGTTTCTATTGAATGTCTCTCATTCATGAAAACTAGTAATTAGAAATTATTGTGGAGATTTTGTTAGCATTGTCATATAAGTGACCATTACTCTTTTAAGGTTCCAATAGATATCTCATCACCTTAGAATAATAGAGAGGATTTCTGTTTTTGAAGCAAATGTTGAAAATAAATGAGAGATTGGTGATGCTCAGTTTTGATCTTCTGTATAATACATTTGATATTGAAGAGTCTGTATAATGTTATATAATCAGTTATTGTTGTTTCTTAAAATTATTTTTTCTGTAAAAATAATAATAATAATAATAATAATAATAATAATAATAATAATAATAATAATAATAATAATAATAATAATAATAATAATAATAATAATAATAATAATAATAATAATAATAATAATAATAATAATAATAATAATAATAATAATAATAATAATAATAATAAAATGTATAATCCAATACAGATCGTTCTCTGACAATATATTTGATTTGTCATATATTATTTTAACTGACAATTGTCTTTATGTTATTCTTTAAAATAAAGTTTTTAAATTATACTACATTTACATTAATACAGGTTTATATAAAATAAATATTATTATGAATATGTCAAAACTTGTATCTTAAAAAAAATTTAATTTTATATTATATACAATCAAAATTATAGCAATATATTGATGGTTTAAAATATTATTTAATATTATGATTTAACTCTCAATATTGCATACAATAAATTGTATGTTCAAGCATATTTCATGATTGTACTATACTATTTCCTAATTCCTTTTAACTACTTTTTAGGTAGATATATTGATATATTTTTTTGACATTTAAATTGCCTACCATTTTTTATCCTATAGGTACACTTTTGATTACTTGTATCAAAATTTGAATTTTTTTAAATTTCTAATTTCTATGGAAATATTTAGATTTTAAAAAGATATATGATTAAGGAACTTAAAAAATATTTTAATTTATGAAATGAATTATCATTAAAAAAATATAATCTTAATAATTGTTATTGACAACTATTCATGATTTCTTTTTATTCACCCTAATGAATAGATGTCTTATTACCTGTATTTAAGGCATTTTCGTTTTTCTTTAAACTGATTAGTTTTAAATTATTTAAATTATACCTATTGATATTTTTATATAATGTTTTTTGAATGCTAAGTCATTATTTAATATATTTGAACCTCCTCCTGCTTAAAATTTTTTAAAATTCATTTTATTAAAAAAAATACAATTATTTTAATTTTTTATATTGAAGATTTATTATTTATACCTATTAAGTTCTTTGTTCTAAAGAAGATTAGATTAACTACACAATATATTAATATGACTTCATGATAACATTTAATCATGATTGGTGTAAGTTGACTGCTGTTTTGCCATACTCTTTAGTATCTATATTTATAGTTATGTCTCAAAATAAAAAAGTTCATTACATTATTATTATTATTCATATATATAATGACTAAGCTTCATTATATGCATGGATATAAGTTATGGTTAAGATTAGTGGTTTTGTTTCTCATGAAGTACAATCTAATAATTTTTTCTCCTAATTCAATAAATTGTCAGATTGTGAATTACAATTCAGAAGTAGTATGATTTGATTTAATTGGTGCTGCATATTAATTAGTTGACATATTATACAATTAATGATGCAGTATATTGCAGGCTGTGCATTTTGAGAGGAAAACACTTGTATCATGAGTTGCATTGAAACTAAATAATTTTATCTTCATAAATAAATAGGGTACTTTAACCCGACCTGCTATGTGACCGCTAGAGGCGCTGTTTCTGTGTTTTCACACAGAACATACAGGATAGGGGCCTCAAAAGGAGACAACGCTTTTTCCTGCCGCTAGGTGGCGCTGTTCACCTTTTGTATACACAGGAACCTTCCACAAGCTAGATGGCAGCTTACATCATCTGCTACCAATAACCTAGGTGGCACTGATTGCCGTAAACACATCTAGCTTATGTGTCATCTGCTATCAGAAACTACCAAGATTCTAGCCCACTACGCGGCGCTGTTTCTCCATGTTACACATGGTAAAAACAGCAACCTCTAAATGCCTCATTGCTAATGTTTATGAACATAGTACTTAAAACATTCAGGGCCTATAATGTACAGGGGTGAATAATTTATAAAGTCATAACTATTTAAATATATGGTCAAACGTAATAATTTTACATTCTATTTCACCATTTCATGAATCGATGTATTTTTAAAGTATGCCTTTGTAAAAGCGATCTGTTTTTTTTATTTATTTACTCTAAAAGTGGTTTTTTTTTTGTAAATAAAACAAAACATAATTTCCGGTCTTGTTTTTTTTTTAAAAAAAAAGCTAATTTTTTTTCCTACGGCAGTATATTGTTCAAAAATGTATTATTTTAAAAGATTATTGTTTGTAAAACTTTTTTTTTACACTTTAAATTAATATTTTCAATAAATTTTAAAGTAATATAAATTATATTTCAGTTTATAGATTACTATTTCGAAAAATAAAGTGTTATTTGCGTGCTGGGTATACCGCGTGCTTGTTACTCACAACCAAAATAATTCTAAGATCTGTTTATCAAAACTTCCTCTCACAATAATATTAAAGGCATAAATATTTATTTAAATTGTATTTAAATTTTTAGAATCATTTTAATAACTAAAAATGTCATATACTCACAAAAAAATTTCAAAATAATAGGTTTAATAAGTACCGTATGAGAAAAGTAAGATATTATACAGAATCAGAAAAAAAAAGATTTAGAGCAAAATATATATACATTTAATATCTTTATTGATGGTTGGAATTTAAAATGTTTCTTTCAAAACTGATGCTCGTGTTAGGCTTGTATACTATTAAAATTAAAACTATTAGTCCTCATAAATAATTTGGAAGATATTGCCTGTCAAAATTGGATGATCATTGAAAATTATATATGATCTTAATAGCCTAAAATTCAAAAGCCTGATAGTACTGTCTTTGCCAGTGCACTATTTCTTTCTTTCATTATTGATACATAAGTAAAACAGGTAAAACACATTTATTAAAAATCTTCCTTTACAGTCACATAGATATATTTCCTTTTAGTATCAAGTTATTTCTACCAAAAGCACTCCAAACCAAGTTTAATCCTATGATTAATTTCATCCGTTATGTTTCCATCTGTATTAATAATCTGACCAAGGTGTTTGTAATTGTTAACTTCTTCTAACTCATCGTAATCAACCTTTAACTTTCATGACTTTGAGCATTTAATACAATTTGAGGAGCCACATTATATATTTCATTTTTAGTATCACAGTTATTTGTACTAAAAGCACTCCAACCTCAAGTTGTAGGGGATCCTATGGGTTAACCTCATCCATTATGTTTCCATCTGTCATTAATAATCTGACCAAAGTGTTTGTACACTGTTAACTTCTTCGTGAACTCATCAATAATCAATCTTTATTTATATATTTGTGAGAAACATCTCATTAAACATTACTTTAGTCTTTTAACATTTAACTTTAGTCCTACTTTCATCAGATAACTCCTGCAACATTTCCTGCAGCTGTAGCACAAGATGCAAAAACAACTACATCATCTGCAAAATCTAAATGACTTAAATAATCTCCATTTACTTTCACTCGTTTAGCTTCCCATTTTAATCCACAAAATATTTCTTGCAGCACTGCTGTAAAAAGTTTTGGAGATATTGAGTCACCTTGTCTTACACCCTTCTCAATGTTGACTTTAATAATCTTTGTTAAAAAATAAATTTACTGATAAAGATTTCATAAGAGTTTTCCAATCAGCTTCTAAAAGCTTATAACTAAATCCTCTAATTCATTCTCAGACAGAATTATTTAGACTGCAAGTGAGACTTTGTTAAGAGAAAGCAAAATTATGCTGGAAAATGAGACACCAACAATACAAATCTAATATCACTTATGTTGAGAGAAAAATCTATTAAATCTTAAACTAGACAAATCTATAAGAATTCTTCCTGCTAGCAAGAACAATGTAACATTTGTAAATGGATAATAGTAATTATGATACAATAAGAGCTTCTCCCAACAGACTAAAAGTCCCATACTAGCTATGAATCACAACTGTAAATATTATTCAGAAAGCATTCCTGATCACAGTTATTTCAATGTTTCAGAAAAAATTAGATTGACATATTTTGGCAAAAATTCCATATCTTTGTGGTCATCTAAAATCAATAAAGGCCAGGTTCCATTAATATCTATTGTTAATTCTGAAAACTCACTATATCAAAAATTCTAATGTTCTTAGTCCTTTGGCATACAAGAGACAGTTCTGTGTTAGAGATTCTAAGAAAATTGTAGAATTAATCAACATGAAAAGTGAAAGAACTAACATATAGGTAAATTTTGATGTGAAAAACTTAATCACAAAAGTACTCTGTGATGAAGCATTATCTAATGTAAAAAAAAGATTAAATAACAATAGTAGTGTACAAACCAGAATAACTCTTCCAATTGATAGTTTATTACACTTAACATTCTGCACAGCATACTATTATTATATACTATAGAATTCTTCCAACAAAATCAAAATATGCTTTTTGATTCCTTATTGCTATCTCTGATCAGCAATATTTACATGGAAGAACTTGAAACTACAACCATAAATAAAATTCTATCTACAATTAAAGTCTGGCTTTTCTATGGCCATATGGTAAAGCATTACTACAAACATTCTGGATACTATCAATAATTATGTTCTTTTAATTAAATTCACAATAGAATTAAAACAAAAACAGACACTACAGTTCTTAATTTTCTTTTGACAAGATTCCCTCATAGCAAAATCAAAATTACAATCAACAGAAAACTCACACACTCTAAACAGAATAAAAATTATTATTCAGAAACCAATAACTTGGAAAAAGAAAAATCACATAGCATAAACTCTCATGAAAAATACTTATCCATCAGCTATCATTATGAAATAGCCAACTAAAAGAAACACCATAAGAAAAAAACAATTATAGGTATTAAAGCATATCCATAGATATTAGTAATTGCAGCTAAACTAAAGAAAATCTGTGATCACTATATTAAGATTCCTTTCCAAAGTCATAAGTGTCCTATAAAAAAGTCTAACTTCTATAAAACACAAACGCAAATATTGAAACACAAAAACTGCATCTATGAAATACCATGTGAATATGGAAAAACATATATGGCTGAAATCATCTGACTCATTTCAAAATATGTAACTAAAAGAGCAAGAAGTAATGATTAAAAAGAAAAACCAAATGCACCTAAAATACATTGGACAAAAAAAATAACGGGCAGAAAGTAAAAAGTAAAATTTGTATAAACCATTCACATTTATAGTAGATAACTTTATAAATCAGTCTAATGTAAATAATTCATAATATCTCAAAACTACTCATTAACCTTGCCCTTAAAAAAACTGGAGAAACCAAGAAAATCTTCATAGATAAATATATAAAATTTCTAATGACGTGATTTTTCAATTTCCATGCTAGTACTGTCACTAAAATTTCTAATGACGTGATTTTTCAATTTCCATGCTAGTACTGTCACTGGTAAGGCCAGAAACATTTGAAGAAGAGATGAGAAAAAAACAGCACCCAAAATGTTGTAATAAATTAATCTGTATGCTTTGCTAACAGTTGAATGTATTTAAAAGTTTAAATAAAGTTTGATATCTTTTAAAAATATTTCATAATTAATAACAGATGATGGAAATAGTTCAATATATAATTACAAGTAAAATCCCTATCATCACAAATTTTCAGATAAACATTTCCAGTTTTCAAGTCAATATGTATAATGCTTGGGACTGTTTTTGTATCTCCAGAATTGAATTTGAATTGAAACACCTATTGTAGTAAAAAATTTGACTGCAATGGTATGTTGACTACATATTTTGAGGTTTTATTAATTAACTATCTGGCTGGGGGATTTAACTATTAATGGGATGTTGTTTATACACATATATCATATTTTGAAATTCTGAAAAAGCTAAAATCGGTAACTTTTCCTAAATTCATTTATTTGTGTTTTTATAGAATATTTGCTTATCAATAGTTGTTCTTTATTAAAATTAAAACTGCAAAATTTTTATATGTTCATTCATCACCTGTGTTATTCACCTCCAAATCATAAGTCTTTGACTTAGTAAATGAGAGTTATGCAAAGCATTACAATCAGAATGACATTGCTTTGGGTGAGATGAAAATCTATCAGAAGATAAGTCTGTTTTATAGCAGTCACGATAATTTCAGGTCTAATGATGTATATTAAAATCACTGTTATTAAAAAGCTAGTAATTGTATTTGAATTGACCGAATGCCAGACCATTGATTCTTTCTCCCCCAACACACACACAAACATTAATTTCTAGAATATTTAGCACTGCACATCATGCTCTTGATTGAATGCCTCCAGTAGTTAAGTGACCAAATTTATACTTAAATAAAATTGGAGTAAATAAGGCATGGGCATTCACTATTTCATCCTAGCTCAGATTAATAAAAAATGATCAATGGTGAAAGATTTTCTTTGTCTTTTTGCTTTTTTCTCCTGAAAATTTTTTAAAATTATTTGTTTCCTAATAAAAAATGATCAATGGTCAAAGATTTTCTTTGTCTGTTTTATTTTTTTCTCCTGAAAATTTTTTTAAATTATTTGTTTTCTAATTGTTTTTAATTAAGATATGAGCATTGAAAGTCAGAAATCCAATGTGAAGAGTAATTGTTTTTACTATAAAGTGCTATTAAAATGGTTTAGTATCTTTGGACTTCTCCATAGAATTTCATTTATAACTTGTACTGCAGCTACACCTTAATTTTGTGACTGGGCAATTATGTAGCCTACAACTATTCTAACTATCCAATTTTTGTATTCTTGAACCTAAATATTTAAATTATTTGACTAATCTCATAAAAATAAAAATTACAAACATTCTCAAATTGCATTAGAGAAGGGGGAAGCATAATTTGTGATTCATTTTAAAGATAATAATATACAAAATAAAACTCTAATTTCATTCATATCTAATTATGTACCAATAAAAGCTAAATACCTAAACATTTAATAACCTCTTAATTCTTATGATATTTAAGATAATTTAGAGTTAAACCTAACAATATGAAAAATTAGGTAAAAATATTATTCATTAGTAACTCTTTTGTCTTACTTTCAAATAATTCAAATTAAAGATATGAAAAAAGATATAGAAAGTATCTTTCTTATTAGGAACAAAGAAATTATAATTCTTTAACATACCACTCCAAAGAAAATTACTTCTTATATTTATTTATATTCATTAATTATAAAATTGTTAATTATAAAGCACCCATTACATTAAATATTAGAAATATACTTCAAATAATAACATGCTTTATAAAAATGTTTTCAATTTAATAATTCAAGGAAATTACTTTAATATGTTGACTTTCCCAGTATCATTATCTAATCTAATTGTTGCTGTTGCATTTTTATAAATATTCTTTAAAATATGACATTATCTTGGATCTATACCTGAATGATATCTCTAGAATTGTCATTATGATGTATTATATCATTTTCCGGTAGATTTCAACAATTATTAACTTATGGGGTTGTGATCAAACAGAAAACAGTGGAAAACTTAAAGGAGATAATAAATATACTTGAATTTATTTACTGGTTAGAATCTCTACAGATTTTCTAATATAATGTTTGTGAGTCGTTAGGTGGTTTAATGAATCTATAAATGAATTTCTAAATAGACAAATTCTAGTATATATCACCCAACAGAGACACTTAAATATTTACCAATTTCACAATATCAACTAATAAACTATAATTTACTTTGATTAATCATTAAGATTTGATTTAATGCAAGAAATTATCTTCACTCAGGAGGTTACAAATTTCTTGTCATCCTATTAATTGAAAGGAAACCCTTTGATTTCTCTTGGAGGCCTTAAAGAAACTGAGCAAGGCAAATTCTTAATGTCCACTCCATACGTTCTTGTCATTGCAGCTGTTATTACTATGTGATTATTCATATAGTATATAAACATGGATGGGTTGCTCACCAACACGCATTAGCCAGCATGATGAGGTTATTGGATTTTTACCTCTGAGTTTAAGATCAAAAAACACCATGGACTTTCTTCTCAGTTGCCTGATAAGGCAGAATGAATGCTTGTGTAAATGATAATATTTTTCCAATATATATACAATTATGACAGATGAAAATAAATCATGGCCCTTATTCCCAGGAGACTGTAAAGTCACCAACCAAGGCAGCAGTTGGTGGCCGAAGGCAGAAGCTGCTCAGAACTCCTGATTGTGGACATAGGCTGTCATTTGATGATGCCTTTTTTATTTAGGTACTTACAACAGCAGATCACTTTCAAGTGAAGAAAGATTGCAAGAGTTAGAAGAAAAACTGTCTTATATTAAATGGGATATTATTGGACATTGTGAAGTTAGAAGAAAAGGTGAAGAGACAATTGTTTTAAAAAGTGAACATGTACTCTATTATAAAGGCACAATAAAAAGTGAAAGAATAACATTGTGGAGATTGATGGTGTATCAGACAGAGTGGCAAGATTAGTTATACAACTTAATAGCAGATACCAAATGCAGATAATTCAGGTTTATGCTCCAACAATTTCTCATAGTAATGAAGTAGTAGAAGATTTTTATATGGATGCACAAAAGGCTTTTGATCAGAGTTAACAACATTTTAAAATTGTTATGGGAGACTTTAATGCTAGAATTGGTAAACAAATGAAAGATGAAAGTGCTGGCAGTAATTTTGGTTATGGTAATAGAAATGAGAGAGGACAGAGACTTGTGGAGTTTGCAGGAAAAGGAAAACTTTATATTATGAATTATTTTGAGAAAAATGTTAAAAGGACATGGACATGGAAGCATCCAAATGAAAGTACAGCAGAATTGGATTATATTTTGACTAACAGAAAATATGTATTTCAAGATTGTAATGTTCTTAATAAATTTAACAGAGGAAGTGATCATCGGTTAGTAAGATGTGAAATACATGTTAATGCAAAACTAGAGAGACAAAAATTATTAAGAAAAACAATATTTACAGTTGATATTCCTAATTTTCAGAAACATTCTAATCAATTTAAAATAGAACTTACAAATAGGTTTCAAGTATTAGTAGATTTTGAACATGATTCAGATTTGAATGAAATTAATATGAAAACAACTGATATACTTTTAAAAACTGCAACAGCACCTGAACAATAAAATTTCTACTGAGACTAGAGAATTTATGAAGAAAAGTGGGGATATGAAGATATACAAAAATGACACGTTAAAAAGAATTGAATATCTCAAATTTTGTAAAATGATGCAAAAAAGATTTGAAAATGATATAAGAAAGTATAACTGTGAACTAGCAAGGAAAGCAGCAGAAGGGAATGAAAGTCTCAAAAGTGTAAAACAACATTTTGGTATTGGTAGGAAATTCATATCTGCAATAAAAAAAAGCTGGAATTATTACTGAAAAGAAAGATGACATCATGAAATGGATAGAAGACTTTTATAAAGAATTATATAGTAATAAAGAACAAATACCTCCTATATCTATGACATCTTCTGAATTACCCAGAATTTTAAATGAAGAAGTGAGACATGCAATTAAATATATGAAGAAAAAAAAGATTCCAGATTCCAGGTAATAGTAGAATTATAATTGATATATTTAAAGAAGCAGGGGAAAAATATATATATATATATTTTTAGCAATGTTATATACCAAATGTCTAAATGGTAAAGATGTCCCAGATGATTGGAAGAATGCAGTATTAATATTAATATTTAAAAAAGGTGATAAAGAGGATATTAGAAATTACAGACCTATCAGCCTTTTATCAGTTACATACAAATTTTTTACCAAGATAGTTACAACTCGTGTACAGAGAACATTGGATATCCCCCAGCCAAGAGAACAAGCTGGATTTAAAAGTGGTTTTAGTACAGGAGATCATATCTAGGTATTGAGAGAAGTTATAGAAAGGACAAATGAATATGAGTTGCCATTATGTTTTGGATTTGTAGACTATGAAAAGGCATTTGAATCTATAAACTTTTCTTCAGTGATTAAAGCATTGGATCATCAAGGTATAGACCCAAGATATTGTCAAATTTTAAAGAATATTTATAAAAATGCAACAGCAACAATTAGATTAGATAATGATACTGGGGAAGTCAACATTGAGAAGAGTGTAAGATAGGGTGATTCCAAATATCCAAAACTTTTTACAGCAGTGCTGCAAGAAATATTTTGTGGATTAAAATGGAAAGCTAAAGGAGTGAAAGTAAATGGAGATTATTTAAGTCATTTAGATTTTGCAGATGATGTAGTTGTTTTTGCAAATTATGCTTCAGAGCTGCAGGAAATGTTGCAGGAGTTATCAGATGAAAGTAGGACTAAAGATAAATGTTAAAAGACTAAAGTAATGTTTAATGAATTTTCTCAAAATATGAAAATAAAGATTGATTATGATGAGTTAGAAGAAGGTAACAGTTACGAACACCTTGGTCAGATTATTAATACAGATGGAAACATAATGGATGAAATTAATCATAGAATTAAACTTGTTTGGAGTGCTTTTGGTAGAAATAACTTGATACTAAAAGGAAATATACCTATGTGTTTGCTCAAAATATGAAAATAAATATTGATTATGATGAGTTAGAAGAAGTTAACATTTACAAACACCTTGGTCAGATTATTAATACAGATTGAAACATAATGGATGAAATTAATCATAGAATTAAACTTGGTTGGAGTGCTTTTGGTAGAAATAACTTGATACTAAAAGGAAATATACCTATGTGTTTGCTCAAAATATGAAAATAAAGATTGATTATGATGAGTTAGAAGAAGTTAATAGTTACAAACACCTTGGTCAGATTATTAATACAGATGGAAACATAATGTATGAAATTAATCATAGGATTAAACTTGGTTGGAGTGCTTTTGGTAGAAATAACTTGATACTGAAAGGGAATATATCTATGTGTCTGTAAAGAAAGATTTTTAATAAATGTGTTTTACCTGTTCTTACTTATGTATCAATAATGAAAGAAATAAACAGTGCACTGGCAAACACAGTACTATCAGGCTTCTGAATTTTAGGCTATTAAGATCATATATAATTTTCAATGATCATCCAATTTTGACAGGCAATGTCTTCCAAATTATTTATGAGGACTAACAGTTTTAATTTTAATAGTATACAAGCCTAACACGAGCATCAGTTTTGAAAGAAACTTTTTAAATTCCAACCATCAATAAAGATATTAAATGTATATATATTTTGCTCTAAATCTTTATTTTTTCTGACTCTGTATAATATCTTACTTTTCTCATACGGTACTTATTAAACCTATTATTTTGAAATTTCCTTGTGAGTATATGACATTTTTAGTTATTAAAATGATTCTGCAATTTTAAATACAATTTCAATAAATATTTATGCCTTTAATATTATTGTGAGACGAAGTTTTGATAAACAGATCTTAGAATTATTTTGCTTGCAAGTAACAAGCACACGGTATACCCAGCACGCAAATAATACTTTATTTTTCGAAATAGTAATCTATAAACCAAAATATAATTTATATTACTTTAAAATTTATTGAAAATATTAATGAAAGTGTAAAAAAAAAGTTTTACAAACAATAATCTTTTAAAATAATACATTTTTGAACGATATACTGCCGTAGGAAAAAAAAATAGCTTTTTTTTAAAAAAAAAACCACAGACCGGAAATTACTTTTCATTTTATTTACAAAAAAAAAAAAAAACACTTTTAGAGTAAATAATTAAAAAAACAGATCGCTTTTTACAAAGGCATACTTTAAAAATACATTGATTCATGAAATGGTGAAATAGAATGTAAAATTATTACGATGACCATATATTTAAATAGTTATGACTTTATAAATTATTCATCCCTGTACATTATAGGCCCTGAATGTTTTAAGTACTATGTTCATAAACGTTAACAATGAGGCATTTAGAGATTGCTGTTTTTACCATGTGGAACGTGGAGAAACAGCGCCACGTAGTGGGCTAGAATCTTGGTAGTTTCTGATAGCAGACGACACATAAGCTAGATGTGTTTATGGCAATCAGCACCGCCTAGGTTCTTGGTAGCAGATGATGTAAGCTGCCAGCTAGCTTGTGGAAGATTCCTGTGCATACACATGGTGAACAGCGCCACCTTGCGGCAGGAAAAAGCATCATCTGCTTTTGAGGCCCCTACTCTGTATGTTCTGTGTGAAAACACAGAAACAGCGCCTCTAGCGGCCACATAGCAGGTCGGGTTAAAGTACCATAAATAGCAAATGCAATATCTCACATATAATCTTAAAATAAATATTATGATTATATATATAATGCTATTGTTGTTTATTTGACTGCATCTCAATTAAAACAGATCTTATCCAATATATTTATTTATATTTTATATAATTTAAATATATGTAAATAAATCAATTATTTTATATAGTATATTGTAATATGCTATAATTTTAATAATGAACTCAAAATATGAGAATAAATGTTAAAATTATATAGTACATATAACTCATTATTTTTGCTATTTATTTATAAACTGTTTGAATGTTTAGATTGATTGCAGCAATGATGAAGTAGGTTTGATTTTATGAGTTTTTATTATATACATATAATTCTATAATTAAAACACTTCAAACAATTAAAAATCAAAATAGTTGAACGTTTGTATATATATATATATATATATATATATATATATATATATATATATACAAGAAATAAAGTTTTCGTAAAAAAAAGAGGAAAATGAGACTTTTAATTGTTTGAAGTGTTTTAATTATAAAATTATACGTTCATAGGCAATGTATATTTTGAGAAGAAAAAAGGATGGAGTGGTGATTACAGGGTTTTAAACAGAAGTGAATGGATTTGTTTTTATTATATATTGCATTACTTCTTTATCTACTATTTAATAAATGTTTTTTTTTTTATTTTAGCATTATATTTTTGGCCTTCATTATTATATATTCATATCTAAAATTAATATATTTTCTAATATTGAGATAACATTGTTATTTCATATTATAAATTTTAATAATTATTTAATAATATTTTTTTTAAAAATATTAATGATTGAAATGGTTTTAATATTTCAACATTTATAGATTACAATTTTTGGTACCACTACAGTTTTTCGTGTAATATAAAATATAACATCTTACTTCTTCACACCCAGGTAAAACTTTCCAAAGTATAAAAAATTACCTGCAATATAGAAAAAAACATTGAAACAGCATTTGTTTATAATAGTAATAATTTGAATAAGAAATGAAGATATTAAAAATAATCATATAAAAATATTACTATATAATTACACATACACACATGTCAATTTATCTTCAGAAGACTTTTTAATATCACATTGATAGCTCTGTACAAAAAAAAAATGTTAATAACGATTTTTTTATATTAAAAATGTATTTACATTTAAATGTTTAAAACATGGAATATCACTTCTCTTATTGCAAATAATTTTCTCAAAATTTATATTTTTATACTGTCAAATTCAATTATTAATATTTTCAATATATTTAATGTATTTTATAATACGAAAGATCTTAAATAAATTTTTAGACATTAAAAATATGCTCAAATATGGTTTATGGCATCTCTACTTTTAAATGTGTTTATAGGGAGTTTGTACTGTAGTAGTAGAGTATTTAGCAGCTTTGCTATATGACATAGCTTCAAATATGTACAGATAAATTTGGAATTTCCTTTTACATTTAAATCATAATTAGAATTTTTATTGCAGACAAATACAAAACTATGCCTTGCTTCTTTTGAGTCTTATGGGCTGGAAAATACAAGCTTTGCCTTGCTCCTTTTCTTTGGAAACTTAGAGGCTGGAATCATGGCAGAACTATGTTAACTGCTATATGATAAACAATATAAAATACAAAAATAGGTTGGAGCAAATAGTGGAGATAGAACACCCTCAGAGTTACATAAAAACATTGCATCCTCAAGCCAATGACAAAAATCTCCATCCATCATCAAAACTGAAAATACATCTAAACAAACTTCAACAATCAAATGCCAAATCCAACCTGAAAAATCAGTGATTTTCTATTTAACTCCAAACATGAACCTCTCCAAACATACATGAAAATTACTATTTTATAATCATCATCAATACTCTTGTCACATATTTCACAGTAATTTTTAAAATTAATTCTGCATAAAATGGATATTTTTTCTTTCTCAGGTGTGGCTTAAGATCAAGTTGATAATTTTGAAGTGATGATCACCAGTATGTGATCATCATCAGCCATACATTGGGCAGCCATCTATAGTGATTTCCACAGTACATGATCATCATCAGCCCTCAGTTAGGTAGCCATTTGTAATAAGATGGGGGGGATCAAAATATGGAGTGAACATGGGGTGACAGTAAAACACCATCACTCCCAAGTCAACAACATAAAATGAAATATCAATAATTTACAGAATATATACAAGTAAAATATTCAAAGGGAGCATGAGATCCAAAAATCTGTGAGATCATTGAGAGATCAGCCAGATAACTCAGAAAAGCAATTAAAAGCATAATTATAAATTCATGTATCAACCAGCATTATAATTTAAAAAATAAGTAGAAGTAAATACTCGAAAGAAATAACCATCCATCATTATCATTGATGGGAATAAACAAATCAGTATAATAAATCAACAGTCAACCTTGTGACTGGATTGGAAATGGGTCTTTTGTAGAACAAGCTAACTATTGAACCTTTGCCACCTTGGGCAATTATTTAAACATAACTTGGATGCACCAGCTTAGTGCCCATTCATTAAACTGCACAATAATCAGAAATTGAAACAATAATGCTGGGATATTTAAAATATGCCAATCATCATCAAAGCTCTGGCCACTTAGTACCATTAATGTACTGGCCACTATAAACTTAAATTTTTAACAAGGCTAAACTAAATAAAAGATAGTGCATGGACTTTAAAGTGTATCCCCTTTTGTGCCAACCAAGATGATGATTGATCATCTCTGGATGCCCCAAAGCACTAAATATACATCCCAATTTATATATTCATGCCATGCACAAATCGAGCTCAGAGAACACAAGCTCTATTGCTGTATGTGATTAAGAGATGATGGAAACAATTTTTAACAATTAAATAAGTTTATTAATAACAATAAAAAACGAATTAAGGTCTTATAGAATAAGGCTCTGATTTTAAAAATATACAAAATTATATACACAACTAAAGTTATTACATTGTTTTACAATATTTCTCAATTAGTTTCTATAAATGCATATATATATATATATATATATATATATATATATATATATATATATATATATATATATATAATATCCATACACAGACATGCGTTTTATAATATACAAGGAATACATTTCAATTAACATAAAATAATTATATAAAAATGATTAAATTTTACATATGTGTGTATGTGTGTGTTTGAACACTTACATTTACATTATATTTTAACTTAACAGCAATACTATTATATTTTCATTATTAAATTCTTTGGAAAATATGACATAAATTTCATACATATATGTGTGTGTATAAACAAAATATAGATATAATTTAAAATTAGTTTCAATTTATGTTTTCTTTTTTTTTCTCCTTATAAAAATAAAATATAATCAATTTTTGACAGGTATTTGTTGATTAATTATCAACATTTTTAAATTAAATTATTGAATCATCAATTCTTTACTTTTTTTTAATATAAATTTTTCAAAATAATGTCCAAGAAGATTATTATTCAAAAACATCTCTTTTGCTTTTAAAACCAGATGGGCTTGATTCTTAATTATAATTTGAGCAAAATTACTTTATATTATTTTTAAATATAGATTTTTAACCGACTTAAAATAATACTGTTTTCTATATGTCTATTTTAGTGTGAATTATTTCAAAATAACTCACCAGCTATATATACGTTTATGTGTGCATCTCTGCATATATCTGATGCAGATTATGTTTAATTAATTCTTCAGCAAGCTGGAAGATTTTTCTTGGTGAGTTTGGTTTTAGTGAACGTCATTATCAGGAAAAAAATATAATCCATGTATAATGTTGGTCCATATTTGGTCTCCTGTCTGTGTAGAACTGTTCCAGGCAAGCAGCAGTCTTGGTTTGATAGATTTCAGAAAAGCAATTGTCTTCTCCATGTATAAGGCTATGAATTTCATCACAAAAAATGAGTCATTTTTCTCCATGTAAATTCAAACTCCTGCAAGGAAATATTAGCAGCTCCTGAATCTACTGTCCTGCTGTCAGATACATCAGTTTATGGTAACTACTCTGCCAACTCTCTACTACAGCTAACAACAAACTGCCACTATCCATTTTGGTCAGCTAATTTCTGCCACTTACTCAAAAAATTTTAATAGTCAAGCTGTTCTGTTCAGCTTTTACAAAAAACTACAATTCAGACTGTTCTCTTCAAAAATCACTATCCACACTGGAGCTAATTTTGTTATCAGCCCTTTTATAGAATTATCTAAGGTAATAATAACACCTTGATTGAAAACAGAGTTTTTATTTTTATCTCACTAATCCCTTTGAAAACATACGTTTTAATTAATTCAAAAAATTCAAAAACAAGTATTGTGCTTTTACATTTCACAATTAGAATTATATATATATATATATATATATATATATATATATATATATATATATATATATATATATATATATATATATATATATATTTTACAATTTTTTAAATCAGAGTTATTATTTATTTATTTATTTTTATTTCAATGAATGTAGAAAATATCTACTATAATTTTTGTCTGTGTTTATTTCTAGTTTTCCTTTACTTTATATATATTTATGCACACATGCTATATTAGTGTGTGCTATGTAATTCAACTGGTTACAATATATATATATATATATATATATATATATATATATATATATATATGATATATATATATATATATATATATATATAAATCAGTGCTCAGTTTATATTAAGATAGCAAATCTACAAACTTTAATGGACAGGCTTCAATCTTCTTTATTCTCCAACTCTTCAACTATCAATATTATTAAAAATCTGCTGATGGAATTCTCAAAGCCCTTGCTGATGACAATTATTGTCTTATCCTTTTTGTCTTTAAGTCACTCTGACTCCTCATATATAGGATCTTGGAAAAAATACAGACTGAATATATAATATTTGAATACAAGTATGGTGTATATACTTAAGATAGATATAATGAAAGATTTGAACACAAACCTTCAAGCTTGTCTGTGTTCAAATCCCTTTCAATTACATCTAGATTAAGTATATACACTATACTATTATTCAAATATTGCATATTCAGCTGGTATTCTGCCCATCCCTCTTCTGTGGATTTAAATGGATGTATTAGGATGTTATGCATGAGGGATCAGAGTGACTTAAGGTCAACATGTATATAACAATAGTACTGGCACCAACCAGGGATTTGAGTGTTTTATTCTTGAATATTCAATGATATAGGTAGCTAAATAGTTGGAGGGTGGAAAAAAATTAAAGCTTGTACATTAAAATATGAAGATTTGCTATTTTAATATAAACTGAGCACTGATTGTATATATGTGTGGGAGAAGGTGATCTGGATCAATTGATGAGTGCTGGTTCAGCATGTAATATGCATATTGGTGATCACTTATCTTTTTTTACATGTATGTGGTCATGTATATCATTTATATAAAATAGAATGGATAGTTGTAGGGAGCTTGAAAATCTGTGTTCAAATCTCTTTTAATTACATTACATTTAGTATAGATAATATGCATGTATTTAAATATTATATATTCAGCCAGAATTCTACCCATTCTGTATATCCAAAAGATGATTACTTGACTCATTTGAATAAAGTTTGCATATTGAACATACATAATGATTTCTATGAGAGACATACAGGCTATGATTATGAGAAATATATTTTCTCGAAAGCGTGAACCCTTTTTAATTCATTTATCATTTATATAGCTTTACATTATATGTGTGTTGGCACAATTTTATTATTAAATGAAAATATTATAGTCCTATATGTAAGGTGTCAGAGTGATTTAAGATCAACATGGGCATGACAATAATATTGGCATCAACAAGGGCTTTGAGTTCATCTTCGAATTTTCAATTATATGGATATCTGAAAAGTTAGAGGGTAGAGAAGATTGAGCATTTCCATTAAAGTTTGAAGATTTTTTATCTTAATATAATTTGAGCACTGATTGTATATATGTGTAGGGATGATCTGGACCAACTGATGAGTGCTGGTTCAGCACAGAATATGTTTATTGGAAATCATTTATTTTTTTTCACATTTATGTACTCATGTGTATCAGTTATATAAAGTAGAATGGATAGTTGTAGTGAGCTTGAAAATATGAGGGCAAGATATATATATATATTGTAACCATATATTTTAGCATAAAATATAATAATTGATGTAACTAGTATAAAAAATTTCTCTATCTTCTTATGGTGATTTGATTGGCTTGATTTGCACTTTGAACAGATTACTCTCTTATATTATTTTAATAAATTTAAATTTGCTTCTTTCCATATGCTAACTCATATCAAAATGTTTAACTTTTTAAAAATTTGACAACACATTTAAATTTGGTAAAATATTATTAAAATAATATTTTATTTTTATTTGTTTAAAATGATCTTAAATTATTATTTCCATTGAATTAAAAAACCATTTGTTCAATTAAAATTAATTATTAAAAATAAATACAGTAATTACGTATGCGTCTCAATGTAAAAAAAGAAAAGAGCGCGATTTTAAGAAGAGATTGTCTGTTAGTTTTGCTTTTGGAGGGAGCGAAAGAAAAGAAAATGGTAAAGGCAAATGGTGTAAATTTGATAAGCTTATTTTAAAATAGTTAATAAGTAAACGGATTACCACAAAATTTGCTATAAATGTAAAAATAACCTAGTGGTATTTAATTAAGATGAATTGCTAAATTTAAAAGTCGGTTCAAGTCGGCTGGCCAAGTGGATCAAATCACCGGTAACAATTTTCCAATATTACATTTTTAAAATGTCAGAGCTTCCCAGTTTAAAAGAATTAATTGCAAGAGTTTGGTATGTTTTAAAATGTTTATTATTCTACAATTTGGAAAATTTAAATAAGTATTTTAATTACAGAAGTTTTATAAATATGAAAATTTGCTTTTTAAAAAAGAAGAAGTTTAAATTAAAGTAAAATGTTAAAGTTATCAACATAGTTAAATATTTCCATTTCTAATTCTAATAAAATATAGTATTGATTGATATTTAACTTTATAATGCCAGTAATATATTTTCTAGTTAATTTGTTTGCCATTTGGATAATAAACGGTTTTCAAATAATTGATCAAAGCTATTTTCAAATGTTATCGTCAGTTTGTAATGATTAAATTAATTGCTGTAATTGTTATTCCTAGATTTAAGCGTGGATAAATAAATATTTGGCATGGATGTGATAAACTTGGAACATTTTTAATAGAGAAATGTAGAAATTAATAACTTTTGAAAAACATTTTCATTTAAGTTCTGCTTGTCATGTTTGAAATTGTTTCTTGTTTATGGAGCCACGTAAAATTGTTAATCTGATAGTGATTATAATAACTAACACAAATGGATAACATTACATGTATGGAATTCAACTAGAATTATAGCTATTACTTCGTACATTTATTGTTCGACACATCGTATATGGAATTCACGGATCATATTTGTTGTTATAAAATGCTCTACAATCTAATTTGTGACACACACACCTGCTAAAATTCATGTATTGAACTATAAAATGCTATACATTTAATTTATATCACACACACACCCATTAGATTTTATGTATTTGATGAATAATTCATTGCTTTAATTTTATAGTTATATGAACTTGCATGTGAAGTTCATAATTTATATTTTATTAAGTTTAAATTAATAGGGGTTGAATAAAATAATTATTCAAGAGAATAGCGCTTGCAAAAAAGCTTAAAAAGTACTGAATGAATTCATGAGATGTATCAATCTTTATGAGTTATTTTGTTAGTCTTTCCAGATTTATATTCCTATACTAATATTACTTAAATTGCATTACACATGTTTTATTTTAAGCAAGATACGTTAGTACATTAGTTGTCCTGATTAGAGTAACATTTTATTATGCAAGAACCCACATTTGCTAAAGTGTTAGTGTATTCTGAATGGTCAGAATAACTGAGGGGGATGATTTTGCACTTTAATGTGAAGTAAATAGTAATGTTGTTTTATAATCTTAAAGGGCATTAATCTGTGCTGGTGGTTAATCCGCAGATTACTTTATTGCCATTTTTTGTATTTTACATTCATTCCTGCGCTGGTGGTTAATCCGCGGAATGGTGTACTTGTACTTATTGCTTTATGATGGTGTATAAATCCACAAAACGTTTAGTGTTATTTAATTTCTCCATGTATATGAATACATCCACAGGAATATGTTTTACTTCATAGATATAAGTTGGGCAAAGTATTTTAGTTAATCTGCTAAATCATCTTCTTTCATTTATAAGCATAATTTATAAGTTAGATCATCAACTTATAGCAGGACATTCTATTCAAGTTACTTCATAATAGTTAACTGTTGGTTGATTATTATTTACCGGAGTGTAAGTTTAAATTATCACTTTATTTAATGATTGCATTGTAGCTAAATCCTACAGACATAATATTATTTATTATATTATTATAAGTTTACGGTATGGATTTATTGAATCTGGAAATGACGTTAAATATTTCATGAGTTGATGCTGAATTTAGTATAATTTCCTCAATATTCATTATATTAAATTGAAATATAAGGTATGATTAGGTTTTTAAAAACTACCTATGAGATGTTATTGAAGAAAGTCAATGGAATTATAATTTATTTATTTTATTTGTTTATTTATGTCTTTAATTATAACATTGGAATTAATTACTTATTATTCATAATTTTGTAAATAAAAGTTGATTTATAATTAAACTTACTGTGCCATTGCTATGTGTAATTCGTAAAATTAGAAATCATAAACCTTGGATAGAGCATACATTGAAATACATACTATCGTCAACATGATATAAGAGTTTATTGATATTTTTTTTGAGAAACATTTAGATGCTTTTCGTCTTTGGTAGTTTATGATGTGTAAGGTACAATAAAATCCCATTTACCTTTTCCATCATTTTGGCTTTGCATAGTTGATTCTAGTATACCATACAAATTGATTATTAAACTTGTAAACAGATTTACCAAATAATGACACGATTAAATATATTTACTTAACATTTTTAAATTGTCATTCGTCAGTATAATAAGAGTCTCAATGATATAGTGAAACAGTAAGATTTGCCTTACCAATCTTAGTTTCGCCTTGCCTGCCTGTTTCCTACCCTCATGCCTTATTTAAAACCCTAATTTCATCGTATTGTGTGTGTACTGGGTATATTTACCGAAATCCCGCCTAAATTTATATGTATAATGGGGTGCCCGGGGTTTAATAATAATTAAAATTGTTTTTAAACAGTTTTATTTTCAAACCGTCGAGTATATATTACGTATATATGCTTGTACAATAAAGTAGGTCACATATTCTCATCTACACACATACTGCGATAATATTTAAAAAAATATCAAAATATTTTATTTAAAAGTTGTTTTTGAATCGATTTATTTGTGATGTTATTTTGTTATAATTATTTGTCTTTAAGAAATAATATCACTGAGAAATGTTTCTGGAAATTAAATTCAGAAATAGTGTTTGATAAATGTAAAGTGTTGTAAAATATTATTCAAAAACATGTCATCATTTTTAAATCAGTGAGGGTAGAGAAAGAACAATAGTAGCTAATTTTAATCATATTGGTGCCAGTAGATTTGATGAGATAAAACAGTGTTTACGAACAGATTTTAATTAGAAAATGTAATATGTGTTTTTAAAATGTGTAATAATTAAAGAATGGATTTCATCACCGCAGGGTTAGATGGTAATCAAGGAGAGCATATAAATAGGGCTGATTGATTGTAATTAGAGGATTAGACAGAGTTATTAATTAAGCTACCTGATCGTGACAGTAAATCCAGTTGTAAAATAGTTTAACCTCAGAATGTCGGGGTAACGGGGCAATCGCTGTCTTTCCTTGGGATCCTGTGCCTTGGCCATCCGTCATTCAAAATCTGATGTCCTGTCACCGTATCATGAAATCCAACTGAACCAGCCCTACGAAATGCTGCTCCTAAAATCTTCTAACTGCTGCTGCGGAACCATGAATCGAAGAAAACTCATAATTTTACTTAAGAACTTTGCTACAAGTTTGGAAATTCCCACGGACACAGTTAAAAGAACAAGGTAATTAAAATCAACCCGAGATCTCGGAAAACTTCGAGCTAAAGCTAACAATTTTGTATATTCTATAAATGTATTTATTTAAATGTTTTTCTAATGCATGCTGAATTTGTGCTTGGGTTGATCTTCTATTATATTTATAAATGTTTAATTTCAATGTGTTATTATGAAATGTATAATTAATTTCTTTAGACTAATGCGAGTTACGTAGGGAAGTTAAATGATGCGTGGTTGCCATCTTAGTTTATAAACCGCAAACACGCATTCCCCCCCTTCCCATCGTTTCTATTTAAAAGTATCTCATATATATATTTCAAAGTATATTTTGCATATAAAATTTTGTTAAATGAATAGTTATTTATCTTAAGTTTTGTTGAGAGTCTGCTGGCCATTTAAATATGAAAGTCGAGATCGAGCTATTACTGTTCCGTAATGAACGAATTGCTCATTTGTTTTATTAATTCTTATGAAAATTAAGCTGTGTTGCTAGTAAATATGCATGGGTGCTGGAATCCTCCTGTTGGCAAAGGTCATCATCGTTCGAATCTGTTTCCCCATATTTTACTCCATGGTTCCCAGTCATGTGCTAAAATGGCACATGGGAATTATTTCGCGTATGTCCACACAGTTACAAAGCTCCTGGGTGCGGGCCAGGCTTGAGCTGTGAGTGGGCTAGAGACGTCCCAAATAAAAGGCAGAATGCCTATCCAATGCCAAGACCTTTTGCCATCCTTGAAAGTTGCATACTCATAAACTGCACCCCTCCTCAGCATATACTCGCTAGCACCACCGTATATTTTCCTTTACTTATTAAAAGAATTCTATTCAAATGAATTTCAAATCCGTTCAGTGTAGCTCGATCTTATAATCTATTCGCGAGCGACTCTTGATCTCCATTTAAATCTCCAGTTATAAATGTTTTAGAATATTTCAAACTCTATTAGACTTTACGTGACTCGCATATGCCTACCGTGTCAATATATCATAGACACTTTATCGAAACGAACCCAAGTACGAGGTATCAGCCATTTTGTTTGTTTATTATATAACTATCCAATTTGTATCGCTAAATTATTTTATTACCAAATTATTAAAATCTTATTTATAAATTTATTTCCTTTTCTCTATTTATTCGGGGTGCAATATAAATTACATAGTCCATTAAACTTATCTTTGGCACATCTATAAGTTATTGTTAAATTAACCTAGGGCTATTTTAGATTTAGCGTCTTTTGTTTTCTCCCTGATCACCGGCACCGGCATGAAATTATATTATTAGTAGCATCAAATGTGTTCTCACGTAGAGGGCGTTGTGGAGTTTGGACTTTGGATTCGAACTTGAGATTTCTGGGAGGTAACTCTCCTAGTGTTGAGTTCTATGTCCCGGGTTTAAATTCTACAGGGTGTTAGCGAGATAGACATTTGATGAGATAAAACAGTGTTTACGAACAGATTTTAATTAGAAAATGTAATCCGTGTTTTTCAAAGGTGTAATAATTAAAGAATGGATTTCATCACCGCAGGGTTAGATGGTAATCAAGGAGAGCATATAAATAGGGCTGATTGATTGTAATTATGATTAGACAGAGTTATTAATTAAGCTACCTGATCGTGACAGTAAATCCAGTTGTAAAATAGTTTAACCTCAGAATGTCGGGGTAACGGGGCAATCGCTGTTTTTCCTCGGGATCCTGTGCCTCGGCTGTCCATCAGTCAAAATCTGATGTCCTGTCACCGTATCATGAAATCCAAATGAACTAGCCCAATGATATGCTGCTCCTAAAATCTTCTAACTGCTGCTGCGGAACCATGAATCAAAGAAAACTCATAATTTTACTTAAGAACTTTGCTACAAGTTTGGAAATTCCCACGAACACAGTTAAAAGAACAAGGTAATTAAAATCAACCCGAGATCTCAGAAAACTTCGAGCTAAAGCTAACAATTTTGTATATTCTATAAATGTATATATTTAAATGTTTTTCTAATGCATGCTGAATTTGTGCTTGGGTTGATCTTCTATTATATTTATAAATGTGTAATTTCAATGTGTTATTATGAAATGTATAATTAATTTCTTTAGACTAATGCGAGTTACGTAGGGAAGTTAAATGATGCGTGGTTGCCATCTTAGTTTATAAACCGCAAACACGCATTCCCCCCCCTTCCCATCGTTTCTGTTTAAAAGTATCTCATATATATGTTTCAAAGTATATTTTGCGTATAAAATTTTGTTAAATGAATATTTATTTATCTTAAGTTTTGTTGAGAGTCTGCTGGCCATCTAAATGTGAAAGTCGAGAGCGAGCTATTACTGTTCCTTAATGAACTGCCAAATGTTTTACTAATTCTTATGAAAATTAAGCTGTGTTGCTAGTAAATATGCATGGGTGCTGGAATCCTCCTGTTGGCAAAGGTCATCATCGTTCAAATCTGTTTCCCCATATTTTACTCCGTGGTTCCCAGTCATGTGCTAAAATGGCACAGGGGAATTATTTCGTGTATGTCCACACAGTTACGAAGCTCCTGGGTGCGGGCCAGGCTTGAGCTGTGAGTGGGCTAGAGATGTCCCAAATAAAAGGCAGAATGCCTATCCAATGCCAAGACCTTTTTGCCATCCTTGAAAGTTGCATATTCATAAACTGCACCCCTCCTCAGCATATACTTGCTAGCACCACCGTATATTTCCCTTTTACTTATTAAAAGAATTCTATTCAAATGAATCTCAAATCCGTTCAGTGTAGCTCGATCTTATAATCTATTCGCGAGCGACTCTTGATCTCCATTTAAATCTCCAGTTATAAATGTTTTAGAATATTTCAAACTCTATTAGACTTTACGTGACTCGCATATGCCTACCGTATCAATATATTATAGACACTTTATCTAAACGAACCCAAGTACGAGGTATCAGCCATCTTGTTTGTTTATTATATAACTATCCAATTTATATCGCTAAATTATTTTATTACCAAATTAATAAAATCTTATTTATAAATTTATTTCTTTTTCTCTATTTATTCGGGGTGCAATATAAATTACATAGTCCATTAAACTTATCTTTGGCACATCTATAAGTTATTGTTAAATCAACCTAGGGCTATTTTAGATTTAGAGTCTTTTGTTTTCTCCCTGATCACCGGCACCGGCATGAAATTATATTATTAGTAGCATCAAATGTGTTATCACGTAGAGGGCGTTGTGGAGTTTGGACTTTTGGATTCGAACTTGAGATTTCGGGGAGGTAACTCTCCTAGTGTTGAGTTCTATGTCCCGGGTTTAAATTCTACAGTGTGTTAGCGAGATAGACATGTTTTGACTGTTACATAGTATTTTTTTTTCCTGGTCCAAAGATTTTTTTTTCCGGGCTTGGCTGCCCAAGTGGGGCTTCGATATAAACACCCACATACCCTGAGTACTGAATTCTGTTTATATGTATGTTTTAAAAAAAGGTTGTAAGAGATCATTGATGATAGATATGTATATTTCCTTCCTACCCGAGTTTGTTTTCCGATTTTATATATATAAAATGTGAAAAATTTGTATGAAAACCAATGTCCATGTGTTGCAACCATAAATGTAAATGGTTTTTGTGGTATCTGGTTGTGCAACTATAGAAAAATATTGTATTCTATGTTTACAGCCACAAATGTAAAAATCTTGTCTTAAAAATGAAAAAAATTTTCGATACCCATGTGTTTCACCCATAAGTGATTTTTTTTCCTGTATCTGGTTTTACAAATATATAAAATATGTTTCTTAAGTTATATATGCAAAAATGAAAATGTTTATAAATAAAACCCATGTACTTCAACCATAAATGATAAACCTTGAAATTATAACAAGGTATATGTCATATTTAGTGTATTTTTTGTACATTATATATGTAATAGAGTTTATAATGTGTAACAAATACTTAGTTATATTTACTAGTTGAGTAGCCCAGATGTATTTGGAATTGTTTTTTTTTGTTATATCCTGTTGGCTGGCGCCATATAAATGTGCCAACAGTAATATAATAACTACATGTCAAAATGAGTTCAAACCAGGATGTTAGGGGTTGAGAGAGAGTTTAATTATTGTCCACTATTTTGCTATGTATAATTATCATGAGCAGAACATTATATTGTAGAAACAAATCACTAAATTTTTTTTTGTAAGAGTCTATTATAGGTGCAGAAAAACAACCAAAAGTCAAGCAGCAAGGCAGTTTGAATTCAGATCATACACATACATGTGATGATCAAATATTTTTTTCCTGTTATCAGCAGCAGTCGGCAGCAACAAAAAAAAATGGCAAAAGGAAGACAGTTGAAGAGAGGAGGGAGAGAGAGGTGTATATCCTGTATAAAATAAAAGAAGAAAGAAACAAGCCTTAATTTTCAAATAATTAGAAGTGACAATAAGTCTAAATCAAAATATTAAAATATATTTCACAGAGACATTTAAAATTGACTATCTTTCAAAAGAAAAATAAAAGTGAATTAATGAAGAAATATAAAAAGGAAGTCAGAAAGTATAGCAACCAAAATTTCATGCTTAAAGAGTTTTTCAAAAAAGTAGAAGGGAATTCTAGTAAACAAAAGGAGGCATCAGGAACTACCCATCACTGCACCATTTATGCAGATCCAGATCTTCCGTGGTGAACCACAGGAGAGTCCACAGGAACATATGGAAAATCTGAAGGTGATGTGTTCACTATATGCACTGAGCAATAGAGAACAAATGGCCATAGCTAGCCAGCATTTGGAAGCAACTGCTAAAGACTGGTGGCGATCATTGACACACAAACCAACAGATCTTGAAGAGTACTGCCGGGCACTATGCAAGATTTTTTGAAGCAAAGAAAGACAGGAGTATATTTTGCGCACTATAACCAATGAAAAATTCCCAACTAATCACCAAGAAACATATGCGCAATTCTTTTTAAAGCAAGCCGCAAGACTCAGATCTCTACCAGATATCACATGGTCAGAATCACATATTATCCGTACCATATGACAGAACATGCTGATGAAGATGCAGAAAATGATGATCATAAGCCGGATCAACAAAATAAATGAAATGGCTGAGTTTTTGGTTTCAATAGACTATGGATTTAGTAATCCAGAAACAGATGGAACCCCAACATTGAAACCAGAACAAGGGAAGGGGGACATACAGGTATGCCCAGAATATTTAAAGAAACAATGGAATCAGTTTAAACCAGATGGTGGCCAGATGACTAACATAATATGGGAAAAAGAAAACATGGAGAATGTTACAACCACAAGCTTGTGTCCTATTATTGAAGTGATGATAGAATCCACCAAGGTATTAGCGCTAGTGGATTCAGGAAGCCAAGCATCGATCGTATCAAAGGCATGGATTAAAAGTGTAGAGAGAGAATGGGAAATCATGCAATTGCCAACCCGTTCCATCCAGTTGACCTTAGCTAATGGGAAAAGAATCATGAGCGAGAACAGTCAAATCTGGCTAGAGGTGAAGATCAATGAGAGATTGATGGGCCATACTTTCTTGATTGTATCTGGACTGATCTATGATATGGTGTTGGGTTCCGACTTTCTAACCCAAAATCATGGAATTATCGATTATTTCGGAAGAAAATGCCTGTTCGACAATGAATCAACACATTTCAAAGTGACCCACCAACCCGTACCTGAGAAGCAGAGCTGCTTGATCCAGCCTGTTGATTCCGCATTGATTGAAAAAAAGGTCCATGACTCAGCTATTACAGAGTCCAAAGATAAAAGAAGTATCCAAAGCATATTAGAAAATTATGCTAAGGTGTTTGCCCAGACTCCTGGAAAAATAAAGGGGTATACTCATAGAATTCGAGTGAAGGAGGAATCGTACACCCAATCCAAAACATACCCCATCCCATTCCAATACCGGGATGAAGTGGAAAAGCAGATTCAACAGATGATCGAGTGGGACATTATTGAGTGGAGCCCATTTCCCTATAACAATCCGTTAGTTGTGGTGAAAAAAAAATGGAGATTTGCGGCTATGTTTGGATGCACGAAAATTAAACAGCATGACCATTCCTGAGAGAGACATCCCTCCACCGGTCCAGGAGGTATTTGTCCAGTTGGCAGGGAAGATGATCTTTTCTACCTTAGACCTTACCGCCAGTTATTGGCAGATGGCCCTAGATCCTCGTGACCGAAAGTATACCGTGTTTCGGTATGGAGGACATACCCATGTATTTAAGCGAGTTCCCTTTGGACTCATTAATAGTGGGGCAGGTCTAATGCGATGTTTAAAACAAGTCCTATCCAAAGAGGTACAGAAAAATATGGTCTGCTATGTGGACGATATAGTAATTGCATCAAAAAACATCACTGAACATTTGAAATGCCCTGAACAATTTTTCCATGAATGTGCCCAAGAAAACATAACTATTAACTTGGAAAAGAGTCGCTTTGCGGTAAAAAAATTACATTCCTTGGGCATGTTGTAACTGAGGATGGGGTCAAAGTCCACCCTGACAAAGTAGAAGCCATCGAGCACTTCCCCAAACCAAAAACTCGGAAACAAGTCCGATCTTTCTTGGGACTTTGTAACTTCTATCACCGGTTTTACCCAAATTTTGCTCATGAGACAGGAAAGCTGATAGAGTTACTAAAGAAAGATCATAAATGGGAATGGACCGAAGCCCATGACAAGGATTTTGAGAACATAAAAAAAAATTTTCTTCAAGCTGTAATGTTGTGTCATCCTGATTTTACAAGGACCTTTTACGTCCAGACTGATAGTAGCAAGCAGGGATTGGGGGCTGTGTTATTCCAAATTAATGAAGAAGGAAAGCATCGGGTGCTCTATTTTTGTAGCCGCTCCTTAAAGGGAGCCGAAGTACACTATACCACCACGGAACAAGAAACCCTAGCAATCGTTTGGGCGTGCCAGAAATTCCGTCAATTTCTCCTGGGGTCTGATGTGGTCATAGTAACCGATCACAAATGTTTGGAATTCTTGAATAAGTTTCCTTACAAATGATCGATTGATCCGGTGGAGCCTGGCCCTCCAACAGTTTCAATACAGAGTGGCTTACTGCCCAGGACGTGAGAACATTGTGGCAGATATCCTAAGCCGCCATCCTGTACCTGCCAGTATCCAAAATCCTCAGCTGAATGACCAGACCCTCAGAATCATGGCCACAACCACGAAGACCCCTATGGAAACCGATTTGACAAATCTACGATATTGGCAAAATGACCAATATGCTAACATTATCTCCAACCTGGGAACCAATCACCTAATGTGTACAAACAAAAGAAATGCACGGCGATACTCCCAATTCCGTTTAAAAGATGGAATCCTCCAATGTAAGACCAAAGACATGGAGAGCCCATGGAAAATCATGACACCAAATAAGATTAGGATGCAACTGATCAAACATGTCCACAAAACCTTGGGACATTATGGGCCACGGAAAACTGAGCAAGCCTTGAGACGTCAATTTTACTGGCCAGGTATGTACACACAGATCCTCACAGTGTTACGGAAATGTGCAATGTGTGCCCGGACTAAGTTTCCGAACAAGTCTTACGCTGGAACTATGAAACCCATAACTGCATCAAGGCCCAATGAGTTAATTGCAATCGACAACTACGGCCCATTGCCCAAATTTAGAAATTTCCAATATTTACTCGTGACCTATGATGTTTTTTCCAAATATGTACGAGCGTATCCTGTCCGGGCTGCAGACTCAAGGAATACGATTCGGACCCTCCAAGATAAACAATTCCCTGAGGTGGGAAAACCTAATTCTATTCTATCAGATCATGGTTCAGCCTTCACCTCTAGGGAATGGAAGGGCTGGCTTTTGAAGGAACAAGTCACTCATCGGTTGACATCGATTAGGAATCCCCAATCTAACCCATGCGAAAGAGTCATGAGAGAACTCAATCGTCTCTTTCGCACCTACATATCAACCAACCACCGGGATTGGGTAAATAAAACTCCAGAAATAGTTAACTATATAAACCAGACGATAAATGAGTCTACCGGTTTTACGCCCGAACGCCTTCATTATGGGAAGCCATGTCGCAACTTATTTCCAAACCTGGTGCCACTAGATGAAATAGTTATTGACCCTATTCGTGACCAAGAAGCTGCTAGAAGATGGTTGGCCCAGGCAGCCGAAAATCGCATAAAGAGGGGACGGATGCAATGTCACCAATTTCAGGAAGGGGATCAAGTATGGTTGAGATCCCCCAAGACTAGCAGTGTAGTAAAAAAGGAATTTAAAAAAATTTTTCCCTTGTATAGTGGACCATATCTTGTTCGGAAGAGATGTCATGAAAATGCTTTTCTATTGGAAGGAGAAAATGGGTTTAGTGGCATCTATAATGCACGACAATTGAAACCCTACACACCACCCAATCCTCATACTAAATATTTCAGTTAATAGAGAAAAAAATTGCAGTAAAATATCAAAATGAAAGATTCTTCTCCATACTAGAAACGTGAGTCATATAAGGCAGTTTTTTTTTTGTCAACAAGAAGCAAATTTTTCAGGCTCATTTATTAAGGTTGTTTTTCTCACCAATATTATATTAGACTCCAACTAAGGTTTTTTTTTTTTTATTGATTTTTTTTTTGTTTATCATTTTAAGTGGGGAAGAATGAACCAATCGATGTCTAATCATCATCGATGCTTCATGTGTCACCATCTACACTAACCTCCTAGGGGTCCGCAATTTAGACCCTGCTATAAATATATGCTATTCACTCACACACTGTATGCCGAATCATTCTAAAGATTAGTGAAATTAATCTTTGTTTAGTAAAAATGAAACAGTAGTTTGAGTGATGCGTATATATATTTTGACTAAAGCAATAATTTTATTGCTGGAAAATACATTTGTAATTATTTTTATATCTGTGTGCATTTAATGTAACAACAAAGAAAAAAATGGGGAAGGCTTGAAATACTGAAATTATCTTTGGTCAAATCGTTGTCTATAATTAAAATTTATAAATCTTAATTACAATCAAAAAAACAAATTGTTTATCAGTTGTTTTCAAATCTTTCAAGACAGTTAAAAATGGTATTTCAGGCCTTATCAACTGAAAATATTTTGCTAATTAAATGTTGCTTTTTTTAAAGGGATTACAGAGATAAGGTTGGTAGATGAGATTGCATTCTGGGCAGTATTAAAATGTTATGAAAGGGACCACAGAACAAAGGAAGTCAGTTCAGTTTACCTTCAGTTCGTAGTTAAGTTCAGAGGAGTTTAGTCAGTTGAGTTAATTACTTTTAAGAAGCCAACGCAAGTTCTGCACGATGAATTTTGAGTAGTGGAATCTAGCACCTTTTTCTTCTTCTCTCGAAGAACTGTCTGCCTACAAGTTCCATGTTCCATCTGGCAACCATACAACATGATTGCTAATGACGCCACCATGCTGTTTTTTTTTCTTAGGTAACCTTTTAACATAGAACTGCTTTTATAAGTCAATACTTTTGTAATCTATAGTTCAACCATCATGTCTTAATTTATATATTGTTTTATAAGCTTCTGTTAATTTTGCTTTTAAACTCTCTCTCAGTAATCTTTTATTAATATCATGTATTTTAACTTACCTTTCACGCTTAATTAAATTATATATAAATGTGTGTGATTCCATTAAGATTTCATATACTTTGTTTAATGTATAGATATAATTTATTTTCTTTAATGTGCCAAAATCGCTAAATTCGCGAGTAAGGGGGGAAATAATTGTTTTACTTGGGAAAAGGGTGGGCTTTATTTAAAACTTATCAATAGAGTTTTGTCTATATTAAATAGAAATTGCTCGCGAGTTTGGTTTCATTTTAAATTCGTTACTCTTAAAGTAAATTAAAAACTTTTACTGTGGATGAATTTTGCTTTAATTTTCTATTTTAAAAAGATCGTGAACTTTCTTATAATTAATCCATTCCTATTTGCTGGTGCCTGAAGGGCAAATTCCACCAGTTAATACGTATTTGGGAATCGATTCTTTAAATATAAATGTGGTTAGTTTAATAATATTGTAAATAGAAGCGTTATTATTCATTATGATTAGATAAATGACTCAGAATTGGAAACAGATTATTGCGCGAGAGGTTAGACCATTTTCAAACTTTAAATGATATTATAAAATTATAGAAACGCTGCTGGCATATATTTTCTTTTCTGATATTTTATCTTTCCATTTCTTGATCGTTTTATTATTGGGGACGTCGAAAGCATGAAGCTCCCATCCTTCTTTTCAAAATCGTTCCTAACCAGAGACGCTACTCTCTGTTGAATGTAAAGTTTAAGAGGATTATGTACTGCAGATCTGCAGCACATAATCCTCTTAAACTTTACATTCTCAGCCTCTACTTTGATATCGCTGGAGCCAGACGTGTGCGGACATATCCAATCTAAGTTCATTTCAAAGTATTCTTTTAAATGATGAAATATCCACAATCGCCATGAGGCCTTATTTTCATTATTGTATGCTAGTACCGTTACTTTGCTCATTAACTTGATCATTTGTCTAATCTTAGTAAAGTCGTAATGATGTGTTAAAGATAAAGATTCATTTCGTAAAATACGTTCAGTATGTTGATCTAAAAACTGCTTTTCTTTAAAAGCTTTATCGATTCCCAGAGACCTAAATCAATTTGTATAATTCATTCTCGTAAATATTGCGCATTGTTTGTTCCTTATGTATACTTAGTCTAGAGACGCTATGTCCAAACAATGCCTATCAAACATATGTGATGATTTTAAGATTGTAAATAAATGATTGAGACCGTACATTTATATTTATTTGTCAAAATGATTAATGTTAAATTATCGTGTATCTTTCTGTAATCCGAATCTGTTCCGATCTTGTAGATTGTTTGTACATCCACAACATTTTATTTGTAAACACTTGTAAATTGACATATGAACCCCGCACAACTTATAACACATTCTATAAAATGGTATTTATTCAATTATTGATGTAATGGGGATTTTATGAAACAAATCCCAAGTTTTCAAAATGTATAAGATCCCTCCAAGCGTGAAACAATTTTGTAACATATATATGCGTTTTCTACATTTATTAAATATATATATTCATGTAAATCCTGGTTTGTTTTGAATTATTAGTTTATAGTTAATATTTAGAACTATTTTCGTTGGCTAAGAGCTTAGCATTAATAAATAAGTATAATAAATGTAATTCCTGGGCTACTCCGACCTCGATCATCATCAGTCTGATCTTATGCTCCACCGCTCTGCTTATGGGCATGGATTTAAAATAATTTTACTGTGTCATCAGAATTGTTGTTCATTGGGTCAGAGATTCGAAGAATAGGCAAATAGGTTAGAATTCAGGATTGTTCCAGACCTGTGTATCTCGAGCATGATCGGATTCGAGGTACTTTTGCTTA
>JAQFVV010012650.1:589626-1000638 GCA_028023455.1 Epiperipatus broadwayi | reverse complement strand
ATAAATAGCAAATGCAATATCTCACATATAATCTTAAAATAAATATTATGATTATATATATAATGCTATTGTTGTTTATTTGACTGCATCTCAATTAAAACAGATCTTATCCAATATATTTATTTATATTTTATATAATTTAAATATATGTAAATAAATCAATTATTTTATATAGTATATTGTAATATGCTATAATTTTAATAATGAACTCAAAATATGAGAATAAATGTTAAAATCATATAGTACATATAACTCATTATTTTTGCTATTTATTTATAAACTGTTTGAATGTTTAGATTGATTGCAGCAATGATGAAGTAGGTTTGATTTTATGAGTTTTTATTATATACATATAATTCTATAATTAAAACACTTCAAACAATTAAAAATCAAAATAGTTGAAACGTTTGTATATATATACAAGAAATAAAGTTTTCGTAAAAAAAAGAGGAAAATTAGACTTTTAATTGTTTGAAGTGTTTTAATTATAAAATTATACGTTCATAGGCAATGTATATTTTGAGAAGAAAAAAGGATGGAGTGGTGATTACAGGGTTTTAAACAGAAGTGAATGGATTTGTTTTTATTATATATTGCATTACTTCTTTATCTACTATTTAATAAATGTTTTTTTTTTTATTTTAGCATTATATTTTTGGCCTTCATTATTATATATTCATATCTAAAATTAATATATTTTCTAATATTGAGATAACATTGTTATTTCATATTATAAATTTTAATAATTATTTAATAATATTTTTTTTAAAAATATTAATGATTGAAATGGTTTTAATATTTCAACATTTATAGATTACAATTTTTGGTACCACTACAGTTTTTCGTGTAATATAAAATATAACATCTTACTTCTTCACACCCAGGTAAAACTTTCCAAAGTATAAAAAATTACCTGCCATATAGAAAAAAAGCTTGAAACAGCATTTGTTTATAATAGTAATAATTTGAATAAGAAATGAAGATATTAAAAATAATCATATAAAAATATTACTATATAATTACACATACACACATGTCAATTTATCTTCAGAAGACTTTTTAATATCACATTGATAGATCTGTACAAAAAAAAAATGTTAATAACGATTTTTTTATATTAAAAATGTATTTACATTTAAATGTTTAAAACATGGAATATCACTTCTCTTATTGCAAATAATTTTCTAAAAAATTATATTTTTATACTGTCAAATTCAATTATTAATATTTTCAATATATTTAATGTATTTTATAATACGAAAGATCTTAAATAAATTTTTAGACATTAAAAATATGCTCAAATATGGTTTATGGCATCTCTACTTTTAAATGTGTTTATAGGGAGTTTGTACTGTAGTAGTAGAGTATTTAGCAGCTTTGCTATTGACATAGCTTCAAATATGTACAGATAAATTTGGAATTTCCTTTTACATTTAAATCATAATTAGAATTTTTATTGCAGACAAATACAAAACTATGCCTTGCTTCTTTTGAGTCTTATGGGCTGGAAAATACAAGCTTTACCTTGCTCCTTTTCTTTGGAGACTTAGAGGCTGGAATCATGGCAGAACTATGTTAACTGCTATATGACAAACAATATGAAATACAAAAAATAGGTTGGAGCAAATAGTGGATATACAACATCCTCAAAGTTACATAAAAACATTGCATCCTCAATCCAATGACAAAAATCTCCATCCATCATCAAAACTGAAAATACATCTAAACAAACTTCAACAATCAAATGCCAAATCCAACCTGAAAAATCAGTGATTTTCTATTTAACTCTAAACATGAACCTCTCTAAACATACATGAAAATTACTATTTTTATAATTTGTTATCATCATCAATACTCTTGTCACATATTTCACAGTAATTTTTAAAATTAATTCTGCATAAAATGGATATTTTTTGTTTCTCAGGTGTGGCTTGAGATCAAGTTGATAATTTTGAAGTGATGATCACCAGTATGTGACCATCATCAGCCGTACATTGGGCAGCCATCTATGGTGATTTCCACAGTACATGATCATCATGAGCCCTCAGTTAGGTAGCCATTTGTAATGAGATGGGGGGATCAAAATATGGAGTGAACATGGGGTGACAGTAAAACACCATCACTCCCAAGTCAACAACATAAAATGAAATATCAATAATTTACATAATATATACAAGTAAAATATTCAAAGATAGAGCATGAGATCCAAAAATCTGTGAGATCATTGAGAGATCAGCCAGATAACTCAGAAAAGCAATTAAAAGCATAATTATAAATTCAGTATCAACCAGCATTATAATTTAAAAAATAAGTAGAAGTAAATACTCAGAAAGAAATAACCATCCATCATTATCATTGATGGGAATAAACAAATCAGTATAATAAATCAACAGTCCACCTTGTGACTGGATTGGAAATGGGTCTTCTTTAGAACAAGGCTAACTATTGAACCTTTGCCAGCTTGGGCGATTATTTAAACATAACTTGGATGCACCAGCTTAGTTCCCATTCATTAAACTTCACAATAATCAGAAATTGAAACAATAATGCTGGGATATTTAAAATATGCCAATCATCATCAATGCTCTGGCCACTTAGTACCATTAAGTACTGGCCACTATAAACATAAATTTTTAACAAGACTAAACTAAAATAAAAGATAGTGCATGGACTTTAAAGTGTATCCCCTTTTGAACCAACCAAGATGATGATTGATCATCTCTGGATGCCCCAAAGCACTAAATATACATCCCCATTTATATATTCATGTCATGCACAAATCAAGCTCAGAGAACACAAGCTCTATTGCTGTATGTGATTAAGAGATGATGGAAACAATTTTTAACAATTAAATAAGTTTATTAATAACAATAAAAAACGAATTAAGGTCTTATAGAATAAGGCTCTGATTTTAAAAATATACAAAATTATATACACAACTAAAGTTATTACATTGTTTTACAATATTTCTCAATTAGTTTCTATAAATGCATATATATATCCATACACAGACATGCATTTTATAATATACAAGGAATACATTTCAATTAACATAAAATAATTATATAAAAATGATTAAATTTTACATATGTGTGTATGTGTGTGTGTGAACACTTACATTTACATTATATTTTAACTTAACAGCAATACTATTATATTTTCATTATTAAATTCTTTGGAAAATATGACATAAATTTCATACATATATGTGTGTGTATAAACAAAATATAGATATAATTTAAAATTAGTTTCAATTTATGTTTTCTTTTTTTTTCTCCTTATAAAAATAAAATATAATCAATTTTTGACAGGTATTTGTTGATTAATTATCAACGTTTTTAAATTAAATTATTGAATCATCAATTCTTTACTTTTTTTTAATATAAATTTTTCAAAATAATGTCCAAGAAGATTATTATTCAAAAACATCTCTTTTGCTTTTAAAACCAGATGGGCTTGATTCTTAATTATAATTTGAGCAAAATTACTTTATATTATTTTTAAATATAGATTTTTAACCGACTTAAAATAATACTGTTTTCTATATGTCTATTTTAGTGTGAATTATTTCAAAATAACTCACCAGCTATATATATACATTTATGTGTGCATCTCTGCATATATCTGATGCAGATTATGTTTAATTAATTCTTCAGCAAGCTGGAAGATTTTTCTTGGTGAGTTTGGTTTTAGTGAACGTCATTATCAGGAAAAAAAATATAATCCATGTATAATGTTGGTCCATATTTGGTCTCCTGTCTGTGTAGAACTGTTCCAGGCAAGCAGCAGTCTTGGTTTGATAGATTTCAGGAAAGCAACTGTCTTCTCCATGTATAAGGCTATGAATTTCATCACAAAAAATGAGTCATTTTTCTCCATGTAAATTCAAACTCCTGCAAGGAAATATTAGCAGCTCCTGAATCTACTGTCCTGCCGTCAGCTACATCAGTTTATGGTAACTACTCTGCCAACTCTCTACTACAGCTAACAACAAACTGCCACTATCCATTTTGGTCAGCTAATTTCTGCCACTTACTCAAAAAATTTTAATAGTCAAGCTGTTCTGTTCAGCTTTTACAAAAAACTACAATTCAGACTGTTCTCTTCAAAAATCACTATCCACACTGGAGCTAATTTTGTTATCAGCCCTTTTATAGAATTATCTAAGGTAATAATAACACCTTGATTGAAAACAGAGTTTTTATTTTTATCTCACTAATCCCTTTGAAAACATACGTTTTAATTAATTCAAAAAATTCAAAAACAAGTATTGTGCTTTTACATTTCACAATTAGAATGATATATATATATATATATATATATTTTAAATCAGAGTTATTATTTATTTATTTATTTTTATTTCAATGAATGTAGAAAATATCTACTATAATTTTTGTCTGTGTTTATTTCTAGTTTTCCTTTACTTTATATATATTTATGCACACATGCTATATTAGTGTGTGCTATGTAATTCAACTGGTTACAATATATATATATATATATATATATATATATATATATATATATATATATAAATCAGTGCTCAGTTTATATTAAGATAGCAAATCTACAAACTTTAATGGACAGGCTTCAATCTTCTTTATTCTCCAACTCTTCAACTATCAATATTATTAAAAATCTGCTGATGGAATTCTCAAAGCCCTTGCTGATGACAATTATTGTCTTATCCTTTTTGTCTTTAAGTCACTCTGACTCCTCATATATAGGATCTTGGAAAAAATACAGACGGAATATATAATATTTGAATACAAGTATGGTGTATATACTTAAGATAGATATAATTAAAGAAGATTTGAACACAAACCTTCAAGCTTGTCTGTGTTCAAATCCCTTTCAATTACATCTAGATTAAGTATATACACTATACTATTATTCAAATATTGCATATTCAGCTGGTATTCTGCCCATCCTCTTCTGTGTATTTAAATGGATGTATTAGGATGTTATGCATGAGGGATCAGAGTGACTTAAGGTCAACATGTATATAACAATAGTACTGGCACCAACCAGGGATTTGAGTGTTTTATTCTTGAATATTCAATGATATAGGTAGCTAAATAGTTGGAGGGTGGAAAAAATTGAAGCTTGTACATTAAAATATGAAGATTTGCTATTTTAATATAAACTGAGCACTGATTGTATATATGTGTGGGAGAAGGTGATCTGGATCAATTGATGAGTGCTGGTTCAGCATGTAATATGCATATTGGTGATCACTTATCTTTTTTTACATGTATGTGGTCATGTATATCATTTATATAAAATAGAATGGATAGTTGTAGGGAGCTTGAAAATCTGTGTTCAAATCTCTTTTAATTACATTACATTTAGTATAGATAATATACATGTATTTAAATATTATATATTCATCCAGAATTCTACCCATTCTGTATATCCAAAAGATGATTACTTGACTCATTTGAATAAAGTTTGCATATTGAACATACATAATGATTTCTATGAGAGACATACAGGCTATGATTATGAGAAATATATTTTCTCGAAAGTGTGAACCCTTTTTAATTTATTTATCATTTATATAGCTTTACATTATATGTGTGTTGGCACAATTTTATTATTAAATGGAAATATTATAGTCCTATATGTAAGGTGTCAGAGTGATGTAAGATCAACATGGGCATGACAATAATATTGGCATTAACAAGGGCTTTGAGTTCATCTTCGAATTTTTAATTATATGGATATCTGAAAAGTTAGAGGGTAGAGAAGATTGAGCATTTCCATTAAAGTTTGAAGATTTTTTTATCTTAATATAATTTGAGCACTGATTGTATATACGTGTAGGGATGATCTGGACCAACTGATGAGTGCTGGTTCAGCACAGAATATGTTTATTGGAAATCTTTTTTTTTTTCACATTTATGTACTCATGTGTATCAGTTATATAAAGTAGAATGGATAGTTGTAGGGAGCTTGAAAATATGTGGGCAATATATATATATATATATATATATATATATATATATATATGAGCGAATGGTTACATATATATATATATATATAAGTGAACATATTAATCTCATATTCCAAAATAAACCGATAATATATTAACAGTAAATAATAATATAAAATAATCCAATAATACATAAAGAGTGAATGAATTTAGATATATATGTTGTTATAGTTAGTTATTCACAAATACCTTGCACATTGATTATAAATATATTTCACTTATTAAATATATAAGTAATCCTATTTTACTCTAACTACGTATAAATAGTAAATGATACAATACAACATATGCTCATATATATAAATATTTTAATTATTAATTTTTAAACTGATTTATTTATTGTTAACTCTCATATCTAAATGGTCATTTCGTGATCTGCCACATGTGAACCTCATTAGTTGACTGATTACAGCACCAATATTATTTAGTAATGTGTTTAATTTTTTTAAGTTTTAATTACAGATTCTTAACATTAATTACCGGCCAATGAAACTGCAATTGTTCTTTAAATTGTGTAATATTTAAAAATAAATATAACTTATTTCAGTAAAAAAAAAAACAATTTTATTTATTTGCATAATTTTAATATATATATTATTTGCAGAGTGGGTAGGCTTTAAGATGAGATAAAATATTTATTTTTTTGAAGCTGCAAAAGTTCTTACAAACTGTTATAACTTCAATGCAGACTTCAACATGAAGGTTTTATAGTGCTCCAGTTAGGATAAAGTAAAAAAAAAAAAATGAAATAGTGTATCCTGGTAATGACTATAAGCATTTAGAAATTTATACTCAGATTTTTTTTTTTTAAAAAAAAGCTTATTTTGAATATCAATAGGATTAGACATGAACAAAAAACGCTAATAAAAGATAATTTTTCAAAAAATTATTAAAACTATAAAAATGCATGTAGAACTTTTTCATTTATTACTAGAAAAAGAAAAAGAAAAAATGAAACAAATCTACAGCAAACGTTATAAAGTCAAAAAGGAGGCTAAAATTATATATCTCTTTTCATACGATTTTTTTTTTTTAAAAAAAAGAATTGAATTAGTAATATTTTAAAGAGAGAAGTACAAGCTTTGAACTCTTCATAGAGTATTGTAAGTAGTATAATTAATTTGAAAAAAATCTGAAATTTTTGACAAAGAGAAATTTTTAAAATATCTTCATCTGGTCAACAAACTTTTGGTCCACATCACTCTGCTGATTGTATACTTATTTTTTAGAGAGAGGAAAAAAAAACACGAAAAACTCCTGATTTGAAAAAAAATATTCAAATAGAATAGACTGAAGCGATGATAAAAAATAGTATGTGAATCTTGAATTTTTTTTCAGATCTAAAATTAATTAAAATTTTTTTTCAGATAGATGACCATAGTGAATGTAATTACTGATGTAACAGTAGTCAGTGTCTGTTTGTTTCAGTGCAAAAAATATGGAGTTTTAAAATCAATTCCAGTTCTGGCATTTTTGTCTACAAAGATTTTTATAAATTCTCAAACAAAAAATCCATTTGAGTAGTTATTTTATTTAGCAGAGAAGAAACATGCCAAGTAACTTGTTTTGAACAATTTTTTGTCTGTAGACATAACAAAATATAACGGTAATGTGATGAAAATATAGAAGTGTTGTATTGCTATGGTTGCTGACCATAAGTAAACTTTATTTATATTCATTAAAAATATGTGTTTAATACATTTTTAAGTCAGAAATATAGTTCAATCCATCTTTTCTTATTTTTAGCTTCTCTTCACCACATCACCTTGCACACTTTCTTATTTCATCCATCCATCTCACATGTGGTCTCTTTCTGGGTCTTTTGCACTCTTTTGGAATCCAGTTTAAATTTTAATTGTCCATCTATTATCATCTCTTCTAGCAATATGTCCAGCCCAACTCACTTAAGTCTTTTAATTTTTTCAATGAGGTCAGTAACACCTGTTTGTTCTCTTACCCATACATTGCATTTTCGATCTCTTCATGTTACTCCCAACATGCATCTCTCCATACTTCTTTGAGTGGTATGAAGTGTCTGTATTGCTCTTCTATTAAGTGTCCAAGTCTCAGATCCATAAATAAGAACTGGCAAAACACCTTTATTAAAAACCTTCCTTTTCAAATACATAGGCATATTTATTTTAGTATCAAGTTATTTCTACCAAAAGCACTTCAACCAAGTTTAATTTTATGATTAATTTCACCCATTATGTTTGAATCTATATTAATCATCTGACCAAGGTATTTGTAACTGTTAACTACTTCTAACTCATCATAATCAATCTCCATTTTCATATTTTGAGAAAATCTATTAAACATTACTTTAGTCTTTTTAACATTTATCTTTAGTCCTACTTTCCAACTTTCATCTGATAACTCCTGCAACATTTCCTGTAGCTCTAAAGCATTATTTGCAAAAACAACTATATCATCTGCAAATCTAAATGACTTAAATCATCTCGATTTACTTTCACTTCTTTAGCTTCTCATTTTAATCCACAAAATACTTCTTGCAGCACTGCTGTAAAAATTTTGGAGATATGGAGTCACCCTGTCTTACACCATTTTCAATGTTGATTTTCCTACTATCATTATGTAATCTAATTGTTGCTGTTGCATTTTTATAAATATTCTTTAAAATATGACAATATCCTGGATCTACACCTTGATGATCCAATGCTTTAATCACTGAAGAAATGTTTATAGAATCAAATGCCTTTTCATAATCTATAAATCCTAAGCATAATGGCAACCCATATTCATTTGTCCATTCTATAACTTCTCTCAATACCTGGATATGATCTACTGTACTAAAACCACTTCTAAATCCAGCTTGTTCTCTTGGGTGGTGGAAATTCTGTGTTTTCTGTACACAAGTTGTAATTATTTTAGTAAAACTTTTGTATAAAACTGATAAAAGACTGATAGGTCTGTAATTTCTAATATCTTCTTTATCACCTTTTTTAAATATTAATATTAATACTGCATTCTTCCAATCATCTGGTGCATCTTTATCATTTAAACATTTGGTATATAACCTTGTTAAATTTTTTTCTATTTCTTCACTTTGCTTCTTTTAATATATCAATTATAATTCCATCATTACCTGGAACTTCCCTGTCTTCATAAATTTAATTGCATGTCTCACTTTCTCATTCAAAATTCTGGGCAATTTGGAAGATATAATAGGTATAGGAGGCACTTGTTCTTTATTACTATATAATTCTTGATAGAAGTCTTCTACACATTTCATGATGTCATTTTTTTATAGTAATAATGCCATCTTTTTTTCTTATTGCAGATATAAATTTTCTACCAATACCAAAATATTGTTTTACACTCTTTATACTTTTATTCTCTTCTACAGCTTTTTTTTATTAGTTCACAATTATACTTTCTTATATCATTTTCAACTATTTTCTGCACCATTTTACAAAATTTGAGATATTCAATCTTTTTTAATGCATCATTGTTGTATATCCTCATATTCCTTCTGTTCTTCATAAATTCTCTAGTCTCAGTAGAAATTTTATTGGTCAATTGCTGCTTTTTTCTACTAGCTATCTTTGTTGCAGTTTTTAAGTGTATCAGTTATTTTCCTATTAATGTCATTCAAATCTGAATCATGTTCAAAATCTAGTAATACTTGAAACCGATTTGTAAGTTCTTATTTAATTTTGTTAAAATGTTTCTGAAGATTAGGAATATTAACTGTAAATATTGTTTTTCTTAATAATTTTTCTCTCTCTAGTTTTGCATTAACATGTATCTTACATCTTACTAATCGGTGATCACTTCCTGTGTTAAATTTATTAAAAAACATTACAATCTTGAAGTATGTATTTTCTGTTAGTCAAAATATAATCCAATTCTGCTGTACCTTCATTTGGATGCTTCTCAAAAAAATAATTCATAAAATAAAGTTTTTCTTTTTCTGCAAACTCCACAAATCTATGTCCTCTCTCATTTCTATTACCATAACCAAAGTTACCTACAGCACTTTCATCTTTCATTTGTTTACCAATTCTAGCATTAAAGTCTCCCATAACAACTTTAAAATGTTGTTTCCTCTGATCAATAGCCTTTTGTATATCCATATCAAAATCTTCTACTACTTCATTACTATGAGAAATTGTTGGGGCATAAACCTGAATTATCTGCATTTGGTATCTGCTATTAAGTTGTAAAACTAATCTTGCCAATCTGTCTGATACACCATCAATCTCCACAATGTTATTCTTCCATTTTTTATTTATAATGAATCCTACTCCACTTGTATTTCCAATATGTGTGCCTTTATAGTAGAGTATATGTCCACTTTTTAAATCAATTGTTTCTTCACCTTTTCTTCTAACTTCACAAAGTCCAATAATGTCCCATTTAATATGAGATAGTTCTTCTTCTAACTCTTACAATCATCCTTCACTTGAAAGTGATCTGCAGTTGTAAGTATCTAAATAAAAAGTCATCATCAAATGGCAGCCTGAGTCCAAAATCAGGGGATTCTTAGCACCCTCTGCCTATGGCCACCAACTGCTGCATTGGTTGGTGACTTTACAGCCTCCTGGGAATAAGGGCCATGATTTATTTTTGTCTGTCATGATTGTATATATTGGAAAAATATTCTTTAACTTGGACATAAAAAGCCAATAAACTCACCATGCTGGCAAATGTGTGTTGGTGAGCAGCCCATCCATGTTCGTATACTATATGAATAATCCATAGTAATAACAGTTGCAAAGACAAGAACGTATGGAGTGGACAGTAGGAATTTGCCCTGCTCAGTTCCTTTAAGGCCTCCAAGAAGAATCAAAGAGTCACCTTTCAGTTAATAGAAAACTCCTTTCTGCAGCCATATATATATATATATATATATATATATATATATATTGTAATATATATATATATATATATATATATATATATATATTGTAACCAGTTGGCTTACATAGCATACACTAATATAGTCTGTAGCACACACTAATATAGTCTGTGTGCATAAATATATAATAAAATAAAGGAAAAGTATAAATAAGCACAGACATAAATTTTTGTAGATATATTTCTGCATTTCCTAAAATAAAATAATAATAACTCTGATTTAAAAAAAAAAAATTATAAATTAAACTTTTAAAAGATCTGAATAAATATAAATACTGTTGTATTATTATTATTATTATTATTATTATTATTATTATTATTATTATTATTATTATTATTATTATTATTATTATTATTATTATTATTATTATTATTATTATTATTATTATTATTATTATTATTATTATTATTATTATTATTATTATTATTATTATTATTATTATTATTATTATTATTATTATTATATTATTATTATTATTATTATTATTATTATTATTATTATTATTATTATTATTGTGAAATGTAAAAACACAATATTGTTTTCAAAATTTTTTAATTAATTAAAATATATATATGTTTTCAAAGGGATTAGAAAGCTAAAATAAACTCTATTTTCATCGAAGTGTTATTATCACCTTAGATGATTCTATAAAAGGGCTGATAACAAAATTAGCTCCAGCATGGGTAATGATTTTTGAAGAGAGCAGTTTGGATTGCTGTTTTGTAAGAGTTGACCAGAGGAGTCTGGATAGTGATTTTAGAAAAGAACAGTCTGAATAGTAGTTTTTTGTAAGAGCTGAACAGAACAGCTTGGCTACTAAAATGTTTTGAATAAGTGGCAGAAATTAGCTGACCAAAATACATAGTTGCAGTATGTTGTTGGCTGTAGCAGAGAGTTGGCAGAGTAGTTACCATGAACTGATGTAGCTGCAGACAAGACAGCACATCCAGAGCTCTTAATATATTCCTTCACAGGAGTTTTGATTTACTTGAAGTTGGGTCACTTCTAAATCAATAGCCTAAAAAAATGAGGGCAAAATAGCTAGCAGATTCATACCGACCTCCTATGAAGATCTAAGGGAGTATAGTCCAGTAGCTGCCCTATAGTTTACTGCAGACTTTTGATTCTTGAGGCCAGGGTCACTTCAAATGGATCAACTAGCTGCTTAAATATGTTCTAGAAGACAGCTTGACAGTTTCTTGGACTACAGAAGAAATCTCATGGTATGCCAACAAATTGCTGGAATTATATACTTATACCTGATGATGACCGCAAACCTGGATTACATTTTTCTGATGGACCAAAAACCAAGCTTACCAAGAGAAAGCTTGAAGAAATTGGTGTACCGATGCTGCTGTTCATCTATGCAAGTAGGAAACCACAGATAAACACATTGCGTGTGTATACAGTGAGTTGTATTTTTTAAATATTCTTATAAAAGACATTTTAACTTCATAACTTAAAGTAAAATTTGCTCAAGTCAAATGTCTAAAAGAGAGACAATTTGATATATATATATATATATATATATATATATATATATATATATATATATATATATATATATATATATATATATATATATATATATATATATTATTGCTAAGAAATAATTTTCATATTCATTAAAAAAAAAGAATATATAATTTAAATGCAAGCATAATTTTGTTTGAATTAAAATCGAAAAAGCAAATCTTTTAAATTGGTCCAAAAATGCTGATAATTAATCCAACAAGTACTTGTCAAAAATTGACTATACTTTTGAAAACTTATAAATTGAAACTAATTTTAAATTATATCTATATTTTGTTTATACACGCACATGTATGTATGAAATTTGTGCATATTTTCCAAAGAATTTAATAATGAAAATATAATATTATTGCTGTTAAGTTAAAATGTGATGTAAACATCAGTGTGCATATATACACGCACACTCATATTTGTAAAATTATAATCATTTTTTTTGTTGGTGAATATTAATTGTATATTATAAATCACTCCTCTGTGCACATATATATGTAAACCATAATAATAACATGAATTGTAACTTGTGATTTTGTAAATTAATGTAACAATGTAAATTTTGAATAGTAATTATGCAAATCACAAATGTAATAATTATTTTATGTTTAATTGAAATGTCTTCATCATATATTATAAAACACATGCCTGTGTACGAATATATGTGTGCATTTATAAATACCCATTATGAAATAATGCAGTTAATGTAATAATTTGAATTTTGTAGTAATCTTGTAAATTACAGAGTGATGACTTTATTATTGTGTATCATTCAAAATCAGAACCCTTAACCTATAAGACCTTAAATACCATTTTTTTATTGTTATTAATAAACTCATTTAATTGTTAAAAATTGTTTCCATCATCTCTTGGTCACAGCTTGTGTTCTCTGAGCTGGATTCATGCATGGATAAATGGGGAAGTGTATGTAGTGTTTTGGGGGCATCTAGTGATGATCAATCATCATTTGGGTTGGCACAAAAGAGGATACTCTTTAAAGCCCATTCACTATTATTTTTCATTTTACCTTAGTCTTATTAGGAGTTAAGTTTATAGTTGGCCAGTACAAGTGGCCTGACAATTGATGATGATCAGCATGTTTTAATGTCCAGCATTATTGTTTCAATTTCTGATTATTGTGTATTTTAATGGATGGGCACTTAGTTTGTGACTCCAAATTAATGTTTAAATAATTGCCAAAGATGGCAAAGACTCAGTGGTTAGCCTGGTCTATAGAATACCCATTTCTCATTTAATCACAAGATGACTGTTGATTTTATTATATTTTATTCGCATTAATGATGATGAATAGTATTTGAATTATACTTACTTTTACTTCATAATGCTGATTGATGGATAATTATATTTGTAGTTGCTCTTCTGAGTTAGCTGGCTGATCTCTCAATGTTCTCACAGATTTTTTTCTTTAATCTCATACTCTTATATCTTTAAATATTTACTTATATATACTTTTTGTAAATATTTTATTTTTAAATGGACTGGGAGTGATGATGGTTTTCCATCAACCAGTTCAAACTTTTTCGCTCCATTCATTCAATACCCTATCCTGTTATTATATATATAATGCTACCTTCTACTGAGTAAATTAAAAAACTATTTTTAACTTGATTATTTAAAATGACTAAACTTCAGAGGATTACATTTTCCTATGCTTACACAAGCTGTTAAAATAGTCGCAAACTCTTTACACAGTAATGCCACACAGATTATCATGTGATGTTTAGTGTGTTAATATCATTTATACCCATGGGATGATAGTGAATATGGTTATTAAAGAACTAAAGTCACCAAAATGTATAGATATTGAACTGGTTTCAGATCTCTGTGACTATACAAGCAAATTAGTTTGGATTGAAAACATCATATTTTCATTTTGGAATCATAGCTTTATAGTTAACTAAAAAGGTAAAAGGGAGCTGATAGAGATTTCCAGTAGATCCTAAGATCTAGATGCAGCACTCTCAAATCCAAGGCTTCTCACTAGTAAATTCTAGAAGCTAGAAACTAATCTGTAGATATTGGATGAGTAGGCACTGGATAGATACTTCATGCACAAACCTTCTTGCATCCATTGATTACTATGACTTGCACAGGTGGCATTATTCTATAGAGTGTTTGTCACTATATTATTTAAAATGACAGGGATAAAAAAGCTCTTTTATAATATCTGAATAAAATATTTTGTATGTAACAATCAAAATATAAATTTGAAAATATACAACACTTTATTATTTAAAGATAACAAAATAAAATTAATTATTTAAACTTAGATTTCAATTTTCAAAGCTGCTATCTTCATGTGATTAATTTTTCAATGTCTATTTAAAAACGAAAATTTCAAGCAAATCTTATTAGTGTTTCAATGGTTGAAAGTCAGTGTCACTAATTTTATTTCCCTGTGAGTTTTGATGAAACAGGAGATGTGTAATGGTGTGTAAGTTAGAATCTCAAATTATATTGCATTAGAAATACCACAGCTGTTTGAAAATTTAGAAGCCCATTAAATAACATATATAAATTGAATAAGATAGAAGAAAAGCTTTCATCAGGTAAGAAGTGAAAAAATAATAATTTAAAAAAAAGGTAAATTTTAGAAAACATTCACTGAAAAAGATCAGATTAAATAAGTAGATGTAATTTTATTGTTAAAGAAAAACTAATATAGCTGTGAAAACAAGTTAATCATTAACTTCGTGAAAATGAAATTTAAAACTAAAACAAATAAAAATCAAACAAGCAAAAATATTATATTTATTATTTAAACAAAAAAAAAAATATAATCCACTAATATAAATGCATAAAATTTAATGAAAAATTATTGAAGACTATGCCAAAAATATCTAAATATTTCATAATATTAAGATCACTGTTTTATAAGTAATTCACCATTTATTACAGCAACCAATGATCAAGCGATGGTAGCCGAGAGGTCGCTTCCCGGCCGATGCTTTGACATATGGGAAAAAAAAATTCTGTTGAGATTGATATGCCGTTATTAAAGACAATTTAATTGAAAATTTAAATCGTATATGAAAATTTTTTGTTATTTTTTAATTCCACTATTAAATAAAACAAAAACAAACGAAAGTATTTGAGTGACAACATTAAGATTGATTGTTCTCTCTATCTAGTTAATAAAAATTTACTAATGTAATGCTCTTTTATGCTTGAATTTGCAATAATTGTTTGTTTCTTTTCTGTTTGACTTGAGTGTGTTAAGATTATATGTGTTATACTTATCTGAATAATGTGTGAATTTTAGAGTTGCCAGTTTTTTAATCTTTGAAATATTTAAAACTAATATTTAGAGAAATGGTTGATAAATAATTGGTAAAGTAATTTAGATGCATATTTTAGCTCTATGGTAAGGTTTTTTTTATTATTTAAAATGATGAATTACTAAATATTTTGATAATAATATTAGTTTTTCCTATTTTTATTAAATGATAATAAATCTTTATTATTATTTATTACAATTTTGTATAGTTATTTGAATATCGTGTACTAAATAAAAATCTATAATTTTAAATTTTGTTAATAATCACTGAATAAAAGTTAAGGTAAATCTCTGAATCTGAATGTTTTTAATATTTCTTTTGTTTCTATATTATTTACATAACACAGTACATCTTTAAAAGAAAATAGCTATATTTTCATTCAGATTTGATTTTTTAATATCATTGAACTATTTTGAAAAATTGTTAACAACTTTTAATAATTTAATGCTTTTGATTTTAAATATAGTTTATTATTATCAGAAAAAATAGTAGCTATTTGCAAATAAGTACAATCACTCTAACTTCAAGAGAAGACCAAAAAGATATATAAACCAAAAAAAAAATCCCCTAAACGTAAATTTTACAATGCCTATACAAGCAAATCCATAAATCAAGAATACAACTACATATAGAACACACTGTTCTATTTTTTTATTTTATTTGATATTTTATGATACTGTCTTTTAACTTCTTCAGCAGCAAACTTTTTTTAAAAGTCTTCCACTCCATGAACAAATACATATTTCCACTCCATTTTTCCTCACTTTTAAAAAATGCTCTATAATTACCTAACTTATTAAATACACTGTGTGGTGACTGAAATAATTAACAGGGCTGCAATTGTAATTTTACTCCTAATAATACCATCCCAAATTGTAGCTCTTCATTATATTCTATTTTTATTCGTTAGTAAAAAAATCCTCTCTAGTTAGTTAAATTCTTAAATATATTTTGCAATAAATGAAATAATTAGCAGGTCTGCAATATAGTATAATATTTGATAATATTATAGATACTTTTATTTAAAATAAATTTATCAAAAGCATTTCCAGACTATTCAGAAGAAAAATAATATTCATAAACTGTTTTTTAATGTATTTATTTCTATCCATAAGTCTATCTTATGTTAATAGTTGATACTAAAAGTTAAAAAAAAAAAAAAAGTAAAGAAAAATATTAATTATGTAAATTAAAATGGTACTTAGAGGTTAGAGCTGCCATGAAATATCCTACATGTATTATTATCTTTGTAACAACATTATTATTTTTATAGAAATAATAATTGTAATCATAAATATTATTGTATACACCTATTGAATTTATATAAAGCAAAATATTATATTAAAAAATATGATGGTTTACTAAAGAGTAATATTACAAGCTTGTTTTTACAGCATATTTTAAAGATTTCTTTATTCTATTTTTTTTACTTTTGTTTAATTATGATTTAAAAATAAATAAAAAAATCAAACAAATAAAAGTAGATAGTTTGCATTCTAATCGAATCATCCAATTTTTTGAAAAAATTCCATAATTAATTACCGTATTTTCATACATATACAGCACACACACGCTAACAGCAGGCACCCAATATTTTTTAGTAAAATGTTCAGATTTTTTTAAATATTATAAAAATCTATAAATAATATCTGTAATGATAAAAAGAAAATAAAAATATTATGATACTTAATACGTATAAAGTAGTTTACGACAGCTCTAACCAGCAAAATTATTATGTAATAAAATATTATTATAGTTTGATAAGTTTGAGAAGAAAAGAAATGGAAGAAAAAATAGGTTTATCATTATCAATGCCCCAACTCTGGTATTATATATTTTCTCAAATATTAAAATGTTATTGTATTGCTAAGGAAAAAAATTAATATAATTTCAGATTTTAATATGTACATAATTAATATAGATAGATAGATAGATAGATAGATAGATAGATAGATAGATAGATAGATAGATAGATAGATAGATAGATAGATAGATAGATAGATAGATAGATAGATAGATAGATAGATAGATAGATAGATAGATAGATAGATAGATGGATAGATGGATGGATGGATGGATGGATGGATGGATAGATGGATAGATAGATAGATAGATAGATAGATAGATAGATAGATAGATAGATAGATAGATAGATAGATAGATAGATAGATAGATAGATAGATAGATAGATAGATAGATAGATAGATAGATAGATAGATAGATAGATAGATAGATAGATAGATAGATAGATAGATAGATAGATAGATAGATAGATAGATAGATATAATGTAAGTTAAAATGTATAAAAGTTAATATCAGTTAAGTTAAAAATTCCTGAGTAAAATAAATTAAAAATTTCTAACAGAAAAAATAAAAACTAATTACAACTATAATTAGATAAATTCTAATTATAGAGAGATTAAAATCAGAGATTATGGAACACAATAAAAAATACAAAATTATTTAAATAATAAATTAGTGATTTCAAAGAACAAATGTGGTAGAAAATATAAAATCTCTCAAAAATTTAATTCAAATTGGCCGGAAATTCAATTGCTGAAACAGCTGGATAGAGGATTGAAGAGAGAAGAAAGAAGGCAACAGAAGACCTTCAGAAAAAGCAGCAACTATTCCAGTGCAGCTCACTACTGAAGTTGAAAAAGAGCTTAGGGCTTTTACAGATTGTACTACATTTACATTTTTTTTTGATAAACTGTAAGATGCAGATCTTATGAGTAATCATACAAGTAGTGGTATTTATATATTTATACTTTTATTCTATTATTAATTAATATTAGCCTGAACTTATTATTTTCTTAAAATATTAACAAATTAATTCAGATAGTAAATGGCTATCAGTCACTATTTGCAGGACCGTTTCTATTTAAGTATTATTATTGTATGTTTTGCTATAAATAAAGTCATAATGATAACAAAGTAGAAAATAGCTATGACTATTTTATAAGTAAAGTAAAAATCAGAAAAATCTGAATAATGAAGTATTGCTTAGCATAATAGAAGACACTTTTTGGAAAATAACTAATAATGAAAAATGGTGGTAAGTCTGCAAAAAAAAAGTTTATTATTTTCAAATGCTGATGTTTTTAATTACTTTCTATCTGATAGAGAAACTGTTCTAACAACTTAATGTAAAATCAAATGAATGCATTTTTAAAGTAAATTACATCTTTTTAACCTTTTCAAATAAAAAAAATACATCTTAGTTATTACAACAGTGTTTTGTAATTAAATATAAGCAAAGTAAAGATATACAAAATAAATATTTTTGAAAAATATTTCTATATAAATAAATCTATCATTATGCTTTTCTAATTATTAAAAGAAATGAATCATTTTCGGGGTTTAGTTAGTTGTTGTTATATAAAATATTTTTAAAAACAAACTGTGTAGGATATATTTAAAAATATATATTAAATTATTGTTTTCTATGTGTTAGTATATCATTTAATTTTCAACCAAGAGTAAAATAATCTGTCAGTTTTTGTTTTTTTTTGTCTCGACTGCTGAGTGTCTGTAAAAGAATATATATATATATATTACAAATCGATGACTGTATTTCTTCAAAATAATATATGTAAATTTATAAATAAATATTTGAAAATACTGTACTCAAAAGTTTATAAAAAAATATATGTATAACCGTCACTTAGAAGCACTTTCAACTAACTTGTAGCTTTGTCAACTATCACTTTTAAAATGTCAGCTTTCCCATAATTCCATGATGTCAACTTTCCCATAATTCTGTGATCTTAATGTTTGCTGCTTGCCTATTAATTAAATCTTGCTTATATCTATATATTAACATTGCCTCTTTAATTTTCCTTTTATTATTATTTCTTTCAGTTTCCAATAATTTTATGTTGTTATAATTAAAATCAAAACCATATATACATGATTTATTATTCGATTTTAATTATAACAATGTAAAAATATTGGAAACTGAAAGAAATAATAATGAAAGGAAAATTAAAGAGGCAATGTTAATATATAGATATAAGCAAGATTTAATTAATAGGCAAGCAGCAAACGTTAAGATCACAGAATTATGGGAAAGTTGACATCATGGAATTATGGGAAAGCTGACATTTTAAAAGTGATAGTTGACAAAGCTACAAGTTAGTTGAAAGTACTTCTAAGTAATGGCTATATATATATATATATATATATATATATATATATATATATATATATATATATATATATATATATATATATATTATAAACTTTGAGTACTGTATTTTCAAATTTATATATTTATATTCAAGTCTAAAGCAGTCTTTAGGTTGCAAATAGTTAGATACAGTACATGTGAAGGTAAACAGAAAAAAAGTAATTAAATGTTATTGCAACTATACAGCAAAAGAATAAACTTAAAATTAAAAATGTTGACATAACTTATTTATTAGAACTATTTATTACTCATCATCTGATTACAAAGTCAAAGCAACAATGCAGAAAGTTGTTGCAGAAACTGGCATTTCATATAGCCCTCCTAAAAATAAAGATAAGTGAGGTGAACCTTGTAAAGTGCATCACCTATTTCAATTAATAAACAATAAATCAATCTTTCTGAACATGTGGTTTGTGTCTAATCAGTACTCTATAGTCAATAAAACTTTTAAGTCTTTTTTTAGGTAGGCAAAAAGTACTTTCTTTTTGAATATTATGAAACTACTAAGAGCATAACTTGAATAACCAGATATCAAAAGTTATCTGTGAAAACCTATATCGTACACATGGACATTATGGCTATCTGCATAGATATATCATTTGAATCCAGTTCCTAATAGCTATCTGCTTCAGAACCATTATTTGAAATCTCTTTACAGGTTTTGAATGATATTATTAAATGTTACTGTAATTGTAAATTTTTTAATAGTTTTATCAACTATATCTCTCTATATATCTGATACACAGATCTAAAGTTTACATCGCAATGGTCATGTTTACATATATAACTATGGTCATATATATATAAATATAATTGGGCTAAATTTTATTGCAATTTTTACTTTTAATACTTGGCTTTTATTTACTGTTAAAATGTAGGCAATGGAATATCATAAATAATTTTTCCATCTATTTTTCTACAAAATAATAGCTAAAACAAAATGCTTGCTAGGAACTGAAAATTTGTAATAACATTCAAATGCCTAACAATAAGTCTAATTCAACCCAAAAAAGATTGTATGGTAAAGATGATCTCTATATTTATGAGTAAAGATTGCTTGTTAACTCTTTTTTTAGACATTATAATTACTATTACTTTTAAAAAATCATTAATAAAAATTATAAAATAAACTTACTATGTAAGCTTCATGAAAAAAAAAATGTGAACAATGTGTGAATCTGTTGACTAAACAATATAAAATTTTCAATAACTATTGTAAAAATAACAAAAATTTTAAAAAAAAAATAAAAAAAAAGTGCTATTTGGAAAAACTATCATAAAATTTTTATTTTATCATAGAGAAAAAGAAATTATGTTAATTTAAAGGGAAATAGCCACTGAATCTAATGATGCCAAGTATGTCTCCATAGTATGTATGTTTTTCAAGTGACCATAAGTTGAAGCCAAGAATTGCTAATTAGAAGATACAACATTTAAATTTTGCAAAATTGAATAAATAATAATTATAATGCTTATTTTTTATTGGATTATAATCATTGTCTATTTATAAATGTACTGAATAAAATATTTTTATTTGAATTCCATTTTTAAAATGCAAATAAAATTTAGTTGAGATGTCATATATCAATAAAAAATGTTTTAATTTGCATATACTTTGAAATGAAGAATTTTTCTTGGAGAAAGTGGTGTTTGATATTCACATAAGATTCTACTTCTTAAGCCATTTGTTGAGAAAGTTTACTACTTTTTAAAAGTGACAAAACTGTAAGTTAATGGATTATTAATTTTAAAAAATCTGAAGAGATCAGTATTTTCCAGTATAGCAATGTCAAAGTAATTTATTCCAGCATCAATAAATTTTGATAGCTTTTGTTTTTTAATTTCAAAAGCATTTGTGAGATTACTTGGAATAAAAACGTTTAGAATGGAAAAAAATTTTAAATTATACAAGAATTGTATAATAGTTATTAAAAAAACAAAAAAATATATAACACAATAGAAGTTAATGAAATCTAGCATTGGAGAGATAAAAAAACTAGAGCCATCATGATCACCATGTTTTGTGACACTGATTGCATAATGTCATTACCTGTCATTACTGATAATGTATTAGTATCCTTTGAGATATTTTAAAAATTATAAAGCAATTTTAATATTTTTAAATATAATTTGATAGATTTATAAGATATTAACATTTATTTATTTGTGCTTTAAACACTTTCACATTTACCTTTTTTCCATCCACATCTAGTTAGATTTCAGGTAATAATTTAACATTTTAATTTTATTAGTTAAAAGTTTTATTAAATATTATGAATCAAAAGATTGAGATTTATTTGTTACAAATTTAAGTTTGCAAATAAAAAAATAAATCTAAGAAAGTCGTATTTGAACTTTTCAAATATATAAAATATGTAATGCATAAAATTGTTTTTGTCAAAACATTATGTAAAAAATTCTTGAAATATTTTTAAAATCAATTACAATTCTTTAATCTTAGTAAGTAAGGATATAAATTTGTGAAACACTTGTCTAAAATTAATAATTGTACTTATCACAAAAATTCAGAATCACCAATGTTTAAAATGTGTTTTATAAAATATCAAAGCCATATTTTTCCTTATTTCTGGTTTAATATAATTCAAATTATCTTAAAGTTGTTTTTTTAAAAGTGAAACATATTTTTTTAAAAATCTAAGTAGAAACCATAAATGAAATTATGCATTTTTGTGACTTTCTTAAAGAATAGATGACATTTCTTAATAATCATATTAAAATATCAAACAATCAGCAACATTTGGATCTTTTCATTTTATAGTTAAATAAAAGTTTCTTATTGATTTATTAGCTATATAAAATATGAAGATGTCAGTAGTAAACAGAGTAATTTAATTTGAGTTTTAGTGTGAAATGACTGTAAATAATGGTTTTAAAAAGCTAAAAAAAGTCAAAAGTGATAGAACAGTTGTACCTCCATAGTACTTCATAATAAATCATGCTAAGTAACCATAACATTACAAATAAATTTTAATCAAAGATTTTATTCTGGAGCCTTTCACTTGGACTGTTTTCTTTCTCAAGATTGAATGATGAAAACATCCTTTATTATCATTAGAAATTTATTTTTTCAATGTTTGAAAAATTCAAATATATTTTAAAATATTTTCCTTTGTAAATATTCATTTCTACAATGATTACAAAAAGTGTCTCCTGGAAAATGAATTAAAACATCTGCTACAAGAATATTAACATTTAAAATTTATATATTAATATTAAAATTTCACAAAAAAAATTATCACCAGAATTTGTGAAAGCATGTAGTTTTATAAAATAATCACTAACTTCTGCTTTACAATAACTACAGCTTTAAATCTTAAAAACAAACATTTTCAAATAAAATCTAATTGTAATGTGATATTTTTGGTGCAAATAAATATTTTACAAATATGTTGCATAAATAAGTGTAAATATGTAAATAAATTACTGAAAATTACAATTTTCCTTTCCAAAATGCCAAATAATAGTAGCAGATTAAAAATTTTTGTTCTTTTTTTTTTCAATACCAACTCCAATGTTTCAATTGTTTTTATTTTCTTATAGTCATTTTCATGGATATCTCTCTCCTACTACTATTTTTTATTACACTTCCTTTTACATTATTTAACTACCTCTTCACAACCAATATCCTATTCCAAAAAACATCCAAATACAGGTTTACTAATGATTATCATATATTATAACACAACAAATGTGTAACCATGTTTTCTTTTAAAATATCCAAAAGACTGTTTTTTACGAGGCTCCTCGTCGACATCTGAAATCACTCTAACTCAGCCAGTTTTTATACGAAAATATTCGTTAAATACGTATTGAATTCGTTTTTAAAAGTTCTGTACGATGGTGACATCTTCTGATTTATTTTAGAAGTAAAAAATAGAAAAAAAACACATTTAAACCTAAACAAAGAAGGAACATTATTTGTGATTGGTTCTTAGCATGCTCTCAGCCGAAAAAGACATTCTGATTGGCTGGAAAGAACAAAGAAACTGCCTGATCAAAGAAAATAAAGAAAAACACTGAGATTTTCATTTCGAATACGATTTAATTATTATAAAAGAATATTTTGAGAAATTAAAATTATTTTCAGAGAGAATAATAAAAAAACAAAATTATTTTCGAAAAATATTGAAGATTTAAGTAAATATATTGAAGATGTAGTAAAAAGAAATATTTACTTTTCTATAACGTAAAAGTCGATCTTTTTGTTTACATTATAACTTTTATGTTGCCGATATTGAATATCTTAGAATAAATAAATAGCAATTTATTTTTGAAAGAACTTTCGTTTTTTTCACAACCTGAAAAATGAATTATATACTTTTTATAAACGTATCTGAGTTGAATTTAATATTATAGGCGAATATGTTTTAACAATAGGCTTTGTCTTCAGTTTGTGAGTTGGCCAATTAAAAGATTTGATTTTTATCTGATACAACCAATGATAAAATTAGCGGTTTAAAGGTTAAATGTTATCCAATAATATCAACAAATTAAAAAATATATTCTTTTTTTTCTTTTCAAAAAGTTTATTTTCTATATCAATGCTGAACATATATATATATATATATATATATATATATATATGCTGAACATATCTATATACATTTATATAATACCAACTCCAATGTTTCAACTGTTTTTATCTTCTTACAGTGAATTTCAAGGATATCTCTCTCCCATTACTTTTTTTATTACAATTCCTTTTACATTATTTAACTAAAAGTGATTGTAAATTTGTTGTGTTATAATATATGACCAAAATACCAAAATAAAAAATAATATTGTTTATATCTTTATGTTGTGACACAACCAACCAGGGCAATGTCAGATACTTGTGAATGTGGAAATGTATATATCTATATGCTATTGATATCTTCAGATTTTTTAAACTAATAATTTTAGTTCCAATGTCTACTACAAAAAAGTGTAAACTGTCAAATTAACATTATAGATAACTTAAAGATAACAAATAAAATCCAAAATTATAACAGCTCCATCATAATGCCTTAAAATGAATTGCTAGAAGGGAGCATAATATAGGAAAAAATAAATAAATAATTTAACTAATAGTTTAAAAATATGTATGATGTAAATATTCAGACCTAAAAATCATATTAACTGGAAAAAAAATTATTATGGATGTCATCGATTTCACAACACCAATATTTTTACTATTTATAGATTAAACTTAATTAATCCAACTTAAATTAATGATCATTCTTTGATAGAATGAAGCCATAGGTTTATGATCTTGATTGATTATGTTAATAGTCTGTAGAGTTTTTTGAATAATGCATTTTATAATGGAGATACATATTATTATGGTGTAAGTGTAGTTAAATATATTCACATTACATTTCCCAATATATTAGTAAACAAAATATAAACTGATTATATTGAATATAAAAAATAATTTAATTTAAAATCAATCAATAATAAATAATCTATTAGTAAAATATTGGTAACATTTTTATCTAGGAATATATACTCCCCATAAAATTAATTAATGATTACTATATATATATATAAATATTGCTATATAAATTTCTATATATATATATATATATATATATATATATATATATATATATATATATATATATATATATATATTGTAACCCAATATAAATTGAGAGAGAATAGAGAGAGAGAGATAAGAAAAAATAATTAAATGGAGGTAATAATAATGGTAAGAATAAATGATGGAAAAGAAAAGAATTGAAAGGGAAAAGAAATGGGAAAAATAATAGAAATGATATATATAATGGAGAGAGAGAAGAAATGAGATAATGGGAAAGATATGAAAGAGAGATATAAGAAGAAGATAGAATAAAGGAGAGAGAGAAATGAAATGAGATGATAGAAAGATATGAGAAATGACATGAAAAGAAATGGAATAAAATTGAAATGATATAAAATGAACTATAAATTAGAGACTCTAAACGACTCGGCTCAGTGGGGTTACAATAAATTTAAAGAAAAGAGATGATGATCCAGAGATGTATAATCAAATAAAGGTCAAATCCAATACTGATGAACTATAACTACTACAGCTTATTGATATTTTAATAAACCATACAAAAGATTATCTAAAATCACTAATCAATGCTTACCATATTAGTCCTACTAATAGATTATACACTCTCTGAATAAGACCTATGATGCTTTGCTTTAAAATATTATCTTACAGAATTATATTTACTAAAACAACAAGAGTAAATAACCTCAGGGATTTTAAAACTAAAACTCTTGTGTAAAATTAAAGTTTAAGTTAAGTTGCCTAATAAAGAATTACTGTGATTAATAAATAAATAAGTGACATCTTAGCTGACCATAAAATAATTATAATATGTTCAATCTTAAAATAATAAACAAAACAAATATTAATTCACAAAATTTAATGAATCAATTTAAATTTAAACTAATAATGGCCTATTATCTAAGATATTACTTGAGCAAAGAAAAGAGCAAGGGTACTTTTAATGCCTTTCCATACTCACAGACAACCACTAAAGACCTCAAATGCAAATGGATTAGAATTCTTTAAATATATAAGATTTAAGATGATGATAGATGATGTGCAGTGAATATAAGATAATGTGCAGCTTTTAAAATAATATTAATTAAAATATTCTTCTGAAGTACTACTATTGTTAATCTGATATTGCATAATCTTTAGTCTGAAAGATATACTGATAATTTTAAAAAAAATAAACTTTTAACTAAGTATTTAATTATGTATCTGCTATAATGCAATTATCTGTATTTGTGATTCAATATGAGAATCATTTACTTTAACATAGCTTTTTAATTTTCAAGACAATATCAATTATATTTAATTAACTTAGAATCTACTTGTAAATTTCTGAATTGAAGATTCATTAACTTTAAAATTTAAGACTTTGTGAACTTGGAACCCAAGACAATAATATATTTTCATATAAAAGTAAAACAAACAAACAAAACTTTTGAAATAATAATAATTTGATTTATTAATAATGAGAAGAAATGTTTATAAATATAGTGGAATACAAACAGTGCCAATACCGCACTAAGATTTTATATAATTATTTGGACTAATTAATAACATTATTGTGTCATCTACTAATCAGAATAACACACAGAACTATGTTTATATTGAAAACCCTAAGCTTAATTTTATACTCCTCAACTTAACAAACGCTAAGTTGGAGTAAGCATATTCAACAATACTTTTTAAAAATATCATCACTAGTTTCACGGATATAACTAATATCACAGCTAGATATATCTTTATATCAGATTAAGCTAATACTAAAATTAAACTAACTTAAGTGTATGGGACAATCATTCATCAGAGATCAGTTATACTTTTTTTAAAATAACTTTAGTCCACATAAAATTATTCCCTCAATGTTTTAAAGATAATGATGTAACAGACTTACAAATCCAGCGGCGAAATTCTGGATGAAAATATTAAATTATTATGTGTGAATTGCCACTTATACCATATGCATATTTAATATACTTTAAAATAAATATAACTTATTGTTGGTTAGCTTGTGTGTGATAAAACTATCATAGCAACACAATTCAAACATTGATATACCTATGAGCCTTAAATTAGCTACAACTACCTGAAGAAATACATTTCCTCAAACAAGCATATCTTGTCATCACAAATCTAAAACAAATGCAACATCACCTACTGTGGTGGAATTAGCATTAAGTCATCATGAATGATAGGCAAAAATATAAAGATACTAGGCTCCTCAGAGCTGGAAAAGAATATGGTGGCTTCCAAAAATACCTAACTTCGAGGCAAAAATGACGATGTCTGGAATTCATCTTCAGTACATCTGGGAACAGGAACACCCACCAGAAAAGCACAATCCTCTCATGGGATTTCCAATGCTTATAAATGTGATCATCATCACTGAAAAATACAATACAATACCCTCTTTTTGGGGACAAGCACTATCAAATCATGGAAATACAATACAATAAGGATGGAGGATTTTCTCGACTCCATAAGGCATATTCAAAAATTATAAACTAAGCCTAACTCTTGAGGCTAACAAATTCTAACTAATAGCAAGATATATACTTCACTTAAACTAACTAAGTTATTTCCAAGAAATTTATAAAATACAAAACGTATATCCAATGTTCGAACCAACAAAGCAAACTATGTGTCAACTGACTACTGTAGAAAATACTTTAAACTTAAATGCATATAAAATTCTAGGCAAGGCACAATGCACACATAACAAAATATTAAATGCTAAAAATATAGTAACTAGTGGACTTTTAAAATTGTAAATTAAATGCAAGAATATTTACTTCTCGATGAATATAAAATATTTGTAATTATTATTAATATAACATTCATAAAACAAATGAATGGATATTCTCTGATAAACTTCTTTAGTAAATTTAAAATAAAATTGAGTAAAACATCCCATTTATATGAAAATAAGACTGTGATATTTAAATCTCTATAATAAAATTATTAAATAGAAACTAGCTAGTGTAATGCTTGATAAATAAACTAAATCTACTTAAGAATGGCAAGAAACATTTGCTCATTCAAATAAACCTATTTCGTTTTAAAATTATAACCCTAGTTTACCTGTATATTTATGCAAAAAGTGTTACATAAAAATTTAATAGCATAAATATTTTTATGGTTTCATTTTTTTTTAAACCAATAAAGCAGACCATAAAAAAAAATAATAATACATTAATTCAAGTTCATATTTCGGCTCCGTGATGATTTTTCCATTTCATAATGTGTAGACAATTTATCCAGGTTAAGATATCTATTTGAATTCGAAGCTTCAACTAATACATTTATATACATGGCAATCATTTCCAAACGAAAATGTTCAGTAGTTCTTTATATAAACACGTTCACTTTCTTTTATCTTTAAAGATAATTTTAAATATTAAAATAATAAAACATCGTAAGCATAAACATAAGTTGGCACTGGAAAATAAATTATTCAACTGAGTAGCATAAGTATAATAAGCATAAGTATAAGTAAAATAAGCCGGCATTGAAAACAATAAATTCTTCAGCTGAGTACATGTTTTTTTTATATTTATAATCCTAGGTTCAAACGCGGAATAATTATAATATATATATTTAGTTAACTTTCACTGTTCTTCTTTAGATAAATGCATTTTTTTTTTAAAAATAGAGCTCTTTTTTTAAAAAAAAACGTTTCTTAATATTTAAAAATGTATTTCTTTTTTTTAAACAAATTTCCTTTTATTTATTTTTAAAACATAAGAGTAGACTTTGTTTATAATTAAGGACGCTCCTTGGTTTTATGAACTAAGATCAACGGTCATAAAGTTACTTATAAGTACTGGCCACTATAACAAAACATTATGCATTTGATAGAGACAAGTTCATTAATAATATTTTTAAATTCTTTTAAAGTTTTGCTTTCAAACAAAGTCTTTTCATACTACTGGCATAAACGAGAATTAGTATTTTAAAATACATATTGTCCACAGAAACATTATTCTGTTAAGAGCATATTTAAATGTATATATCATCTATTAAGTAATAAAGTATTAAATTTAATGTCACTTCTAATTTATAAAGATGCTAATGCATTTCCATTTTAATATTTTAAAATGTTTGAATGTCTTTTTTTTTTTTTTAATTTCTTCTTCACGTGTATTTTTAATTTGATAGGAGATATACTATATTTTAGTGCAATAAAGTCTTTAGCCATAACAATACTTAATAATTTAAGTTTTACTTCTAAATAAAGAAAAATGAATAGATCAAAAGTAAATGAAATATGAGACGCTGTATTTTCTTCAAACATTTTACCGTAAATTTTAATGTCTCAATTGTAATGAAAAACTGTCAGAAAAAACGGATTACCTTACTTTTAGCTTCAGCAAGTCATGTTTACAAGACGATTTTTAAATAATTATTTTAAACATACTTTTATTTTTTTTTTAAAAAATATAAAAGTTTTAAAAATTTACTTTTTGTTAAAGAACTTTTAAGATTCAGCCACAGGTAGAATTAAAAACAGATCAGCAACTGAATGGTCCTGGATCCCTCTTTTATCTAATAATCTTTTATACCCCACCCATGATCAATTGGCTTGTAAACCAATCAAATTATTTTTTATTACATTTTTCTATTCTTGACAGATCAGCTGTAAAGTCGATTTACTAACACAATTTCTAATGATACGAAATCACGTGACTTACAGCCACAAAGTCAAAAATCCATTGTTTAACAAATGTTATGTATTACCTTTTTAAATAATATTTTTTTAAACATAATAGTAATAAATATAAAATTCAGAACTATCCCTCTTTATTAACTTTTAAATATTTCTTTCATAAATTTATATCCATCCATTTATTTATTTATTTTTTTATAAATATTAGAATTAAAATATTTTTTATTGTTATTTTCTTCTTATGTTTATGTATCTTTCTTGCACACACACACACACACACTTCCATATCCGGGTAATCTATAAATATGAGCTCACCCATTGTTTAAAAGTTATTCTTTTAAAATTACAAAACTAAAATATTATCAAATATTTAATTTAAAATAATTTTATAAGTGGAACGCTACTAACTTACATCTAATAAATACTGTTATATTGTTTTAATAAAACTTACAGATTACTTTTTTTTAAATTTATTACTATTCATTCCAACTTATTTATAATATCTCATTACTATCATTTAGACATCAAAATGAATTATACAATAGTTACTTTAAAATACATTAAATATGATTTATCATTTCCCAACTATTTCTGATATTTCTTTTAATTCAAATTATTGTCTAGCATCTCTTATCAACCTAACTCATATATCTTTTTTTCAAATACTTAGACATAATTCCATAATATACAATAATGATTACAATCAATACAAGATTATCCTATTTTAGTCATTAACTAATTTAATTTTCATTTTTATCATTATTATTTTTTTTAAAAAATCAGACAATTTCAAACCAAAAGGTTAAGCTAAGATAACCTTTGGCTCCTTTTGGAACTAAGTGAAACTTCAGTTAGGTACAATATATATATATATATATATATATATATATTGACCATTCCAATTTAGCCTGTGGTTAATTTGTAATAATGTGCATAAAATAAAAATAGAAAAAAAGATCATCATCACATTTTCTTATATAGGAAGAGAAGCTGTAGGGCACCCAAGCTTAAACACTACATGATCAAGTCCCAAATACCTAGGACAGAGAGTGGGGAAAATATTTATGCTCTTTGTTTGTTTGTATTGATAGAACTAAAAAAGTAGTATATATCTTGAATCATTTAATAATTGTCTTAAAAAATTAGGATTAGAACACATATAAACAGTTGTCTGTGGACACAAGCTATTCAGTTAATCATTTTTTGATTTTGATTATTAACTTTCTTCAAAGTTGATCTATACTTAATAAATTCTGCTATTCTTTCTATAACAAGAATTTAAGTTTAATAGTTTTAATAATTTAGTTTTGAATATTAAGTTACAGTTTGTAAAAATTATTCAGATTATTTTTGATAGGTAGGTTTTTCTTAATGTCTGAATATCTAAGTGTGTGCTTGTATTTTACATAAATAAATTTACAGTTACACATATATTAAATGAAAGATTTTGTTAAAATTATTTTGTGATTTCTTATGAAAAGCTATATTGGTTTGTAAAGAATTACATATGTTTATTAAACTAACAAGGTTAGAATTTCAGTTGGCCAGAAACCATTTTGTGATTTTTTATGAAAAGCTATATGGTTTGTAAAGAATTATAAATGTTAATTAAACTACAAAGTTAGAATTTCAGTTGGCCAGTCCAGCTGACATTCTTTAAATCAGAGCTAATTGAAAAAAGATAAAGTTTATGATGGTAGACTTGAAAAAAGAGAGGTCTGCAATTAAGGTAATGGAGTCTAGACCAGTCAATCAATTAATTACCAAGAAATCATATTAGTCTCGGTTTCTTTCTAACAGTCAATTTAAAACAGATTGTCAATTTTAATTAGCTGGCTTAACTAGTGAAAATTATGTGTTTCTATGTGTGAGATCCTGTAAAAGACTAAACTGTATAAAAAGGCTGAATCAGTATGTTCAAGGAAGAGAAATATTAAAATTGTTGAGAGAACAAGCTAAATTGGTGAAAGAAATAAGACTGAATTACTGTTAAAAGCCAGCATTATTTTTTATATATTTTTGGCAAAGTTTCCTCCAGCCTAATGGCAGGCTAAGTAGATATATGTTTTGTCTATGATGATCCAGTCATCCATTAACTGATGCACATCTGAAGAGTTTGAGCCAAAAGCTTTACCCATCTTGTGACTGATTGTGAAACATAAGATAGAAGAAACTGATTACCCACCTGTGTTTTAAATATAAAACGAAAATAAGTAAAATGTTGAAAGTGTCAAACTATGCTAGTTCATTTATGCCATTGACTGAGATTAAACCCCAGAAAAATGATAAATATATGCAAAACAGCAGATATCCCTGGTCTATTATAAATAAGTATGCTGAAAAGAATTGAAGAAATAATTCCAGTGCCAAATAGTTCCTATGGAAGCAAGTAATTTCATCATCATCAGTGCAGTAAAAGAATTGCAAGCTCAAGCCAAGAAAAGAATACGACTGTTCCAGTAAACCACTGAAATTGGTAAATATATGTGTTACAGATTGGTGCGTGGCTTCTGCCAAATTTATAAACATTCAACAAGCTGAATTTGAAATCTTGGAAAGTCCATGCCCCAAGAAAGTAAAAACACTGGTAATATATATATATATATATATATATATATATATATTGATTATATCAGCGACTATTAACAAAACTTTTAATAACAAATTCTTTATCTTTTTTTGTCTATGAACCTTAAAACCAAAGTCAAGTAAAAGAAGTTTCAGTAATAATAGCTATTGCTTTACTAATGATATTATGTATTCTGAAATTATTATATGTATCCACTTATTGATGTACTTCATTTTGTGAAATGTATTATTGTTTATGAATTTAAATTTATGAAATATGTTGTTGATATGTTAAAAGGTTTTTTCCCTTAATAATATTTTATACATAATGGGGATTAACACATACACACACATAGTAATATAATTATATTTTTTCACATGTATATTTGTGGAGCCTGAATGTTGAAAGTGGTAGAACTTTAGCATTGGGGAAGCTATATTTGTTAAAGTCATAATTGGTGACCTCAATTGGTCTGAGGGGGAGATAGGTAATTTAATGCTTATTTCAGTAAATGCTTTTACTTCTCTAGAATCTGATTAACCTTTTTTCTAATTAATTATTTTGTTTTATATGTTATAAACAAAAACACTTATTTATAATTGTTTAATTAAAAAGATGATATAAATTAATATTAAAGTTTATAGGCTTAATGTTTTCAAGGATCCATGCCTCATATTCATAGCCCTCATAAAATGTATAGTAAAATATATGCAAATATTTAAATAAGCTAGTGTTACATAGCCCATTTCTTCGAGATCTTGAAGCAAGTGTCTTTTTATTGATAGCATGGATGTTTCCATTAATGTAAAATTCCTCCTTTATTTTTTCTTTGTGATTGTTTTATTCTGAGCATAATATTATGGGATTGGAAGGTGTGAAGTTATGTTTAAATTTATAAGGTTACAAAAGTATGGATGTGCAAAGAATGTTTATTTTTTTAATGAAATATTTTTCATTTGGATATAAATTTTTAGTTATTCACTATCCAAATTGATGCACAAACATTATAATCTGATATAAACATTGGTTACTGTCATTAAAGGGAAAAGTAGAAGAGCTTAGTATCATTAATATTATGATTTAAATATAAACAATTCATTAGTATTATTTACATAAATTTTCATATATATCTTTAAATATTATGTATATTTGGTTAGTCGAGTAATAAATATTAATTCATGTTATTAAAAAATGCATATATCTTTATTAAGAGTATTCTTTGCTTTATGAAATATGATCATTCACCATCTCTGGTAAATATTAATGGTTAATTTCCAATTTAAATATAATAGTTAGGCAAATAATTATGAATTTATAAAAACTAAATTTTATGTTAGGCATGAGTTCTAATGCTGTGGCTGTAAGTATCATTACTGTCATCATTGTCATCATCATTATGTTTTTAATCAATGATCTAAATCAATGCATTTAGTGGTTTTCACTGTATTTGTTTATATTTGTGAGTTATCTTGAGATTATAACTGCCCAAATAATGCCAATAAACAGATTACTAATTATTATGCTGTGATATTAAGCATAGATAAAAATATGAATGATAAAATCTGAAGATGTATATAAATCATTATCAATAAATAATAAAGAATATACAATCTAACAAAGTATAATTATCAATCAAATTTATGTGTTGGTGTTATTCTGGACTAATTATGTGACATCTGCTCAACAACATAAACGTCTATTTCTATTTTCTACAGACCTATTTTTACTATCTTATGATATTGAGTCATTGTAACACAAAAAAGATAAACATAATAAAATGTTCTATATCTCCATTTATGTATAATTAAATATGCAACTTTAAAAAATATTGCTTTAAAAATAATCTTAATAAAAATAAAAACTCCATGTATAGCATGTATCAAGATCCCATGAGTAAATCCGATTATCTTCACTGAGGATCATTATAATAAAATAATGAAAATAAAGCTTATACTTTAGATAATAAATCAGTTTTTGAGATTTACATATAATACACGTGGAGATTTTTTTGTGCAGAATTTTGTAATGTGATGTTGAAGTTATAATGTTTCTTCTTAATATCTCTTTATGCGATTTTCTTTTATGTGATAAAAAAGTTAATATTTCACTTAAAATCAGGATTTCTCTGTTTTATATGTATGCATTCAATTTTACATACTTTAAATGCCCAATAAATTTAGATACTTAGAATATTTAGGAAAAGATAATGAAACAGAAGTGGAACCTGTTTGTTTCACAGCAAAAATGATTTGAGAAAGTCTTCAACTTTCTAATCAATTAAAAAATCATTTTAATTGTTAATGGCATAAATTATAAACTAAATTTCAATGAGAGCTAAATAGTTGTATGTCTCTGTAAGTTTATACTTTCTTTTATACACATATATACATGGAGAAACTTTTAGACAGAAAAAAGTTACAATTTTTACTTAAAAAGAATGTATCTTTTACAGGTTTTTAAATATTTTTACTTGTAACTTTTTTCTGTCTAAATGTTTCTCTATGTATATATGTGTATAAAAGAAATTTTAACCATTAGTCATTATTAACACACTCGTAGAAGTGTGTTATATATTGTAAAGGATGGAAAAGTTCGCCCTTTCCATTGAAGTGCCATTTATGTTTTTAAAAAAATTCTTTAATTTAGCTTTGATGTAGGAATTTCTATATAGGTAGCTGTTGTTGCTAATTGTTGTTATCATTATTTAGTTCATTTTTATTTTATTTTTATTTCATTATATGCATTTGTTTGTGATTGTGGAATTTAAATGGCAATGATGATGTGTAAATTCATATATGTATGTGTATATAGATATATAAATATTAGCACATAAAATGCTTATATATATATATATATATAAACAAATATTATAGACAACTACATTTGAATTAATAAATATTTAATTTATTACATCGAATCGATTTTCGTTCAAAATGAACCTTTTCAAGATGTTAGAATAAATCAAAAAGTCAAGCGATTTATATTAACGTAGCACAACACTTATTGTTCAAATTAAATTTTAAAAATTATTAAAAAATTTTATGTTTAACTGACGACTTTCAACTCAAATTCACGGATTCTTGGTGCCAAATTCAGAAAATTAGCATCCTTTAACCTTAATAATAAAGGCTTCATGAAATGCTTTTAAATTAGAACGTAGAAGTATTAATATTAATGAAGAAATGACTTTAGAATTTGATCTACTAAAGAAAAATGCAAGTTTTTTATATAATTCAGTTTATTTTAGTTTATTTAAAGATTTTTATAAACAAGATTAAGAAAACTGCTATATTGAATATATGCCATCTGATTTCTTTTAACTCTACAGACATTTGATGTCAACCATGTCTTCTGATTGTTGATGGTAAATTTTATAAACTGTGTCCTTGATTTGTCATAATTTTATGAAGCCTTTATTATTAAGGTTAAAGAATGCTAAGTTTCTGAATTTTGCACCAAGAATCCGTGAATTTGAGTTGAATGTCGTCAGTTAAACATAAAAAAAATTAATAATTTTTAAAATTTAATTTGAACAATAAGTGTGTGCTATGTTAATATAAATTGCGTGACTTTTTGATTTATTCTAACATCTTGAAAAGGTTCATTTTGAACGAAAATCGATTCGATGTAATAAATTAAATATTTATTAATTCAAATGTAGTTGTCTATAATATTTGTTTATATTTTTATATTTAAGTATTTTATTAAGGCAACATAATGGATTCTAATTCCATCATATGAAATATATATATATATTGTATTTTTATTTGGCAATTATTTAGGATGTAAATTTAATGTTTGTTATTTATTTATTTTTGTAAACTGCAAAACTGATTTTCTATTTATTATTATTATTATTATTATTATTATTATTATTATTATTATTATTATTATTATTATTATTATTATTATTATTATTATTATTATTATTATTATTATTATTATTATTATTATTATTATTATTATTATTATTATTATTATTATTATTATTATTATTATGTTTCAAAGGATAAACTTTATTAGTGTTCTAAAAGGTTACACAAGTTACATTTGACAACATATTTCTTATATATAAATTGTTTTCACAAAACTGCATATGTACAATGATTTGATCAGTACCTGTATGCTTTATCAAACTAGAAGTATCCAAGAGAAAAAAAACAGTTCAATAAAGTCAATGATATTCACTCAATCATACGATTATATTCAATTAGATATACTTCAATGAAACTAAAGCAGGAATGCGTCTAGTTTGTGTCAGTTGACTTTAGAACTGGCACAAGGATCCATGTTAAATATAGTTTTTTTTGTGTGCTTTTATATAAGTTCTTGTATATTCCAGGTGTCAATGTACTTAGTTTGTTCTGTAATCTTCCTGTCTCTTTCACGTATGGTTTTCAGCTTATTTCTGAACGTGTTTGGATGTCTTCTGGGATTATGATTGTATATGAAATTACACCTTGTACACCATAAGGCATAGAGTAAAAATGTGCAGATTCTTATTTCAGCAAAGATACCCCTTTTAAAAGAGTCAAAAAGGGTTATCATATTGATTTTTTTATCTTTGAGTGAAGTGCTAATGATTTCACGAATGTTTTCTAGACTTGGGCATGAGAAGAAAAGGTGGTTTTGTGTCTCCGAGTCCCTATGACAAAGATTACATATATCATCTATATCTTTATAGTTTCTTTGATATCTCAAAAAGTATTGTGTAGGAAGCGAGTCCAGATTTATCTTTAGGAGAAAGTCAAAATATTTTGGTTCAAGTGACCATAGTTTGAATTTGCGACATAATTGTTTATTATTAATATGAATATTATTATTATTATTATTATTATTATTATTATTATTATTATTATTATTATTATTATTATTATTATTATTATTATTATTATTATTATTATTATTATTGTTATTATTATTATTATTATTATTATTATTATTATTGTTGTTGTTGTTGTTGTTATTATTATTATTATTATTATTATTATTATTATTATTATTATTTAAAAAGTCAACAATTGTTGTGTTGAAAGCTTTTAAGTTAGCATGTGGAGGGTTAAACAATGAAAAGAAATTACTATAGCAACAAACAGGATAATCACCATTAAAAAAGAAAGAAAACAAGACTTACTTTAGTCTCTTCTACACATTTCATTTTTTGGCATAAATACAACAACTATTGGATTGAGATATAGAATTAGAATGAAAGGCTGAGTCAATAGGATTACTGTCCAAGGGTTTTGAACCCTTTGCCTATCTTATGCCATGGTTAAGATCTAGTGAAAATACGCATATTATTAAATTATTATGAAGCAATAATTTGAAAGGAAGGCCATGAAATAAATAGCTATCTATCAAATATAGAATTTGGTAAGTAATCACTAATTAAATAGTTAAATCAATTTATCATTTTTCATTGATTTATCATTTTTTAACCCAGATAATAAAAATAAAATGCCAGGAATTAGTTGTTCAAACAAAAAGCACATGAACTCACACATTTGCCAATGTATTTTTTCTTTTAAAGTTATTCCAACCCCACAAAATAGCCAAGATTAAAACATCTCAAATAATCATTGAACTGTAAATGAGGTTGAATTTTGAGATTACTGGGGTAACTAAAAATTGATCTTTTTTTATATCATTAATTCTTTTATGTAATTTTTTTTATTATTTTGTTTTATGTATTTTAAATTTCATTTAGAATAAATATTATATGTAGAGGGATAATATGTGATTTAATTGGTCATTATCATTTAAAATATGTTAGTTTTCATAAAGTATTTAAACCTATTTATAGTAGTTTACATGTGATATAGATATGTTTGTATATCATATGAATATATCATTTAAATTTTTTTTTCTTATGTCACTGATATTAAAAATAAAGAGCTAAATTTAAGCCATTGACTAATAAAATTACTTTGTCTTTTAGTCATAAATATTATATATGTAAACTGCATAAATAGACCGATTATAAATCTCAATTTATAGACAACTGTTTACATATATTTCATTTATTTGTTGGTATATAAAATAAACTATCATGTTTTAATTTAAACACATTGCATATATATACCTATGCTGAACATAAATGTTGTGCATAATTTAGATTCAGATTATTTGTTTGCAAAGAAATTATTTATGAATTATTTAATAATTTTCTTTATTATTTAATTATTTTTAATTTTATTATCAGATGTGTTTTAAAATCATAGAGCGTGTTATAGTTATTTAGTAGCGAAGTTGCAGATAGATATTCTCACATGGCTTATATAGGAATCATTTATATATATTTTATTTATCTATAAAGGTTACATAATATGGGCATATAGTGTTTAATGAAGCCCCGATTAATAAAGTGATGAATTGAGATGTTGAATTGCAGGTTATGATACAATCCTTTTATAAATAATAAGCACAAATGTAAATGAAGCAAATAAATATCTATATAGCATAGTGGAGAAAGAATTCTTATGAGATTTTGTGTTATTGTTTTATTAATCAATTCAGCAGAAGCACATGTATAGGATTAAATTATTAATTGCAAGTTATTATCAATTTATCATTTTTTATTAATTAAAGTTTTATATATGATAACTAGTAAATGATTTCTATGCAAATTTAAATTCTAATCTTTGCCAATTGTTGGCAAACATTTTTCATTAAACTCATGTTGAACTAAAATGGAAATTTGAAAAGTAAAACCAATTTTATGTGTTCACATATATTTATTGCTGTTTGATAAAAATTTAACCACAATTTAAAATAAAACATATCATTTGTTTTGTAACAAATGACTTGATATTTTTATTTAAAATGTATTAATATCTTTATTGTCTCTTTTTAGTGCAGAAGTTATTAGTTAGTTTGGTAAATTTTCTATGAACTAAATGATAATATTGTGTTTAGTTAGTCATTCATTTAAGACATCATTAATTGGAAGAGCAGGTCATATAATCTTTGTTTATAATATAGGTTGGATTCAACAAAATTCCCTTTGCTTCCAACTTGTATTTTAGTGAATAATCAAATCATCAATCAAATTAATACTGAGAGTAAACCATTTAATGTCTTTGTTATTGCTCTTTGGTATACAGGTATATTTCACATATAGCTAGCCAAGGAAATGATTTGGATAATAAATCAAAACCTGAGATACATTATAATGGAAGAGAATTGTCCATATCAATTAGCTCACAATGAATAGAGCAATCTCATCTCATTTCATACATATGTCACATTTTATTGCATTTACCAACCAACATATAGGACAATTAGATATTCCATTACATTTGGTGCCTTGCAACATGTGGCTTGATTATTTGATTGGTTGTTGTGAGGTATACCATTGCTAAATGTGATCTCAATTAATTAATTGGTTAGTGGTTATGGACATTCCATTACAATATATGTAGTTGCACTCCTGGAAGTGCATTCTCTAACAGCAAGACATATCAGTCTGGATATTGTGAACTTGCATATCATTAGTAAAATCATTGTCTCAAAGTTTAATTACTGATTACATTGTTGACAGAAAACCATTAACAAAGCATGAGACTGAAATTGGCACTAATTGTATTTCACCTTGTGCCAATAAACATCACATGATCATCATTTCTTATGCTTGCTTATAACTGTTATTAAAACAGGCAATATGTACAGAAAGTTTTACCTGTTTTAATTTACTCTTGTGACAAATCTGATGTCTTACAAATTCACAAATGAACCACATATTGTCAAATAGTGATAATGATTAAAATATGTATGAAAAAATGTAAAATAAATTACACATAAAAACATATTGTTTTGAATAAAATTAAATAGTTAAAAAAAAAAGTAAAAAAAAAGTTTGTCTTGTGTCAATTTTTTTTCAAATATTTGAAATTTTATATTAGTCATAGTTTATTTCCCTATTATTATTATTATTATTATTATTATTATTATTATTATTATTATTATTATTATTATTATTATTATTATTATTATTATTATTATTATTATTATTATTATTATTATTATTTTTGTGTGCGAATTATAAAGTAATTTTACCTGGCGACTTTGGTTTTATGCGATTTTTAAAAATTACAGAGCATATCCCACACTTTTCAAGGTAAGTTAAGTCTATTTTTGTGCGATTTTTTTAATGCCAGTTTTTGGTGGAAACTATCTACCACATAAAAAGATATCTCTATTTTTAATAGCTCTGAGATAAATAACAATTTACTGATATTATATTTACAAATATATTTGAATCACTTTCATTTTATATATATATATATTATAACGAGATCTACCATTTTCCATATATATTTTACGCACATATATATAATCTTGAAAGATTGCATGTATGTATATAACAATACACGTATATGCGTATGTTTAAAAAAATATTTATAATATTATTCCATTTTATCACCCAGCATATTTATGGGCATCAATTTATGACCTCAAGCACCAATCTTATATTTCTATAAGAATTATGCTGGGAGAAAACTGGAATACCAATATGGAAATGCCCTGAACTAGCTCTGGCTCAGGACAGATGGTAAAATTACCAGCAGTAGATGTAACCCTCTCTCTTTTTTTTATTTAGAAAAAAACACACAACACAAAAAACCCAGTAATTTTAAACATATTTATTAGTAATGACATCTACATATCTATCAAAAAGAAATATATTATTTATATAAGTTAAATTAATGTCACTTTTCTCTTTTAAATCAAAGATTCATATCAGTTTTTTTTTTTTTGTTTGCTCTTTTCTTTCTCTTGCCAAAACTCCCACACACACAAATATGCTATAATATATATTTTGCACTGAAGATTTAATTGTGTATTAATTTATAAACTAATAAATCCTGTAGGAAATAATTTTGAAGTTTCCGTGCAAAAGAAAATAAATTTTAAGTTCACAATTGTCAAATAACAGTTTTCTCACATTTGTGGAGTAAGCTTACTAACAGTGACATATATATGCAAATAGGAAAAATAATAATATCTGCATTTCCCCAGGGGATTGATCGAATTCACCTGGTGAAAAGGGAATCTCCAGTCTTTTGTCAGTGAACAAACTTTGTTGTTTTTTTTTTTTTTTAAGTTCGGGTTCCATGGCTAAAGTCCAGTTATTTATTTATTTTCTTCCTCTTGTGGCGATTTAACATTGTTGCTTATTGAGGGGAATTACCTGGGCTTGACATCCCTTCTCCAATATCAGCAGCTGCTCTACATTCGGGGGAAGGATTCGAACACCTAGCACATTGAAGCTTCTACTCCAGCCTGACCATATTTTATCAATGTATAATCTGATTTCTGGATTCTTATTTCTGTATATCAGTGTAGCGTCTGCCTTCTTTTTTGTCCAAACTTATACTAAAAATTCTTTTTTTTTAATTATCAAATTTATCTTTCTTTTCATTCATTTTCAATTATATTTCCAATCACATTCCATATGCCTTTGAAGGAATGCACCACAAAAGCTTTTTACACCTATTTCTTTCCAATTAATATTTAATTAAAATTAGACATTCCAAAATTTTTATAATAATTACTTCCATTGTTCTGCAAAATCACTGTCTTCCATCTTGATATTAATAGTTCTTTTGTTGACTTAATATGTATATATTTAAAAAGTTTATCAAACAAAATGTTTCCTTTTTTTTATTATTTATTTTGTGAATTTTCATTTTTAATGGTTCAAAAACACATTCACACACATATATATATAGCGATGTGTATAGCTGGGATTGGCAAAAGAAAGAGAAAAAAAATCAGAGCAAGTGTATACCCCCCATACATCTTTTATGACTTCTTTTTAATTAAATAAGTAAATCAATCCAATATGACCACGCAAATGACCGTTGATTGTACATCAACCTGTAAATATTAGTTTTGTTAGTAAAGTAATATATTTTTAATATATTAGTTTTGTTAGTAAAGTAATATATTTTTAATAATACGTTAATAATAAGATATATATATGTTTAATAATGTGTTAAGTATACGAATACTTATTTGTCTAATTATCGCAACAGGGTTTGATTATACCTGCCCTGTTGCAATACCCCCCTCCCAGAAGCCTTCAAATACGGTCTATGGATTTGAATGGCTCCTAAATATCATGAACTATTCATAATGGCATGGGCTTGAGGGAACAAGTATTGTACAATCCCATTACCTTCTTCTCAGTATTTACCCAGAATGCATTATCCCCTTGACACTTAACAATAGCGAAAGGTCCCTCATATAAACTGAAAAATTTTTTACAGATAAATTTCCCTGGTTCGCTCACATTTGGGGTTTTCATCATGACTAGATCCCCAACTTTAAACCAAGGAGGCCTCTCTAGTGTATGTTTGTTTCTTTCCTGACTCCTCTTCAAAAGTGTACAATATGCCTGCTCTTGGTCCTCCTCCACATTTATTGGCATTTCCTTTGGCCCTGGTATTTTGGCCTTGATTAATTTAGGGACATGTTTGCCAAACTGGAGCCACACAGGAGAGAACCCTGTGGACTCGTTAACTGCCCAATTTATGTAGTTCATTATTTCTGGAATCTTTTCAACCCATCCTTGGTGATTAGTTGGGATGTATGTCCTAAACAACCTACCCAACTCACACACCATCCGCTCACATGGGTTCGATTGTGGATTCCTAATTGATGTCAGTATGTGTTGGAGCTCTGACTTATGAATCCATGCTTTTCATTCTCCAGAGATAAATGGAGTGCCATGATCTGAGAGGATGCTTTGAGGTTTTCCTATCACTGTAAAATATTCCTTTTCTAGGAGACATATGGTGTTTCAGGTATTTGCTTGAGTCGGGGGATATGCAGCCACAAATTTACTGAATGAATCATACACCACCAACAAATATTTTTTTTCTACTAAAGGCTGGCAATGGTCCATAATAATCTATTGCAATCGTCTCATGTGGCTTCTTTGGAATTATGGAGCTCATTGGATCTGCATAATTCCTAATAGCAGGCTTAGTTTTTTGACAAAGTTCACATTGGCTGATCATCCTCACAACAGTCTTATGCATGCCTGGCCAATAAAACCACTGTCTAATGCACTTTTCAGTTTTCCACACCCCATAGTGTCCATATATTTGGTGGACATGAGTCACCACTGCATTCCACATTTGCTAGGGTATTACAGGTCTCCAACTTTCTGGTCCCCTTTTTGTTTTGTATTGGAGAACAGCTTGGTCAAGTTTGTATCAGTTGATTCAACATCTGGACTCATCATCGTTTTCTCGTGTTCCTTTCCAGTTGTGCGACTATTTGACTTAACTGGCCATCCTTCTTTTGATGCTGGGCCAATCTCTTAAGATCATTCTCTACCCCCTCATTAACCCTTAATTTTATTCCTGCCACATATAAATTTTCAGCTTTAAGATGACATGATGGCAAACGCCCTGGGTTACAGCTAAGAGCATCAGCTACAATGTTATCTGACCCCTTACAATGCTTTACCACATAATTATACTCTTGGAGGTATAGACTCCACTGCACCAACTGACTATTTGTCAGATAACTGTGGTTAATAAATTCTAAACTCTTATGATTCGTAACCACAATTATTTTTGATCCCAACAACAATGTGCGGAGTTTTTGGAATGACCAAACAATGGCTAAAGCTTCCTTTTCTGTGGCAGTGTAATGACACTCAGGACCCTTTTTGCGGCCTACTTAAGAAATACAGAACTTTCACCTGACCATCCTCTTGAATCTGTGATACTGTTGCTCCAAGCCCATACCCGCTGCTGTCAGTCTGCACCACAAAGGGTTTCTCAAAATCAGGAAAAGCCAGCATTACATGTTTCATGAACCCTTGCTTCACCTTCTCAAATGCCTGGCTTTGCTTTTTTGCCCCACCCCTACACTACATCTTTTCTCAGTAATCTAACTAGTGATTACATATGTTGAGCAAACTGCTCCTGTAAACGGTTGTAGAAGTTACACATACCCAAAAGGATCTTATCTGCTTCTTGGACCTAGGTGCTGGGAAACCTTCAATGGCTGAGATTTTATCTGGGTGTGGCTGGACACCCTGTGATCCTATAAGGTGGCCCAAGAATGTAACTTCCTCTTGAAAGAGCACACTTTTCTTCAGGTTTACCTTGATCCCTTTATTCCAACATTCCCTTAAAAACATTTCCACATCTTTGGTATGTTCTTCCATAGTATCTTATGCCACCAATACATCATCCACATACATTGTAACTATTTTCTTGACCTCATCAGCTAATACCCGGTCTAAACATCGCAGTAAACCAGCAGGCCAAATGGCATACGGTTAAACTGATATGAGCAGCCATCATACCTAAAGGCAGTATACTTACGATCTTCTGGGTGCAGCCTTATCTGCCAATAGTTTGCTGTCAGATCAAATGTTGAAAAATTTTTTCCTTTAAATCTCCCAAGAAATTCTTGCATGGGTGGAGGTATCAAGACATAACCATACAGAATTGTCTTTTTTCTTGACAATGACTATTGGGTTACAGTAAGCCAAAGAGTTTTTTGATATTAATACCCCATTCCAACATTTGATCTATCTGCTCCTTCACCTGCTCCCTATATTTATGAGGAATTGGGTATGATGTTGACTTATATGGTTGTGTTTCATTTACCTGAATCCTTTGTTTAAACCCTGGGATCATGCCTAGACTGTCTGAAAATACATGATTGTATTCCTTCAGTATCTTTCTTAGTATTTCTTTCCCTTCTCCCCAAGCAATCTTTGCCTGGTCTATTTTTTCTGTTATAAAGTCATCATTGTGTTTGTCAGCAACTTGCACAGCCCCTATTGAACTATCTGTGCTATCCATTATAAATCTAACCACCTCTCCATTACACTTGGCTTGTCTACTTTCATAGTTCAACTTGCATTTATATTTGTATAAAAAGTCAGTTCCCAATAAGACATCACAAATCAAATTTTTCATGATTAGGAATACATGGGGGCAACTTACCCCCTGGATTTTGACATCCAGCCATATTTGTTTGGGTTCAACCTTGGCCTTTCTGTTGTTGGCCATCACCACTTGTACAGCTTTTAATGGTAGAACAGGTATATTTGGTTGTTCTCTGGTGAGTTTATAATACAATCTTACTGTTATTACAGAGACCTGCCTCCCTGAATCTATAAGCACTTCTACTTTTGTCTTTCCTGCTGCTATCTGTATTTTTGGACATGTTTGGCATGCATAACTCGGTATGCGGTCCTCCCACGAAAAAATTAGGTTCCCCATGTGTTTTGAATTTGGTTGCTGTCTGAATATTATGTCTCTTCCTTGGTCTACTTCTCTTTTTTCTCGAATCCATCTCATTTCCGCAATTATTTCCATTTGATTCAATATATTGTCTATTTTTTTAGATGGGTTGTCTCCATCTTCCTTTAGCATCAATCTTATTCTTATTGGCAAGTTTTGGCAGACCATCTTCACAATCTGTTTCTCTGACAAATTACATGCTTCTAATATCCTGAATGTGGCTACTTGATGCCTAAAAAATGCACATATCCCTCTGGTCCATCCTCTTGAAACTTCTCTCTTATCAATTGGGATCTAATGTTGTCCTGCCTTTCTACACTCCAGAAAGCTCTCTTCAGGGCTGTCTTGTAATCTAAAAATGTCTGCGGTTGGTGTAGCAATGAGTTCCACCAATCCATGGGCTGCTCTTCTAGGTGGCAAGATGTTATTATTGTTCTCACCTTGTCTGGTGTTCCATAACACACAAAGTATCTTTGCAAACTCCTAAGGTGATCTACTGGCATCTCTTCCTTCTTCCCCCAAATATTTTTATTCTTATTAACTCCATCCTCTTTATGTGATGTATATATATTTTTTTTCTACTTGCTAGGTTACAAACCTCCAAACCCCCAAAGCACAGTGCTGCCCCCTTCCCGGACTTCCTTAGGCCTTCAATATTTCTTAAGTATATATATTTATAATTTTACTGTGGACTGATCGATATTTCACTATGTTATTTCGACTTAATATTGTTTTCCACTTTTATAAAACTTTGCTTTGAAAACTAGTACAGATAGACTATTGTTATATCAAAACCTTCATTTAAAAGTTAGTTTCAAATTCAGAAATTGTCAAAATGATTATAAAAGTAAAAAGTGTAAAATATATTAAAATCATAGCTACTGTGTAGGTGTAAATTAAATATAATTCATTACTCGAATTTCTTTTAAAATGACATTAATTCAATATATATATATATAATTTATTTTTATCTGGTTATGACATCTTATAGTAATAAGTGACAGAAAGCCAAATAATTATTTTGTATCTAATTAAAATGGATTAATTATAAAGTGTTAACCACTTAAACACTCATTTACTTTTTTCTTTTAAAATATCTGTATTACTTTTTTTTAAAAAAAAAAAATCAATCGCAAAGAAGAAAAACATTTACGTTCGTTATTTACAAAAAAAATCCATAACAAACTGAAAGTTCTTTAAAAACCAGTCTAACCTAAACTGCTTACTTTATGAAATACTTTTATATTCTGCACTCAGTTGCTATTTTTCATAAAGCCTAAAAAGTTTTTTTTTTATTCTTATAAACATAATATTAACTACAACTCTGCCAATATAATATAACTTCCGTTTTCCTATTTTTTTCTTTTAGCTAAAACAATAATGATCTGACAAAACCAATATATATATATAATTATTTATTTTCTCAAAAAAAAATTCATGCTAATTTCTTTTATTTTTTACTTTCCCTCATTGACCTACTTCTCTTCGATGCCCTTTTGTTGGGTCACCATTATAACGGGATCTACCATTTTCCATATATATTTTACGCACATATATATAATCTTGAAAGATTGTGTGTATGTATATAACATTACATGTATATGCATATGTTTAAAAAAAATATTTATAATATTATTCCATTTTATTCCCAGCATATTTATGAGCATCAATTTATGACCTCAAGCACCAATCTTATATTTCTATAAGAATTATGCTGGGAGAGAACTGGAATACCAATATGGAAATGCCCTGGACTAGCTCTGGCTCAGGATGGGTGGTACAATTACTGGCAGTAGATCTAACCCTCTCTTTTTTTATATTTAAAAAAAACTCACAACACAAAAAAACCATTCATTTTAAACATATTTATTAGTAATGACATCTACGTATCTATCAAAAAGAAATATATTATTTATATAAGTTAAATTAATGTCTCTTTTCTCTTTTAAATCAAAGATTCATATCAGTTTCATTTTTTTTGGTTTGCTCTTTTCTTTCTCTTGCCAACCCCCCCCCCACACAAATATGCTATAATATGTATTTTGCACCGAAGATTTAATTGTGGATTAATTTATAAACTAAAAATCCTGTATGAAATAATTTTGAACTCTCCGTGCAAAAGAAAATAAATTTTAAGTTCACAATTGTCAAATAACAGTTTTCTCAATTTCCTGGAGTAAGCTTACTAACAGTGACATATATATGCAAATAGGAAAAATAATATCTGTGTTTCCCTGGGGTATTGATCAAATTCACCTGGTGAATAGGGAATCTCCGGTCCTTTGTCGGTGAATGAACTTTGTTGTTGTTGTTTTTTTTGAAGTTTGGGTTCCATGGCTAAAGTCTAGTTATTTATTTATTTTCTTCCTCTTGTGGCGATTCAACATTGATGCTTATTGAGGCAAATTCTCCGGGCTTGACATCCCTTCTCTGATATCAGCAGCTGCTATACATTTGGGGGAAGGATTCGAACACCTCGCACGTTGAAGGTTCTACCCCAGCCTGACCATATTTTATCAATGTATAATCTGATTTCTGGATTCTTATTTCTGTATATCATTCTAACAACTACCTTCTTTTTGTCCAAACTTATACTAAAACTCAATTCTTTTTTTTTAATTATCAAATTTATCTTTCTTTTCATTCATTTTCAATTATATTTCCAATCACATTCCATATGCCTTTGTTGGAATGCACCACAAATGCTTTTTTACACCTATTTCTTTCCAATTAATATTTAATTAGAATTAGACATTTCAAGATTTTTATAATAATTACTTCCATTGTTCTACAAAATCACTGTCTTCCATCTTGATATTAATAGTTCTTTTGTTGACTTAATATGTATATATTTAAAAAGTTTATCAAACAAAATGTTTCCTTTTTTATTATTTATTTTGTGAATTTTCATTTTTAATGGTTGAAAAGGGCACTCTCACACACACATATATATATAGTGATGTGTATAGCTGGGGTTGGCAAAAGAAAGAGAAAAAAATCAGAGCAAGTGTATAACCCCCCATACCTCTTTTATGAGTTCTTTTTAATTAAATAAGTAAATCAATTTAATACAACTGTGCAAATGACTGTTGATTGTACATCAACTTGTAAATATTAGTTTTGTGAGTAAAGTAATATATTTTTAATAATACGTTAGTAATAAATATATATATATATATTTAATAATGCGTTAAGTATACAAATACGTATTTGTCAACAGGGTTTGATTATACCTGTCCTGTTGCAATATATATATATATATTGTGCCCTTGTCTGTAGATTATAGGTAGGGTAGAAAGGTCAATTATGAAAAAAAATTTTAAATTTTAAGTTATATTTAAGTGATATAAAAGTAATAATAGATTTGTAATACAATTTTAAGCTAAAATACCTAACAGATAACAGTATAATAAAGTATTTTCAAAAAGTAAACAGTTAAATAAAGTTTTAATATCATTGCTTATGGTTGTGAAAGCTGGCCATACAAAATAACACAGCTATAGACAGTTAAAATTATAGTAATGATTAGAATATAATATTTTCAGAATTAATAGTTTAAATAAATGAAAGATAATATTATAATTAGTCAAAATTAATAGGGTATATTTTTATTAATAAACTTTGGGATGGTGAGAATTATATTTGGTCCTATAAGTTTCAATTTATTTTTCAAAATTTTAGAAAGTACATTAGTTTTGGTAATTTAAACCGAGACATAAATAAAAGATTATTTTGTAAAGTGAATAGACACGTGATCGTATATTACATGCTTTCACGCACACACACACTTGGTAAATAATAATAAAGTTTGTGAATTTAAAACTAGATATAATTGTCATCTATCATAAAAATTAAAGTTAAAAATATTATAGATTGTCTTAATAATTATTTTAAAGATCAAATAATAATTTTATCAAACTATGATTAAATTTAATAATATTAAGTTAAAGTAATATTCCAGACATTACGTCATAAATATTTATTTAAAAAGTACAATTTATCATCCAAAATAGAATGACTAATATTGTTCGCGCTAAAAACAAATATTGACCAATCAACGGATTTAAATTGGCAAGAAAAAAATCTAAGATAGACAGAAGCGGGAGATGGAATGTGAAAGTTGAAGAGGAAGGTAACCTTTTTGAATTGCTTGTAACATCGAAGCTGAAAAAAGTAATATAAATTTATAAATTAATAATTATTCTAAAGTTAGTCTTGAACAGATAAAATAATTTTGTATCCAAAAAGATGATCTTCCTACGTGATCTTACCAGTGGATTTAATCAAATTTGACCATTCAGCCTACAATAAAATGGAAATACCAAGAATAATAATTGAAATAATTATTGAAAGAAAAATGAGTGAAAATTGTATAAGTTTTGTATTATTTGTGCTCAACCAGAAATTAAATCCTATAACTTGGAAAAATACAAAGGAAAAGCTGTGTGAAAATATAAGAAAGAAACTATTTGCTATCGAGAGAATCTTATGACGAACATTTGTTTTATAAGTATTTAAAGCTAAGTCATATTTCTCTATGAGAAAAATCATAATAAGCGTTCAAGTATATAGAAAAAGAATGAGGAAGAAACGTATGTTATATTACAGGAAAAACATTATTTAAAATATAGTTTCTAAAATAAAAAATAGAAGAAAAGCCATAGTCCTGTATAAAGTGCTATATGAACTTACTAAGAGGAACCTAACATTTTTATCTCATCATAGAAAAAAGGAAAAGATATTAAATGGAAAGAATATTATTTTAAACAGATATAATTAATCACTAAAATGAGGAAAATGGATCCATGGAAATAAAGAAAAATTTATTGAATTTTTAAAATAAAGTACAAGATGCATCGAGGGAAAACCAAGCGCGCGGGGGAAAAAGCTAGCAGACTATGTAAAGGAGATCTCAAGAATAAGTGGAAAAAGATGAAGAAAATTAAGGATCATCGTCCAAGAAGAATTAATAAACAGAATTAAAAGTTTAAATTAGAACATTAAGTGACTGAAGAAAATAAAATATAATTTTTTTTTTTAGCTTTGCAATGAACGATTTTCCAAGCGAGTCCAACAAAGCTGTATCGTAAATATAGTTTTAATTATTTTTTTTTATTGTATTTAAAGTATAAAATTTGAATTAGCTTAGGGAAACATATAAACATAAATTTTATAATAATTATATTTAAATATACGAGCTAATGGAATGAGAGAAATATTAGTATAAATAAAAATGTGTGTATGGAAAATTTTAAATACCTACTAGAAGTCCTGGAATGGAGAAGTTTACAAATACGATCCAGAGGATAGAGATCGTTGGTAATTTTAATATTATTGGTAATATGTAATATATTTTTTTTTATAGGTCATCTATTAATGAATGAAGTATGAAAGATGTTAAAACGACGCTCTTCCGATCTCCAACATCAAACATATATTTAAGAGAGTAGTAAAATTTTAAAATGTGCATGCAATAAATAATCTAAAAATGATTAATAATAAGTAGCATATTAATTATGTGATTCTTTTGAGTTTTATATTGAAAATATTCAAATAGTTTATAACAGTAGAGATAGAAATATACGAGAAGTATAGTAAAGAATTTTCTTAAGAATAGCTGTATAGTTAAATAAAAATGAATTTTATTATTATTAGCAAAGTAGACAGAGAATTTGTCGATGTAATGAAGAGATGAATCTGAAGAAATCAATCAGATAGTGACTTGGGAGTACTGATGTCAAAGGAAACCAAGAGGATGTTTTATTAAACTATAAGGAATGAAATATGTGGATCATAATTATTTGTGTGACTTCAGTGTAGATAACTTCGCCCTACAACTGAGCACATATATTCTGGACAGTGTTTTTACATATCTTTGAAACTTTCTGATGTGATGAAGCTGAAGAAATAGCTTTAGCATCCTTCCAATACTAGAGGCAGATAGACAGATAAAAGTCACTCCTCTATGGCGTCCTTAAATTCACTGTGCCATGATTGTCAAAGTTGTATAAAGGATAATATCTTGTTTATTTTGATCCAACGCATCTATATCTTCGCTATCTTGATTTTCATGAAAATACATCGTCAGGGAGATAATTTTATAGAAATGATACATAAGATAGAAAGTAAGTTAGATAGTAATTATGTAAGAATAGTTGTTTACTAGAGTAAAGTAGAATTGTATAAGTCCAAAGTGAAAGTATAAGTATTATAAAAGATGAAGAATCATATGATATAATTTTAAAGCCAATTGCTAAACTGATATAATTTTAAAGAAAAAAAAAAAAAACCTTAGAATTAAGTTTTAAAACAATAATAAGATTTTAAAATATTGTACGTGAGATTTAGTAAAAGAGATTGCATGTTTTATTTGGAAAATGAGTTAAAGAAATGTATAACAAAAATGTGTATTTTTACATAGTGTGTGGATAATGTTAATTGCTATATAAAGTTAAGGATGGGATCAAAATTTTATCAGTAATTATATTATGATTGATAATAAAAGGAACATGAAAATATCATAAGGATTAAATTCTGTAGGATTCCATACTAACAAGAATAAGTATAATTTTGTAATTTTTGTATAATTTTACATAACAGTAAAGATCTTATAGAAATATAATTTTGAAATTATAAGGACATAATGTCAAATAGAAAAGTTTAATGGATAGAAATTTTGTGTATTCAGCTAAGCTCAAAACATGTATCCAATAATAATAATATTGTAAAATACTTTTGTAATTATTAATGGTAAAAGGGTAAAATAAAATTCGATAATAATAATGTTAAGACATCAACGGGTATAAATAAAAGTTTGTGATAAGTAAATAGGGATATCCGCTGTAAATAATGTACAAAGTGTTATTTGTTATAATGTTAATAAAATGTTATAAAATTTTATTAGTAAGCTTTGTGTCTTGGTTGTTGTTTTTCCTACACATGAAAATGCATGAAATCACAACGCACGTTTATAATTAAACATGTTTATGATTTTGCACAGGATAATAAATATTAGAAATTTTAATAATTTATTTTGTTTTATTTACATAATAAAATGAAAGAAGTATAAGTAGAACAGGTATTGGTCATGGGTTAATTGCCACAATATTTAAGTAAAATATATGCGAACGTTACCACATAACTTTTGATTATCGGATTGATAAAATATTACCACGAAAATATTTAATACATCTAGAAAGAAAAGAAGATTATATTATTTTATTATTGTCATTGTTCTTATTAATTAGTTATTCGTTACGTAGTGAACTATGACATAAAATTCCCTTATCATAGTTTACTATGGCAATATGAAATCAGTTTTAATTACAATTTATGAACCTGAGATTTAGTTATTTATTTACTTATTGATTTATCTATTTGATTTGATATGATTTGATTAATTTAACTCTATTTTATTTAATTAATTTATTTATGTGAGCTAGAATTTGTTTTAAAAATATTAAGATATGATAAAAGTTTTAAAAGTCGTAGGAATGCTATTAGTCAATTATTTAGGATAGTGTTCTTATGCCATTGGGATAGTATCTCAATGATCTCTCGTCTTGTTCCTTTGTCATTGCTCCAGGTCTCATGGGAATAATAAAAGATGTTTATGTTGATTCATTTCACAGACATAACTGTGTTTTATAAAGTTCTGAGCTAGTGATTATTTTATTTAATTATTATAATATATTTGATAGACTGAGTTAGATAACCCGGAATTATTATTAATGTTAATTATTATTGACCGGAAATAAATAAGTAAAGAAATTCCGGAATAGTTAGTATATTCTTAGCATGTTGGCATGTTGTTATTACTATGGAGCGGGGGAAGGATACAATATATATATATTGTAGCCTTTGGTTTATTTAATCTACAAACCAATTGTAAGAAATGAAACTAATTATAGGCAAAACAAATTTTTTTAATGGAAGAAAAGTTGAAAAGTTTTAGTTGAGAAATCGATAACTTTATAGCTCAAAAGTAAGATCTATAAAGATACAGTTTGGGTTTGTATAAAATATAGCTAGCATTATTTAATGCAGGGGAGGTGATTGATTTTTTTTGTATGCTGTTATAATAATTTACGAATATTATAATAGAGAAATAAATATTTATATGGCTAAGATAAAGTATTTATGAATTTTAATATCTATTACTAAAAAGTTGGTGAGAATTGAAATTGAATTAATTATCAGTGGCTTTAGTTTGTCAGCTTCTTTTCAAGAGAATAGGCTGAAGGTTATAAGAAATAATAATGGATATTTTATGTTCATGGGATCTGAATATGCAGTTTTTTATTGAATGTTCTGCATATGTATGTGGTGTGATACAGATATAGGGGTTTGATTTTTTTTTCTTTTCATTATAGAAATTGACATAATTTTCTATATTATTTCATGATAAGTGTGGAAAAAGGGAGGGGAAAAATAAATGAATCTGTTTTAATTTGTTAATTCTAGCTCAAAAATGTAAATCGAAATAAGAAATTATTTAAGTAAAAAAGAATGTAACATTTGTTTTACCAAAAAGTGTCATTAAGCTTATCTTTTGATTAGATTTTCTTTTGATTGCTTTTCCATAAATTAACCGATAATGTGTTAACCAAAAGATATGGTGTCAGATAAAAAAAGTTGTCAAAATTAACAAGTAAGAAATGGTTCAATTGTTCATTCTGAGAAAAAAAATTTGATTAAGATTTGGGAGGAAGCATCTGGAGAGGGAGGGGTTAACAGATATTTTTCCCCTCCTTGTGAATATAAAAGGGGAGGGATAAAATGAACCTGGGGAACTTTTGCTAATTCAGAATGAAAAAACAGAACTTTTGATAATTCAGAATGAGGGGGCTAACTCAATTAATTTATCCTGAAGGTTTCTCCGAATTTTTTTTTAATTTTTTTTCTCAGAGTTTAATAATGTGTTTAAGTTTACAGTATAACCAAAATATGAATTTCTTATTCATATATATATATAACTGGTGCACAATTTTCTCCCTCAAGTCAATTATGAAGAAATCAACTTTTAATACAATATTCTATGCTGAATGTCACAATCTGTCTATTTGGCTTATTAAAAATTCATGTAAGGAGAGAACTATCAAACTTTTGTATGATATTGAAAGACCAATTCATATTGCAATAATTATTTGGCTGTTTAAAATTTGTTTGAAGAAACCACAGCAAACCTCTGTATGATGTTTAAGAGTTAATTCGTGTTTGATAATCTGAATCTACTTGTTGTCTATATTGTGAGCCTTAAAATGGAAAAGAAGAAGAAAGGTAAAACAAATGAATTCAAGCCCAGGAAAAAACTCATCAAAGTGGAAGGTAGTCAACAGAACTCTTTTTAAAATTTATTAATTATCCTGTAGCTATATTTTGATTTAAAATAACTGTCTACATTTTTATCTATTTTGATTCAAATAACTGTCTGTGCATTTTTATATACATTTGAGTAAAAATAACTGTCTGTGTTGTGTGTGTCTATATAGCTATCTCCAAATAAAATGACCTGAATACAGTAATTAATTTATGGACAATCGAAGGAAAAGACATTGGAAAGAGACTAGCGTAATGTTTGATATTTCTTCTTTATTTCATTTTGTTTATATAATGTCATTTGTTTAACCACTAGATTATATTAATTTATTTTTTTTATTTGTGTTTTTAAAGTGTTTAAAGGAAAGAAGGGAAAATGAATTTGATCCCATTGAAGTATAAATGCTTACTTAAATTTCAAAAAAAAAGAGAGAGAGAAATGATATAGTTTTTTTATTCTTAACAAAAATTTTTATTTGTGCTTAATATTAGATGTGAAAAGTGATTGGATGGTCGTGTGAAAAACCATAATTATGCTATAAGTGTTGATGATCTGTTATTAATATAAATATTAGGTTTTGTTGTTGGTTTGACTGATTAAAATTGAAATAATTCATATATGTTTTGAGTTGGGATCTGGTTAGTCTTTGTCATTTATCTAGACTGTAATCGATGTATGTGTTGGCATATATAAAGCTATAAATGCTTGTCATTACTGAGGTAAAGTTATCCTACAACCTCATAGATTGGAAATGGCTGTCTAATGATTTATTTACCATTGCAGTAGGAGATGACTGAGTTTCACTCCATTTATTTTGTTGAGATAGGGAAATATTAATAGAGTTATTGTTAAGTTGTAGAAAATGTTGTGCATGCCTATATTGAATAAGTGTATAGACAAGAGTTCTTAACATGATTCTAAGACTTAGAGGAGATCTCTCTCACTGGCTACAGCAAACATTTGAAGTTCAGAGTTGTTGTTTTTTTTTATTTCCCTTACCAAGACGCTGATGTGTGCAGGTATAAAATACTGCATGGTGGTGTGGAATATGAAGAGTTGTTTTTTTTATGTAGGACAGAATAAAAGTTGCCCTGCAGGATGAGAATTCAGTCAGATGAACATGTGTTGATGGGGAATGACAAAGATTTTAATTTAGAAGCTAACTGATCTCTGGTCAATTTTTGTGAAGGATGGTAAATTGAGGGTCATCAAGCGAGGGCAGCATACTGACCTATCAAAATATATATAGTCAAAAAACATAAAGATCTGACAGGCATGAATGTAAAAGTGTGGGTTTTTGAATTTAAACCCATCTGCAAGATCAGTAGGGTATTTTTCACAGCATATCATCATTCTTCATAAGAAATGTAAAAGTTATCGCTTGTTGAAATGATTTAGAAATTTATGATTATTTATCATTGCTAGTTAGAATAATTGAAACGAATAAATTATTTTGGAATAGTCCAATGGATAATGTTTACCATAAAAAGAGGGAGTAGGAATTTATAGGTTTCTTAAAGTTAAATACGGAATTCTGATTTCATGTGTTAAGCGTTTGTGGTTTATTTTGATAAATAAATGGGTCAAAACAATGAATAAGTCATTCAGAAAATTGGTTAATTTCAATATGTATTGGTATTATAAATATTAGTTTTCATTAGATCTGAATCATATATTTGAGTGTAACAATATTATATTTAAGTGGTTTTATTTTTATTTTCATCATTATTGTTAATGTAATAAAAATTTATTATTGTTATAAAATTACATTGCATCTTGTGTTTTGATGTTTCAAATATCTCCAGAATCTACATCCAGCACCTATATCTAAAGTAATATTAGTTCATATTTAAATCTAATTATTTATTTTATATTGATAATTTAGTTCCATGATTGATTTACAGTATTGGTTTTTATATTGTTTTCATATTTGATTCACATAATTCATTTTTGTATAAGTCACTTTTATATAATTCATTTTCACATAATTTATTTTCATAGTTAATTTGCATAATCTAATTTTATGATTTATTTCAGTATTTTACTTTCATAAGTAATGTTTGATCGATTTATATGATTAATGTCCATGATTTACTTCCATAGTTTACTTTGGCAAAATATAATAGGTTTAAAATTAGCAGTTAAATTTGGTCACGCAGATTATATAATATAAAATAAAATTACAGGGAATAGTTAATTTAAGTTTAATAAATTTAATCATTTGGTTCATTGTAATGTTGTGAATATTGGGAGCAGACATGAAATCCCTTTCCTGCTCTCGGTGTTTAAAGTGATTCCCACAAGGTATTAAAATTTATTTTAATATATTTGGGATCATATCCATTACAATGTAATTGCTTATAAGGGCATCTCTTGGCAGATCTAGACCTTGAGAAAGAGCACTTTGATTATTAGTATAAAAGCTAGTTTGGAAGTCAAGTAGCATATTATAACAAAATTATTATACTGTTATTAAGATAGGGATCATGAATTGATAGTTGATTGAAAGATATATGTGTGTTTAGGGAAATAAGATTAGGGATTCTCAGATTAGAAAACATAACACAGACATTCCGTGTTATATAATTGTAGCTATTAAAAGTGATAGATGCTGAGAACGAAAAATAAAGTAATGGAAATAAATGGGGAGGATCTATTTATGATAATTTTTATCTTGTATTAAATTAAATAATAATTTTATATTATGAGCATAAATTATGAGTTCTATGCATCAATTACTGATTTATTTCCAGTCATATATAAATGAGAAACGTATATAATATTTTCCATAGTTACCACTCGAGATCAGATATTTATAATAAAGTTGTGGAAGAAAAAAATTACATTATTATGAATTTAATAATAAATTTATCATGAAATATTTGCATGACTAATGCTAGGTTTGAAATTAATACCACATAGATTGAATGGTTTTATCAATATTATTTTTTTTAAAGAGACGGCTTAGTTACTTTCTCCATTATCTTCTATAGTCCTAAATGTGTCTAATGAGGATGATCGCTGGTGGGTATTACGATTTATAGTTGCAATTTGGCACCCAGGTATACTTGATCTTATTGTTAATATTAATAGATAAACACACTAGCCATCCTTTGTTTGATCCTAAAAGTTAATATTAAATTCAACTGATGGGCTACTTGAAAAATATGAGAGTTTATTGAGGTTGAATAAGTTAAAGATTGTGCTGAGGAAAGTTGAGGTCACAATATATATATATATATATATATATATATATTGTGATAGTAACTTTATTATATATCACATATATATATATATATATATATATATATATATATATAGTAACTTCTTCCAGTTATTATTATTGGTCTAATGTGCTTTTATCTCTTATGAAATTATTTATAAATATAAAATTTATTTGACTATTTTATTATGTATACATATATATATATATATACATACATGTGAGCTTTAAATAGTACATACCTTAAGTTTTTGAGTAAAATGCCAGATTTGAAGTTCAGTAATGAATAATTTTATATATATTTTATTAAGAAAAATCTTAATGTTTATTGAACAATTAATATTTGAATTAAGCATGAACTTGTAACAACACACGAGCAGTTTGATTCGTTCTCTTGTTATTAAAAAGGAAGAAAAAGAAAATCATTTCTCTTTAAAATAACTTTTTCTTTTATAAATATTATTGTTCAACGATTGTAATTTAAATATTAACTTTTCCAAATTAAGATAATCTATGGATTAAAAGTCTGTAAGGAAAATATTTTAAATTTTCTACTAAATCTTAAAAGGAATAACAATATAAAAGAAAATAACATTTATTTGAGTTTTGGAAACTATGTTATTCTAACATTTCATCATTATTTTTTTAAATATATATAAATTTAAGATAATTATATATATATATATATATTAAGGCTAAAACAATGTGCAGTGAGTAATATAATTATTATATCATAAAAGGTTTCAAAACCAGCTTACATGCTATTTTAAAATATTTTGAAATATTGGATATATAGAACGTCTAATGATAATAGAAAAATGGAGAATAAGAACATCTACATTGAAAGAATATTTACTTTATTTCATATCAATCAAATCATTGGATATTATTAACAGTTTATCAATTAAGGATAAATAAAATCATCACTACACCAATGGATTAATAATATACTTCGTAAAAGATCATTAGGATTATAAACTACAGACTCAAATATCTACTCTTAAGTCTGGAGAATAAGTTTTTCTTTCTTTCTTTATATATATTATAATAATGCTTATATTATTTTAATATGTTTATTATTATTATTATTATTATTATTATTATTATTATTATTATTATTATTATTATTATTATTATTATTATTATTATTATTATCTTTATTTCAAATTTGGCATCGCACTATTAAATCTTAATAGGAAAATTATATTTAATATTAAATATAATTAATTAAAAGCTTGACATAATTCATCAAATTAGATGAAGGATATAAAGAATAGTTATTATTTAATAGATATTTTAAACAGGATTATATTGTATTTACTACATAATATTGTAAACGTTTAATGTATTTTATTTATCAAAAATACATATAATATATGTTATACAATTGTAAATAGTACTTATATATTAGTAATTATGAAACATATAAATAAGAATGGTAAATAAATTAATAAGTTACATAAATTATTAATTTTTTGAATCCAGATGTTGTTTTTATATATCTGTTAATTTAAACTATTTTTTTAATTTTTGAAAGTTTATTATAGTATTGACTTTTATCATAGGTATTAAATAAGAATATTATATTTAATATTAAATATAATTAATTAAAAGCTTGACATAATTCATTAAATTAGATGAAGGATATAAAGAATAGTTATTATTTAATAGATATTTTAAACAGGATTATATTGTATTTACTACATAATATTGTAAACGTTTAATGTATTTTATTTATCAAAAATACATATAATATATGTTATACAATTGTAAATAGTACTTATATATTAGTAATTATGAAACATATAAATAAGAATGGTAAATAAATTAATAAGTTACATAAATTATTAATTTTTTGAATCCAGATGTTGTTTTTATATATCTGTTAATTTAAACTATTTTTTTAATTTTTGAAAGTTTATTATAGTATTGACTTTTATCATAGGTATTAAATAAGAATATTATTTATTAATATTTTTAAAATGGCAAAATTCATCTGTATTTATTTATTAATATTTTATTTATCTATTATATTATATTTTTTATTGTTTATTAAATATTGATTTATTAACTTGATCTCTTTGTCTAATCATTATTAAATTATATTATATATGTGCTAGTATTATAAATATCATATGAATATCAATTATTAGTTAATGATTATATAAAGGCATATTAAATAATAACTTGTTTTGAATTATCCCTGAAAAGAGATAATTGCAAATTCTCCATGAGTTTCAATATCATGGCATAATGGTGACTGAAAGAGGGATGACAGATGGATGAATTAGTCTAAATTATATTAAAACTTATTCAAAAATTATTGAGGTAGCATAATAAAGATAGATATAATCATGGACTTAGTATTTCATTGATTCATTTCTAGCATTCTACGTGAAAACCCAAAGTCTGATTGTAGTGAAATGCATATCTGCTTTCTAGGGAATTTAATCATCCCCTTATATTTAACAAGACCTACTTAGATTTTAAATATAATCCATTATGTTATATTTGGCGAACCTAACTGTGAAGCATTAAGTTAATGATTTCCAAGCATTAAATATAATCAGTTATGTTATATTTGATGCATCAACTGGGTTGATTAAATGTCATTCCATTATATTTGATAACCTCAACTAAGGCTATCAAATATGCTATCCCGTTATATTTGGCACCCAATGTTTTAGGCATTGAACATTTAAGTTCATCACAGGTATAAATTATATACTATTATATATTTAGCATATTAACTGGGGCTTTGAATCAATGATTCTATATTATTACATATAGTGAAAAAATCATGGATAGATTAATTGATTATTCTTAGTAACAAGTATGTTGTTATGAAGAGTCATATGGTGTTTATAATTACAAGATTAATATAAATAAAAAAAAAGTGGTAATATATATAATATGATTTTGAGAGATCAATATTTAAATAACTAGTTATTAAATTATGTTTTGAACAAGAGTTAAGTGGGATAAAGTTTTTATATAGATATAGACATTTAAAAATATACACATATATTATTAGAACATCATAAATATATATAAATAGCATGAAGTGGTAAAGAACTTTACGATATAATATTTTGGTTATAAAAATATATAAACTTGTGTAAAATTTGAATTAAGTTAAAATTTATTATGCTTCGAAGTGGGGAAAATGTTTTCTGATAAAGATAATGAATGTTCTAGTCAAATTCAAGATGATTTGCAAAAGTGAACCAAGTGATGATATTAATATTATAGAAGAATCATCATTAGTACAAGCACCTGGGGGTTCTAAAACCATAGTTGAATATCTTCAACAAACACAGAGTTTAGATCAAGTGTTATCTCAAACACAAAATATTGTTGATGAAGATTTAAATCAATCACCTACAATTGAGATTAGTCAATCATTTAATGTTGATACAATACAGCAAATGTTACAAATGTTTATGAATAAACTAGATAAATTAAGTGATAATAATAAAAAATTAGACGATAATATTGATAGTTTTAAAAGTGACATGTGTAACTTAAAAAATTATTTGAATCAAAAATTGGATGAAAATAGTACTAGTTTTAGAAGTGACATGTGTAACTTAAAAAGTGATTTGAATCAAAAATTGGATGAAAATACTACTAGTTTTAGAAGTGACATGTGTAACTTAAAAAATGATTTGAATCAAAAATTGGATGAAAATAATAAAAAATATATAGTTTAAAAAATGATTTGAAGGATGAAATAACAGGAATTGAAAATAAATTGTCTACTAAAATAGAACAATTAAATTTGAATGTAGATAATGTTCAAAGAAATAACATAGAAATTAAACAAGTATTAAATGACCTAAAGAATGAAATTGATGAAAATAATTCAAAATGTCGACAATGGTTTAGTGAGTTCCAAAATGGTATCATAGATAAATTTAATGTTAAATGTGTTGAAATATATAAAAATCAAGAAATTTTTAGAGAAGAGGTAAAGGAAGAACAAAATAAAATATGGAATGAAATTCAAAAAGATAAACAAAGAACACATGCAAGAATAGATCAACTCTTTACTAAACAAAATAATGAAATAGAATCCCAGAATAATGTATTAGAGACTATTAATCATCAACTTAGATCTTTGGAGAATAAAATAATTTCTTTAGAGATTATTTTGGAGGGAAAATTTGCTAATATGTATAATAGTTCTAACCTTTAGGAGAAGGATAGTCTGGAACTATGTTTGAAGGAATTGCAGAGTGCATGTAATCAAGTTAAACTTGGTACTCCTAGTCAATTTATTTTATCTTTAATTGATTCAACATGTTTAGCTATTGGAAATTGGTCTTATATGTATGAAACAGATGATAGTATTATTATCCGTAATTCAAATAATCAAAAACATGCTATTATCTTACAAAAAGATTTACATGGTTTTATTTTTGAATCCAATAAAGGTAATAAACATTCTTTTAGTGCTGAAACTTTACTTAACACTGAATTTTCTACTGGTTGGATATCTCAGATTCCTAATGATGGAATAGAAAAATATCCTATTAATCTTATTTTAGAAGAGACAATACCAACTCCACAAATAAATTCCATTAAAACAATCATGAATGATACAATTCATATTAGGGTGAATAATCAACAACAAGAACTTCAAACTTACTTTGAAAGTATTGATGATACCCAAAGTAAATCATTATTAGTTTAGTTGTTTACCATAGAAGAAAACTATCAAAACCACTATGATATTTCACAACAGAGTAAAGATATAAAGAATCAGCACAACATTTTTGAAATGGTTAGTTTAAATCCATTAAATTCAGAAAGAATTGTGAAAATCAATGAAGTAAAGAGTTTCCAAAACACACAAGTCATAGGAATGCAACAAACAGAGATAAAATATATGACTCAAGATGATAAAAAAATAGAAAATGAACTAGTGAATGATTTGGAAATTGTTGTTAAAGATCTTGATAAGGTAAATGACTCTAACCCAAAATCTATTTTTTCACATCAGGTATTGTTTAAGATAAGGGATAATTCTCTTAAAACTAATATAAATATCTATGATAATAGTAAAGAACAAAGTCTTAGTTGGAATCATTTAGAATTTATTAAAAAAGATCCACAACAAATAATTATATCTAATAATAGATTAAATTTTCAGTATTATATAATGCATGAAACTGAAAATTATTTTATTAATATTGATTTAAAAGAATTAAATTTGAATACTTGTGGAGTTAATAATGAAAATGAATTGTTAATTTCTCAAATGAGTATTTCAAAAATTCAAAAAGGTCATACATTCCATAAGTTATGTAATACTTATGAAGGTCCATTTACATTCATTTAACACATGAATTATTGTGCTTAATGAAGATAAGCACATATTATGGAAGGACTTTCAAGGGTTATGACCATTTAAAAATGAAAACAGACAATGAGTAATGATTGAACCCATTATAGTTTGTTAAAGAAAAAAATGTATATATAGAAATTTTGATGACATAAACATTGATGAAGGAACTAAATATAGAAAAATTAAATTAAACAAGTATACATTTGTTTAATGAAATTTAATCTTTGCTTACTTGATCTTAGAATAGGACGTACATCAAATGGTTAATATGATAAGGTAATAAAATGCCAACATAATTTATAAATCTATAATGTATAGATATACAATTATAGATGTATATATATATATATATATATATATATATATATATATATATATATATATATATATATATATATATATATATATATATATATATATATATATATATAAGAAAAAATACTTACTAGTCTTGGAGAAATATTCTCACCCATATGACTACATTTTCATCAAATTATACTTATATTATTTTAAAAAATATAAACCTATAATTTATGAACCCAAAATAGATGGAGAAAATGACATTTTACAAGCTCATAAACAACTTTTTAAAATGGCAGGCAATAAAAATCAGAATAAAAAAATGTATTTATGAATTTAAAGTTGGAGATAAATTGTTGATAAAGACTTTCCATCCCAGTAAACCATAAGAGAATAAATATAAATTTTACAACACATATGAAAGACCTTATACTATCATTAAAAAGACAGGTTCAAATGCATTTTGGATTAACCAAGAAGGAGAGATTCGTGGTACGTATAATTCACGAATTTTAAACCTTATTTTGGCTGTATATAATGTTATATAAAGAAATAAGGTGAATATCAAGATAAGAATTGGGCAGTGTAAACCATACAGTTGTATAAAAGAAATAATAATAGTGATCAATGTAAAGGAAAATATATAGTTAAGAACATTAGCTTTGGTGAGGGTATTCTTTAATGCCTTGAATTAAGTAAAAACAATAGAGTCAATTCATATTAATAAATGGATACTCTAGTATTTATTTAGTTCTTTTCAAATCCATAAGTCTTAAAGAAGCAGAAATAAGGCTAGTAAATATATTTGTGTTGTCGAAGAAGGAAACACATTATTTTATATATTTTTTTTATTTTTTTTTTTTATAAAAAAAAATATTAACCATCAAAGTCCTTAATTTTTTTTTGATTATTATGAAAAGAATAATATAGCCCAAGTATAAGGAAAGATAAAACAGTTAAAAAAATTATTCAACCCTTCATAAAATCCAAGTATAAATGTAATTAAATTATAAGAACATACTAAAATAGTTGTGTTTTAACTTAAATTAAGATTTTAATTTCCTAAGGCAAGGGGAAATATAATAGTAACTGCTTCCAGTTATTATTATTGGTCTAATGTGCTTTTATCTCTTATGAAATTATTTATAAATATAAAATTTATTTTACTTGTTTATTATGTATACATATATATGTGTGAGCTTTAAATAATACATACCTTAAGGTTTTGAGTAAAATGTCAGATTTGAAGTTGAGTAATGATTAATTTTATATATATATTTTATTATTAAATCTTGATGTTTATTGAACAATTAATATTTGAATTAAGCATGAACTTGTAACAACACAGAGCAGATTGATTTGTTCTCTTGTTATTAAAAGGGAAGGTAAAGAAAATCATTTCTCTTTAAAATAACTTTTTCTTTTATAAATATTACTGTTCAATGATTGGAATTTAAATATTAACTTTTCCAAATTAAGATAATCTATGGATTAAAAGTCTGTAAAAAAATATTTTAAATTTTCTACTAAATCTTAAAAGGAATAACAATATAAAAGAAAAGAACATTTATTTGAGTTTTGGAAACTATGTTATTCTAACACTTCATTATTTTTTTAAATATATATAAATTTAAGATAATTATATATATTAAGGATAAAACAATGTGCAGTGGGTAATATAATTATTATACCGTAAAAGGTTTAAAAACCAGCTTACATGCTATTTTAAAATATTTTGAAATATTGGATATATAGAACATCTAATGATAATAGAAAAATGAAGAATAAGAACATCTACATTCAAAGAATATTTACTTTATTTCATATCAATCAAATCATTGGATATTATTAACAGTTTATCAATTAAGGATAATAAAATTATCACTATACCAATGAATTAATAATATACTTTGTAAAAAAATCTTCATTAGGATTATAAACTACAGACTGAAATATCTACTCTTAACTCTGGAGAATAAGTTTTTCTTTATTTATTTATATATATTATAATAATGCTTATATTCTTTTAATATGTTTATTATTATTATTATTATTATTATTATTATTATTATTATTATTATTATTATTATTATCTTTATTTCAAATTTGGCATCGCATCATTATATCTTAATAGGAAAATTATATTTAATATTAAATATAATTAATTGAAATCTTGACATAATTCATCAAATTAGATGAATGATATAAAGAATAGTTATTATTTAATAGATATTTTAAACAGGATTATATTGTATTTACTACATAATATTGTAAACGTTTAATGTATTTTATTTATCAAAAATACATATAATATATAAGTTATACAATTGTAAATAGTACTTATATATTAGTAATTATGAAACATAAATAAGAACGGTAAATAAATTAATAAGTTACATAAATTATTAATTTTAATCCAGATATTGTTTTTATATATCTGTTAATTTAAACTATTTTCTTTAATTTTTGAAAGTTTATTATAGTATTGAATTTTATCATAGGGTATTAAATAAGAATATTATTTATTAATATTTTTAAAATGGTAAAATTCATCCATATTTATTTATTAATATTTTATTTATCTAATATATTATATTTTTTATTGTTTATTAAATATTGATTTATTAACTTGATCTCTTTGTCTAATCATTATTAAATTATATTATATATGTGCTATTATTATAAATATCATATGAATATCAATTATTAGTTAATGATTATATAAAGGCATATTAAATAATAACTTGTTTTGAATTATCCCTGAAAAGAGCTAATTGCAAATTCTCCATGAGTTTGAATATCATGGCATAATGGTGACTGAAAGAGGGATGAGAGATGGATGAACTAGTCTAAATTATATTAAAACTTATTCAAAAATTATTGAGCTAGCATAATAAAGATAGATATAATCATGGACTTAGTATTTCATTGATTCATTTCTAGCATTCTATCTGAAGACCCAAAATCTGATTGTAGTGAAATGCATATCCTCTTTCTAGGGAATTTAATCATCTCCTTATATTTAACAAAACCAACTTAGATTTTAAATATAATCCATTCAGTTATATTTGGTGAACTTAACTGTTAAGCATTAAGTTAATGATTTCCAAGCATTAAATATAATCGATTATGTTATATTTGATGCATCAACTGGAATGATTAAATGCCGTTCTGTTAAATTTGATAACCTCAACTAAGGCTATCAAATATGCCATCCCATTATATATATATATATAGTGTGTGTGTGTTAATTACATGTAATTATTGTTTTTAAATATTAATATGAATATATAAATATTTATTAAGTAAACCTGTTGTGAAATTAATTTAAAGAGGAAAGAATATGTCAGTATATTTTACAAGAATGTGTGATAAATAATATATGGCTTTACTGGATTCAGCTATCTAAAATTAAAATAAAACATACAAAATAGTAGTATATCATATAAGTCAAAATACACAAATTTAAAATAATTTAACAAAGGAATTAAAGCATTGTTATATTTTTTGACATTCAATTTTAATAAAATTATGATTAATTCAGCTATTCAAAAACACATTTATCTTGATCTCAAGGCATACTATCATAATTGAAATTAACATTGTAGATCATTTTAATAAGCATAACAATAAAAATTTGAAATAATATTGCAAAGTATGTATGTAATTAAATTCTTATGGATGAATACAGTTTGTTTTTTTTATAATAAAAAATTCTTTGGTAATGTTAGGGGCATAGTTCATTTGAGGATTTTTTTTAAAGCAGTTAATGTTTTATTTGTTTGAGTATAAAATGAAAATCAATTTACTTGGCTTTATAGATTGTTAGTCAATTAATAGTACTTGGATAATAGATCACCAAATATGCATACATTTTAATGATCTATTATTTATATGATAGTTTCTAAATGGCATTATTAATTTTTATATGAATTTTTTAATAATATCCAAATTTTCCAATTTTTATGTATTGATTGATTGGACAGCATTATGGATCAGGTAACATTTCTCACAGTTGCATTATAGTGCTTTCAAATTGTACTTTGCAGAACAATCTGATGAGATCCTTGGATATTATTCACATTTTTAAAAAAATAAGAACTTAAGGGCTTCATTTTCAGCAGTTAGTAATTATGAATTATATATTTTCACTCTTTTACTAACTACTAATTTCGAATTATATAAAAAAAATACAATAGTTTTTTTTTCTTTCACAATTTCTTAAAAAAATATTATATATTTCAGAAAATAAATAGAAAACAAATAAACAAACAAACGAGTTTTTATCTCTTAATATTAATTTTTATTCATAAGAATATATAAATTGTGTGTATGTCTATAATATGATTTTATATAATTGTTTATTATATAGTGGTATATGTTTTATTATATGAAAAATTAAATTATAATTTCATTGAATGGGACTATGAAAACGTTTTTTTTTTTTACTTTTACATGTTACTGTACTCGCTTACACACCAATCATCTTTATGAGTAAATGAAATCAATAATTACATTAATTTTGGAATTAATTATCTAATTTAGAAATTCCCAAAATGTGGTTCACGACTTATCGCTGGCTCTCGAGAGATAATTTTAAATGGGTACACTAAATATCATAACATGAAAGTATTTTACCTGTTTAAAAAAATACCATAACAACATGTACTTAGTGGCAGCAGATAAAAATGGCTTGTGTTTTCATCGACTTTTTTTTTGCTACTTGTCTATTATTTCGGTGAATAGCTATTATTTACATACGCTATTTTTTTTATTAAAATATGTATATAAGTGAGTAAATCTAATATCATTTTTGGAAATGGGTCTCAAGTTACAAAAGATTGGGAAATTCTAAGGGATGTAATCCACCATCCTTTATTTTTTCCTTTGTGCATTATGCAAATACTTCCCATCTACACTTAATGTTGAAAACTATTTAAATCATTTTTATTTTGTATGTGTATTATATTTATTTATTTATTTATTTATTTATTTTTTTAATGTTTATAATTATTTTTTAAGTTTAAAACTTTAATTATACTTTTTATTTGTGTTATGATCTTTTGAGCATAACTCCCTTAAATCCATTTCAATATACTGTATATACAATTAAAATATCAAAATTTTGTATATAAAAATATATATATAAATTCTTGATTAATTAAATATATGATATTTCTGGATTATTTTAATTATAGAATATTCATTTTCCATCAAAGTTAACTAAATTCTAATAAATATTTAATTAAATATCAGTAACAATACTTTAAAATTTATTCATAATCTTTTATCTATATTTTAGAAATTATACAAATATTTTATTATGTATTTTCGGTTTAAAAGAAAAAATATTACTTTTGAAATTTACCTGACAATATGATTTTCTAATAAAATTAAAATTGAAATGAATATAATTTAATATTAATATAAGATATGGAGGACATGAATAAATAATATTTTCATGAAATATATTGTTAAATACATGCAATGAACAATGCAAAATCACCTTGCTCTAACTTTCTTATAACTGTTATTATTAATTGCAAACTTAATTGAAACATTTTAAATATAGCATTTTGATACATAATAATAATCAATTCCTCTGTATATGTATGTAATATTCTAATATACTTCTATTGTGTATTAATAAATTTTCAATTTTTAATAATTTGTCAGGTAAATTTTAGTGCTGTGTATCATTATATCATGGTAAAGCTAATGTAATAATCTAAAGTGTGCTGCATCTTATTATGGTGAATTTCAAATTAATTAAAATTGTAAATAAAATAATATATGTATGTACCTATATAACAAATAAATGAATTTCACACACATTTTTTTTAAAAACATATTAAAAGAACTGTGGTCATTCTTTCAACTCTAACAAGGTAAAATTGCTTGCATAAATGTGTGAAAAGAGATGTGATTTATTACTAATGAAGATAGTCTATAATTGACTATTATATGACTAAGCATATGTTAGAACATATAAGAAAAAAATCTCTACATTTAGCAAGGGTTTTCTTTCCATATGTCAAAACATTGGCCAGGAAGCAAACTCACGACAACTGTCTGCAAGCAACTGCTTGCTTGCAAGGCAGCTGTGCTGACCTCTCAGCTACCAATTGTGAATAATGCATTTTTTTGCTATGATGAGTGAAAAATACATTTGGCACATATATAAAGATTGAATATTTATTTACTCAGCAGTACAACTATAAACATTAATGCTAAAATTATATGATATAGCATTTTGATTTTTTTACAAATCTCAAAGTGGTAAATTATACAATAGACAAATTGCTTGTAATTTATATGCATTAAATTTTTTATTAATGTTCTGGTAATTTTCATGGCTTATTTACTTCAAAGAAAACTGGAAAAATCACTGTAATTGTGTTGATTTTAAATTCCAGTTATACATCTATTTATTTATTTCACTATTTTTTTAAATTAATAAACATATTTGAATTAAAATAATCTAATGAGTCCAGTATAATTGAATAGTATCAAGGTCAAAGAAAGTTGTTCTGTCTCCATGTCTTTGATGGATTTAGTTCTTTGTAATTTATTCTGAGACCATATGCAAGACTACTTAAATAAAAAATTTAGAATAACTAAAAATTTGATATTTGTAAAGTTTATTACAATTCCTGATTATTTTTGCAAAATAATTGAGTAATAATTATTAAAAATTAAAAGTATTAATTATTACACTCTTATTTTATATATTATAATAAATAATAAAAACCATATACAACAGCTATTTAAATATATGTATTAATAATAATTACACTTAAAAAACCTTTTTTGATATATGGTTTCATATCCTTTTCAAATATGATCATTTATTTTAATGTTAACCAATTATTGCAGATAGAATATCAATGAGTGTTTTCTAATGGAAGTAAAATAACAACAATAACAACTAAAACATTAGTAAAATAGAATAAAACCTTTATATAGAAATCCAATATCTTGTCAAAAAATTGACAATATAACATAATAATTTGCAGAATAAATAATACATATATTTTAAAACATTGTCTAAACTATCTTATGTAATTTTCCATTCATTTTTAATTGACTAGTTGTTAACTAAATTTATTGAAGTTTTATAAATATTCATATGATTATTTAAGTTATGCTTAACCCATTAATACTGACTGTACTCATTTGAAGATGCCTGAAAAAATAAACATATGATGCAAGTAGCCAATATTATGAATTTCTTTGAAGCATATCATTTCTAAATAAATAAACTTATGAATCACTTTCTTTTGTTTAAGTTAAATATCATTATTAGTATTTTTGTAGTGGCTAGTGTTGGATGGTTTTTGTGCTCATGCAATTGCATTTCTAAAAAAAATATTATACTTCCAAATTCTGAAAAATCTGAAAAAAATTTAACAGTAATTGACAGCTTATACATCATTCTGACTATAAGTATTTATTTAATTTTATTATTTTTAGAATTAACAGTATTTTATTGTACTTAAATTTTACCAGCTTCAAATGAGGATATTAGCCATTACCAGCATATAATTTGATATATTTTTTCTTTTCCTATAAAAGTGATGAACAATAATTTATTATGGACCCAAAAACATTTTACAGAATAAAAGAATTGCCATAATTGGAATAAGCTTTAGATGACCTCTAAGGTGAAGAATATGATGGATCCGAAAGTGCAGAGTTATGTCTAATAATCCAAATTTATATGCACTTACAAACTGTGAAGAATTTGATGATGATATTATTGATGATCCAAATTTTATTCCAATAAAAATTTCTGGTACAATTGAAACTACTTCTATTTCTTCTAATGTTGATATTAATGAAGGAAGGTTAAAAGACCAAGCATATGAATATTCAGTAAAGGAATGTGCAGAATTTGAAAGACCAAAGTGGTTAAAAAAGTATCCTGTATATTCCCATTTGGATTTTATAAAAGAGTTAAATTTGTTAATGAACTAAACAATATAAAAGATGATTTAAAAGATTTATCACTCTGAAACACTTTTGAAAAATTTATTTGTGATGATATTATTACTTATATATATGAACAAGCTATAATTTACCCTTGTCAAAAAATAATCATACTTTTACTATACAACCCAAGGAAATGAGAATATTTTTTGCAATTCTCTTTCTAATTGGATTAACACAGAAGTAATTATAATGGTCACTTGATGGAAATTTGCAAGTATCTTGTATTTTAATGCCAAGTCAAGAGATATATATCTTGAAATAAAAAGATTTGTCTATATGGCTGACAATAATAAAATTTAAAATTTTCATGATCAGTTATATAAAATAAGACCACAGATGAACAAGATCATAAAAAAGTTTTGTCAATGGGATTGTTTTCATAAAGATATCTCTATAGATAAATTAATAGTAAAATATTTTGGCTATAACCCAGCAAAATGATTCATGAGAAGAAAATCAGTTAGATTTGGATGTATGAACTGGATGATATGTAGTTCTTCTTATTATTGCTATGCATTTGCTGTATACTGTGGAAAAAAGCAGTGCAATACAGAATCTACTAAAAATATATTACTAAGCAGCAGAGTAGTTACTGACCATTTAAAAAATTTACCAGAACCATTAAAACATGAAATTTATTTGACAACTAATTTACAATCTACCCATTGGTTTTATCTAAAAAAAAATAAAAATATACGAGTAAGTGGAACTATAAGAGATAAGTGGTTGCATAAATATTGCATAACAGACTCTAAAATAATGAAAAAATGAAAAGATACACATACAACTATAGGTTTGATGAGAATAATAAAAGATGTGGAAGACAATAAAGTTTGTAGTATCCTAACAAATTATGATTTAATGTTGGTTTAAAATTACCAAATTGAAAATAAATATACCCTAATCAAATTGTTTTCTGCATCCAATAAAAATATGGTTGTGTGGATACACACAATCAATATATTTTTCTATACAGAATTTCAATTAGAAGAGAAAAATGGTGATGTGTTTTGCTTATGTATTTTCTGAACATTAAGATGACAAATGATTGGAAGGTGCATCATATTTCTTTAGAAACTAAATTAATATATATATATATATATATATGCTCTGCGCACAGGTAATGAAGCTATTAATAAATTGTCATGAAATTATGAAAATTTTTACCACCAAGAACTTTCGAGACAGTCTACATTCCTATATTCATGGCGAGTTATTCTGTTAATAACTGTAAAATTATGCAAATTTTATGCAAACTTATGTGCAGATGTTACGTGGACCATTTACGAGATAGGGAATAGCAGTCCTCTCTTCTGTTGATTGCCGATGGGTCAGCCACAATGAAGTAATCTTCCCTAACTTTATGTTTGATGTTGTTTGTTTCAGAGCAAATGACACTGGCTGTGGTAGGTAGAAAAGCATGTCCAGTGTTTCTCTCATGTTCGATAAAAATCGAATTAGCTTCAAACTTTGTTTTGGTTTTATTGTAAAGGTATCGGTGTTGAGCTACTCTGGTGGCAATGTTAGTTTTGGTCTCTCCATAATATGTTACCATACAATTTCTTTGGGGGCAGGTAATTTTGTACACAACTTGAGGGGTGAGTTCAGGTTTGATCTTGTCTTTGGTATTATTTATCAGTCTATTGGTGTTGGGAGGTGAATGGAAAGTGACTTTAAAGTCACATGGTAGTTGACTAATAAGGCTTTTAGCTGTAGAGTGAACATATGGGATTAAGATTCTTGGTTTGTTTTCTTTCTTGTGGTTGTGGTTTATTTTATAAAAAAAATTGTTAACTTTTCTGTTGATGGATGAATAAGTGTGTCCTATTTTTCTTAAATCTGTTATATAATTGATAAGATTTTTCTTTTATCTGCCTCATATTTGCACAAGTTATGGTTCCTAAACATGAATGAAGCGAGGGCTGCAAGTTTGTGTGAGTGTGGCGCATAAGAATTAGGGTTTGTCAAGCCTCTTACTTCCAAAGGTTTGACTACCATTTGGTAGTCCAGCTTATCTATATTTTTGCTAATGCATATGTCAAGATATTTGACCTGTTTGTCTTGGTTTTCCCAAGTAGTAGTAACTAAATCAATTAGAATTTTATTGTAACATAGTACACAGCTATTTGAAGGATAGTGCTGCATCAAGAACATATAAAAAAGGAAAGCCAGTCAAGTATTGAAATTACCAAAGGCTAAAATGTTCTAGAAAATCTGGATAGGCATTTAAAATATTGTACAAGCCACAATAAAGTCAGGTGGTCTTGAAAAAAATTTAAAAAACAATGTGCATTGAGATAAATTACTTGAAAATATATCACATATCTGTTTAATGTCCTTATTTGATGATGGCCATTATTTATAAAATACTATATATATATATATAATGGAATGAAATGTTCAATCATCCTAATGGTTGGGCAGTAAATGTAATGGACTATGATATATGTTTGAAAAGAGATGATATCACTATATTCATTATGACCTTATTGAAATGGACAATTCACTTCTATTATAATACATCTCAGGTTTTGACTTATTTTCTTAAAGTATATACATAGTAAGTATAAACTAACCCAATAAATGACTTTAAATGCAATGAACTAGGTTGTGATGCTAAGCTTTTATTTGAACAACCTACCAATTTTAGTAGGCAATTGTTGATTGATCACATCCATGCAATATAAAATATATTATGCATGAATGAATGAGATTTAATTATTACCCAAATCATTTCATCAGCTAGCTACATGTAAAATAAACCTGGATACTACAGAACAATGATAAAGACATCTTAAGTGGTTTACTCTCAGAATTAACTTGATTGATGATTAGATTATTCTCTAAAATACAAATTGGAAGCAAATGAAATTTTGTTGAATCCAACCTATATTTACAAACAAAGATTATACATAACTCATTATTCCAATTAATGATGGCTTAATTAAATGATTATGAGATTGAATATTAATAAAATACAAAATTACTATTTAATTGAGTACATTCATATCGGCCTTTCAAGCCAATTACAATTATATACAGACGCTATAAAAATAAATGCTTATTTATATTTAATTGATTGTAAATCTAATAAATTACCTACTGACTTCTGCACTAAAAAGAGAAAATAAAGATATTAATAAATTTTAAATAAAAACACCAAGTCATTTCTTATAAAACAAATGATATATGCTTCATTTAAAATTGTGGTTAGATCTTTTCAAACAACAATAAATATATGTAAGAACATACAAAAGCAGTTGGCTTTTCAAATTTTAAATTTTGTTGAACGTGAGTCAAATGTAAATACTTATGAGCCATAAGCATGAATTGGAATTTATGTTTGCACAGGAATCATTTATCAATTATCATATATAAAACTGTGATAAATAAATATAAATTGATAAGTTGATAATAGCTTGTTTCAGTAATAATTTAATATCATATATGTGCCTCTCAAGGCTGAATCCTTTAACAAAGCAACAACACAAAATATAATAAGAATTCTTTCCCCCTGTATACTATGCATATATGTCAATTTGCTTCATTTACATTGAACCATGTTACTCTTTTATCATCAGCACCAAATATTTATTCTTATTATTGATATAAGGCTTCTATCCTAGCCTACAAAATTCAACATTTTATTTATAACTTCATTGATCCCGGCTTCATTAAATACCTAACACAAAATATATATCTATGATCCATATTATAGGACTTTTATAGACAAACAATATATATATATAAAACAACTCCTAGATAATGTGTGGGGGAATATCAATCTACAACTCTGATGCTAAATAACTATAACCTGATTTATCCTTTCAAAACACATCTAGTAATAAAATAAAAATAATCAAATGATTAGAAAATATTAAATAACGATATAATTTAAAAAGGATAAATCTATTTTGTTATATATATTTAAAATGATTCCTTATGCAAACAAATAACACTTTATTTGTTTCTCAATTTAAATCATACACAATGTTTATGCTTGGCATATGTATATACATAATACATTTAAATCAAATACAACAAGTTTTACTAATGAATGAAGTGCAATATTTACAATCATTGTCTTTAACTTGGAATTTATAATCAATTTATGTATATAAGATTTATAACAAAACAAAAATAAAAAAATAATTAATAAATTACATTTGGCATCACTTTTATTAGTATTATTAAGATATTAATATAAGCCATTCATAGATATCATAAATAAACTATCATAAATATAAGTTTTAATATTTTATGGAAAGCTTTTTTTTTTTTTAGTTATAGACCGATTAAAATTTCAAATTGACATATATATATAAAACATCTATTTTTAAAATGAGTTTTAAATAATAATAATAATAATAACAAAATATGTTTTTGCACAAGATAAATAAATACATAAATTTATTAATTTTTAGTTACCTATATAATCTTAACATTCTTTATCATTTACAGTTTCTTATTTATTTAAAACATGTGTTTATATTTCCTAATTGAGCAATGAATATCTGACCTTTCCTTTTTATTATCCAGGTTGATGAATTAGTTGTAGTAATAAGCTGATTTGGTAATTTAGTTTAGAATTATTAAAAGACCTTATTATTATTAATTTAGCCATCCTCTCTGATGTCAGCTTTTTAGACACATGCTTCATTATTAATTAAGTGTTTCACTGGATTTTGATAGTGAAATAAGATAGGCAGAGGGCACAATGCCACAGAAAGTAATCTATTGTTTTATCTTGACATTCTGATGCTGTATCTGGGTCCAGTCACTGTTATATTTGTGTCAAAAGAAGAAATTGTAAAGCAGACAAAGTAAATTTCTTGATTCTTTCTTTAATGGTGATGATTATATAATTTGTTGATATAGTAATTTCTTTCCATTGTTTAAATATTTCACATGCTAACTTAAAAATCTTCATTACAACAATTGTTGATTTTTTAAATATTAAAAATAAAATAATAATACACACACACAAAAAAAAAAAAATCACATCAAAAAAATCAGTTTTGGTACTTTACAAAAATAAATAAGAAATAAACAATAAAATTATATCATAAACAATTACCAAAAATAAAATACAAAATAAATATATAGTAGCAATTTTATATGCTATTATTTATATATAATATTTACATACACAGACAAATACAAATTTATATATTATTATTGCTATTTAAACTCCACAATCACCAATAAAGGCACATATCACAATAAAATAAAATGAACTAAATAACAACAACAACAACTAACAACCACAAACTATATACAAACCCCTACATCGAAGCCAAATTAAAGAATTTTTTTAAACATAAATGGCACTTTGATGGTAAGGGTGGATTTTTCCATCCTTTACAATATTAACATTTTCCTAAAATATGTATCATTTTCTTCAACTTTACACATAAAAAGATTTTTATCCAGTGTGTTTTTTAGACATTAATAGGTTAATGTATTATGTTTAATATATTTATCTTCTTTTTGGATCTTTAATGTAATTTAAATATTTAATATGTTTTGTAATGTCTGTTTCATGTCCATATTTTAAGTAATGAATGTATGAAGCAGATTTATCATCTTATCTTAATAGTGTTATGTTCTTTGGCTCTTATCTTTATTTCCCAGTATGACCATAATAAATTATATTACTAAGGTCATCATTAATCTTATATACATTTCCTTATATATATATATATATATATATATATATATATATATATATATATATATATATATATATATATATATATATATATATCATTGTGATTGTTGCCTCCAACACCCCTCCAATAACCAGTATACACACCATAAGACTCAATCCCAATTCAAGTTCATGCTATTAATGTTTCTTATTAAGTGATAGAATTAGGTAATGTTAGGACACAAACTAACAAATCAATTATCACAACCTAAAATTTAAACTCAAATATAAATAAACATTAAACCAAAAGTTAAACCTAACCAGTCAAATGGATATCTTGACATACAATAGATTAGATGAATGAACTTAATCAAGAAAAAAAATAATGTATATAATATTAAAGTAAAAGAAAAACTCAATGTTTATTTTCTCATCTTTTCTTACAATTTTGTTTTAACAAATTGCTTATATTAATACTTAACCAAAAATGTTGTCATAAGTAAACTAAAAATATTAGCATAAACTGGCTTAATATATAAAGGTATATTCAATGAATTTTTTGTTCAAGGAGAAACATGTGTAAAAAAATATCATTCTCTGTATAAGGGAGTTCAAAGAAAAATCTGAAGGTTTGTGTCAACCAATTCATACATGCAAAACTGCTGAAGAATTCTTTTATAAGGATTTTAGAAAATGAGTACAAAAGTTTAGTTCTAAAACATCTAAGCAAAGAGTTGTCAAATTAATAATTTATGAACAGAATGAAGCATTGGATTCGCTAAGAAAAAGAAAACTACCATTGACTTCTCAGTATAAATTTCTGGATTTAAAACATGCAATAGTAGAAGAATATTGAAACTTCTCCAACTAATATCAGCTACAAAATATTTATATAAATATTGATTAAAATAATCATGCATTGCTGAAAATAAGGGAGACATCATGGAAGAAAAGTCAACATCCATGAAGCTAGAAATTTCAAAGACCAATATGGGATTGTTCTATCTCTCCATGCCTGAATTAATAAATATCCAACATAATCCATCATGAATTCTCTCTTTTTACACTTCATTCCAAAATTCCAGTTCAAAAGCTAATAAAGTCAACAAATCCACCAGATGTTTGAATTCTTAACTGTTTGTAAAGGAATTATCATTTATTATAAAAATAAGCTAACAGAACATTATCCATATGATCTGTAAAACCCATTTATAAAATTGGCATCATTGATAGTTCACTGTTATATAATAATTTATTTTCTTTATTTTAATATAGGGCTGAGTAACTTTAATTTAAAATTTATAAAATTATTAATAAAAATAATTTATGAGGTGCAACCTTGATTATGAAATAATCAAATTATTACAAATGAGACAAGGTAATACACTAACTAAAATATATATCAATTTTACCATTATATATGTAGAACACACACATTTGTTAATTGCTTACACCTTTTTTATTATATGTGTCTTAAATTTATAACTCTCTTTTATTACGCACATGTTATATAATTTTTTATTTCTTCTTTTCCTATGTATTGATTTCTACTATAACATATCATACCATTAACACCTATTTAGACACTTCATCAATACTTTTATTTGTATTAAACTAACAGTTTTGACTGTCCTGCAGTCATCATCAGAGCTGCAATATTCAAATAATGATTTCCCATTTTATTATTTATAAAGGTCATATTAAAATGTATGATTATTTTTGTTTATATTGTGTATTTAATTATGAATATCAATTTGTGGATAAGTGTAATAATTGTATAATTATATATGTGAATATTGTAGCTCTGATGATGACTGCAGGACAGTTGAAACTGTTAGTTTAATACAAATAAAAGTATTGATGAAGTGTCTAAAAAGGTGTTAATAGTATGATACACATATTATACATAACAAGGGGATTTATTAAACCATCATGGCATTAACTAAGACATAAAAAATAAGTAAATATGTTACTATATTTATAATAATATTGTATATAATATAAAGTTCATTTATGTTAATCAAGACATGTAATGACTTTTCTTTATGGGATCAGGATGTGAAACATTGGTATAACCAACCATAAATGAAAAATAACCACGAATGTCTAAATGAGTTTTTCCCAACTTTGTTTTAAATTTTATTATTCAAATAGTAATAATCAGTGTAAATATGTTCATTAATTTTATTTAAGTGGTAAAACATGTTTCTTGGTTTATTTCTCTGTGGTTAAATTCTACTAAGTCATATTCTTATATACAAATGATGATTATTATGTTCATGTAAACTTTATTTTATATCCATTCCTATTAATAGGCATATACTCATTTTACATATATTAAGAATACAGTGATACAAATTTCCCCTGAACCTGAGAATAATGCAACATCTCTCTGAGTTCAAAATCTGGAATAGCAGGAGTAAATTACAATACATAGATGATAAGTTAAGAGAAGAATCAGTACTTATTTAAATCTTATTCTCTTCTCTCTTAGGTATGAGTTTAATGTATGAAGGTATGCATGAATGTAGATAATAATGAAACACTGTTTTTACTCAGCAGAAGGAACCCACTCAACTTTGTGCTTATCATGACTAGACAGTCCTGTTACATTTGGTTACTAACATGTTAGGCATTAATCAGGTGGTTGTCATATTATATCTGGTAAAATTAATGTATTGATCACTTGCAGTCCAAAACCATTTTGAGATAATATTAAAATTTGGTCCATTTCTTATTTGAAGTATTGTTATTATTATCATTATAATTATTTGTATAGAAATCTTATTAATATAGATTTCTTAGAATTAAATAAGTATATTTTTAATATTTTTAGGGTTATATTTATAATCTTTGTATAATTTAATAAATTGATTTTTTTTATAAACCAGCTATATTTTTATCTGTATTATATTTATCATTAAAAGAATCAATTTATTAAATTATATAGAGATTAAGGATACAACTTTTAAACTATTACAAATATACTTTTTAATTCTAAGAAATTTATATTAAATAATAAATTTTTATATAAAATTATTATAATGATAACAATAACAATAATTCAAATAAGAAATAAATCAAACTTTTATATTATCCCAAAATTTATAACACATTAATAAAAAACAAAGGTTATACTGATAAGCATATAAATATTGAATAGTAAAATAGTAAAGGTCTGGATAAATTAATAGATAGTTATAAATTAAGAAATGATATAAAATATAAAAAAAGTATTGTATATAAAATTATATGTGGCCATGCTATACAATATACTATGGTCATACAAAAAATAGAGATAAGAGCCTAAGAACATAGTGCAATTAATAGGTGAGATAATAAACCTGCTTTATACATCATTACTTTACATATGAACATAAAATAGATGCTACAAAAATATTAAACATTTAAATTACATTAAAAATTCAAAAAGAAGATGAATATATGAAACATATTACATTAAGGATAACTTAAATAATTGTACAAATATTTATAAAATGTCAATAAATTTAATTAAACTAATCAATTAAAAATGAATGAAAAATTACATAAGATAGTACATATAAAGTTGTATAATATATCTATTATTAATGCTGTATATTGTTCTGTTATATAGATAATTCTATGAAGTATATTGGATCTCTATATAAAGGTTTTGTTCTGTTTTACTAATGTTTTATTTTGTTATTATTATTTTATTTCCATTATGGAACAATAGATGGTATTCTATCTGCAATAATTGGATACCTTAAACCAGATGATTAACTTTTGAAAAGGGCACAAAGCCAAATGCTCAAAAAGGCTTTTTATGTGTGATTATTATTATATGTATATATATTTATATATTGCTGTTATATATGATTTTTATTATGTGTTATAATTTATATAAAAGAACAGCATAATGGATTTCATTAATTTCCATTTTTGATGCTTTATATGTACACCTGGGTCTTGTTTTACGTGATAGATAGGTTCCTTAGAAAACACATGCAAACGAAATCGTGCAAAAATAGACATAACTTACATTGAAAAAGGGGGGATGCGGTCTGTGATTTTTCAAAATTCATGTAAAAGCAAAGCACCAACGTAAAATTACTTTCAATTCACGCAAAAAAAAATAAGGAAATAAAATATGACTAATAAAAAATTTCAAATTTGAAAAAAATTGATACAAGACAAACTTTTTTTAACTATAATTTTTAATTTTATTCAAAATAATATTTTTATGCATAATTTACAGTACAGTAATTTACATTTTTTTATACACATTTTAATTATTAATGCTATTTGCCGATAAACAGGTTCATTTGCAAACTGGTAAAGATTCTTCATAAGAGGAACTATAACTAGTGCCAATCATGTTGTTGTTTTAATGGTTTTCTAATGATAATGTAATTAATAATTAATCTTTGAGATGATGATTTTATTAATTGTTTATGAAGCTCACGATATCCAGATATACAACCATTTAGCCCTAGTTGGAATTTAAGAGCACATTCATGATTAGTGTTATTAGTAAGAAAATAATTTGCCAACTGATTAGAAAGTTGAAGACCTTCTCAAATCATTTTGGAAGTGAAAGGAACAGGTTTCACTTCTGTTTCATTATCTTTTTCTAAATTTTTTTCTGTATCTAAACTTTTATTTTTGTTTTTAATTTTTTAATTTTTAATTCCATTTAAAAATCAAATTTCATGTCACTGCTATTACTCACCTTTTAAAAATAAACTTGTGGACACTAAATGATTAATAATTGATTAAACGTTCTTTTTTAAAAAGCAAAAACAGAATGTGATTTAAAATGCAAAATTAACCTGCACAATGTTTGCACAAATTTACATTATAATCTTGCAAAATTTAATGTGTGTATACATAAAATGTGGAAATCATGATTTTAATTTCATTATTGCATAAAATCTTACTATTATAAAGCACTGAAAATATTGAAATTACTAAGATGAAAGTTGAATTCCAATAATGTGCTATTACTTTCACTATAACGTGTGTGAAAGTTCGACTTCCGGTAAAACATGAATCGCATAACTTCAAAATCGTGTTAAATAAATCCGCGTAAAAAGAGACCCAGGTGTACATGTTTTATTTTTAAAAATAAAAGGTAATATCTTCTATGATAACATTAGCAAAAAATCCACAGTATTCTGATTAACCAGTCATGAAAATTATGGATAATATGTCATTTCCAATTCTGTATTAGAAAAATTTGAGATATTCTAAAAATTATACAGTAATATCAATATTTTAAAACAGAATTTGATAGATTTATGAGAGATTAACATTTAATTTGTTTATGTTTTAAATGCAATTTTCAATTTAAAAATATTTTGTTGTTTTCTGAAGTCACTCTTATTTCCCAACTATTCAGTGATGAAAACATCTTTTGTTGTTATTAAGAACTCATTTTTTTAACATTTGCAAAGTTCAAATATAATTTTTAATTTTTTTTTTCATTTTCTAACATATATTTGTATCAAATGAAGTATAATTTGTTAGAATTCTGATATAGAACAATGGCTTAATATGTTTAAGGAAGGTCAGCAACTTTGTCATAAATTTTAAGGTATTTAGGTTACTACAATATTGTTGCTATTGCTTTTATCTTTCTTTACTATTTTGTGGAAATCTATAATATTAGTTTACCATACACATTTTTTTATTTCTAAAATTATTAGGTTAAATATGTTTGAAAATTTTAATATCATATAAACCTTATATAAATGTTACACAAATATCACATAATTTGAATCTCAAAACAACATGACAATGCCTGATAGATTTATCATAATACAAAGCAACTGGAAGCATCATTGATTGGTAGATTATTTAGCCCCAGGCATTTTGGACTGTGCTTTCTTGTTTTAGTGTTTTCAAATAAAAATAACTTTTAGGTAAATATTTGTAAAATATTTATTTTAACCCAAATAAACTATGTGATTACAATTAGATTTTATTTGTAAATATTTTTTTTTAAAAAAAGTTAAGCTGTAAAAAGATAGCTATAGTAAAGTGGAAGCGGTTTTTATTCACAAAATATGCCTGGTAAAAAATATTTTGTGAAATTTTAGTCGTAATATAATTTTGAATTTTAAGATATTCTTTATGATACCTCAACAAAAAAATTCTTTCCACGTTAAAAAGGAATTCAAATAATAAATACATTCTTCAATAAATTTTTATGAATAGACAATATTATAATCCATTACAAAAAAAATAAATATGATGAAAATTGACACTAAGGCCTTTCTAATAAGAGTGGGAGAAGTTGTACTTTAAACAAGTTAAAATCAAAAGTGGAAGCTTACAAAAAGTATCACCAGGGAGAACAATTAAATCTGTTGCAGTGCAGGAGTATTCATTGCGACAGTGATACTTTTGAATTTGACTTTCTCAATGTTAATGATTAGGTCATGATAAAACAGTAGAATTTATCGTTGAAGTATAATTATTAATAAAAAAAATAATTGAATAATTTATTGCTTGTGAATTTGTAAGAAGGTCAAGCACTGGATATGATGGAGTAGAGCTGCAATCCATAATCTTGGACTATGGAATCTGATGCTCTACTCATGCTCTAAGGCAACAAAATAATTGACTTTATTAAATTTTATTTAGTAACATTTATTATTAACAAAATAATACTTTTTATTATGAAATGCAACTGCATTTAATTACTCATGTTCAATAAATTTTTAACAAAAATTTATCCAAATAGTTATGAACAAATAAATATATCAAAATGTATAATCTTTAGTTATTTTAAATTGATTTTATTTATAGAATGTTAATAATAATAAAAAGAATATTATAATGTATTGTTTAAAGAAAACAAAAAGATGGTGGCAACTCGTTTTCTTTTCAAATTAAATGGCTATTGAATCAAAAGGGCCAGTGCAGACCATTACAAGGTAGCCTCAGTAAATATTACTTTTATATTATTAAAATATATACATAATTATATGTTTGTTTATTTATGGTACTTTATATTTTCAGGTGTCATCTGGTTGTGTAATCAATAGTATTATGAAGATGATAATTCTTAATAGACACTGTTAAATAGTTTTTACTTATTATTTCTTTTAGTACCTTATATTTGCATTTAAATATAAACTTTAATGAACTCTGGTGATAGACTTATACTAATTATAAAATTACAAAGGTTTTTACATCACCAAGGTGCACATAATTATTTTTAAAATGTTTTGATCTCTATTCAAAATTAGCATTTACCAATAAAATTTCTAATATACCAATAAATAAATAAATAAAAGTTATAGTTAGCTTACTGCATAGTTGCTATCATGAATAGTATTTATAGTTTAAATTTTAAAAAAAAGTCAAAATCTCATTAATATAAATAGTCATTTAATTAAAATTTGAAAATATTTATATAATGACACTGTTTATTTAATAAACTATCCATCATATTTAGAAAGTAGGTTTCTTTGTTTTTTCCTCAAATCATTTTTCAAACACAAAGTAAAACATGCCAAAATAAAAACTTTAAACATAAGTAAGTGAATGATCTGTAAATTGGATTTAAATCTATCTACAGAATAACATAATTTTTATAGAATAGTTTATGTTCATATTTTTTTTAATGCACATTTTGATTCTGTAATAAAATAGATTCACATTTGGACACCATTTTATAAATAACGGTACACTTGTCGATTTTATCGATAGAATATTTATATTAATATTAACCTATTAGTAATTGATGTTACATTTAAATACAATATTAAAATGAAGAGGAAAAACTGATATAATCATACTACATACTCTTCTCCTTATATATAGTAATAATATTATTTTCATTAAGATTTTTCTAGCTTTAGCTATGTGTAAATTACATAATATATCGAAATGCATTTTATACTCTACATTCAGTAATTCATAAACATATATTTCAATGTTGAATAAATTACTATATAAAAATTATCTTATTCTGTGGATAGATTTAAATTTATATTTACAGAATAGATTTTGTTAATATTTTCATTTTGCATTGAAAAAATAATCTGAGGAAAAGTAAAATAAAAGAGGCACAGTTATATATGTATGATGGATAATTTATTAAATAAGTAAAATAGTTCACACATATATTATGTAATGTTGACTATTCATATTTGGAATATTAATGTTATCCGATATTAATGAGATTTTGAGTTTTTAAATTCTAACTGTTAATGCTGTTCAAGATAGCAACTTTGACATAAGGCAGTTATAACATTTATTTATACAGTAGTATACTGGAAATTGTATCAACATTAATATTGTTTTATTATACATTATTTTGTTTGATATTATTTATTATAATAAATATTATTTTTAATGCAAAATTTTTGACTCATTTTTACAATTAGTGCTTAAATGTTTTAACACTTTTTGTAATTTTATTTATTTATAATTACATTTTTTATTAATTTTAATATAATAACAGAAATATTTCACTTCTGATGCTTTGATAATGATATATAAAAGATTATGTTACTTAATTCAATTTGATACATTTGTGAAATTGTATAACTTGTATACTTAAAATTGTTTTTAATAATATTTTTAAAATCGTTTTTGATAAAGAAAATAATAAATGGCTTAAATGATGCTTCAGGATATGATCTTTTTGAGCCGAAGTTATTTGTTTAAACTCTTTTAGAGTTTTAAATAGGTTTACTATTTTTGTTTTAAACAAAATTGAATTACTTAAGGCAAAAGCATGTTATTTTCATTAGAATAAAATTAATTTAGCGACAAGAATTGAAAAATATAAGTGAAACATTTATAATAACTGTAACACTTCCATTTGATGTGTTTACATATATATATACATAAATTTATAAGGTCATTTTTATCACTCTTAATGAGATTTAATTTATTTATTTTAATTATGGCCATAATGCTTTTTTAATAAGAATAATAGAACACAGTTTTACAGTTCTATCTTAATTCATTATAATTTTTTTATTATTAAGTTCATTGTGTGCTTTTTCAGTGCCAAAACAGCTGAAATGAAATTACATAATAATTCAAAAATTAATTTTACAAACTTAACTTTTGAAATAACGTTACAAATAAAAATAAAATATTTTGTGATTTGAATATTTGCAATATATTTCAAATGATCTTTATAAGACAAAAGCAAAAAACAGTTAATATTTTACTGAAACCATAGGCTAAAGATTATTTTTTATATTTAATTATAAAATTAAAATTGTATGAGTTTTAATGCGATTTGTTTCATATGTATTATAATAGCAGTGCTATATAAGCTAGTAAATAGAAGAAATGTATGTCCATCAAGTTATACTATTTAAAGCAAAAAAAGATATAGAGATTAGTAATAAATCATGTATTAAGTATAAAAAAATAAAAAAATAGATGTGTAGGGACATTAGGATATATTGATGATTTTGTGCAATTAATCCAAATTACAAAATATGTTATTATAAAATTAACGCTGTAACATATGGTATTTAAAAAAAAAAAGTATGTGCGTACATAAAAAAAATCTTTTATATGTATTAATGTTTACAAGTGTTTAAATTTTGGATTTTTTATAATAAATTCATATGATCTATTTTAAAAATATTTCTCCATCAACTTCAATCTCTAATTAAGTGTTCTAAAATAGATATAAAGATTATTAAAATTGAAGAAATTACAATGTAGCATGCTTTAATTTTTATGATGAGTGTTACTATTTTCTAACTTGTAGGATATAGGTCATGAAGATAATTTGAACCAAAAAAACATTACTCTATCATGGATTATTTCAGACCTTAATTTAATTAGTTAAAAAATTGAATAGAGATGTTAATGTTATTTATCTACTATGGATATCAAGTTAGTACTCAATTTAAATTTACAAAAATGCATTCATGTAAATGCTTTGAGTTATTAATTTAATTTTTAAAATAATTGCAGTGAAAAATATCATTACACAGAGAAAATTTAATCCATCTGCATTTCAACATTTATCATCATATTCTAATGCCAATTTAAACTATAGTTCAATATTTTACTTTAGTATTAAAATCTTTATTCAACATTATGAATCAATTAATTGTACTTGATTTATTAGAATTATAATTTTATAAATGAAAAACATCCTAAAAATTATATTTGAACTTTCCAAATATAGAAAAAATGATAATAAAGAAAAGTACATAATGATATCAATAAGTTTTTTTAAAATAGATAATTACAACAAAGTTGATAAAAAATAAATGAATGAAATCTTTACTGTTTGAATTTAATTTTTTTTTCATGAGAATAAATTTTTAAGTATCATAAAACTATGAAGTTTTAAATTTTAAAATTATGTTTATAATTATTAAAATGTCACATAAGTTCTATGTTATAGTGTTTTACAGAACATAACAATCATAGTTTTTTTAATCATTACATCAAATATCTTAACATATGTTTTTAAAAATGAGTAGAAAATGAAAATATTTTTTGATAAGTAATATACATATATTTTGTAAGTTAAATATTTAAGCAAATTACAGAAAATATATACTTCTTTGATCATTACTAACAGCAATCAAAGAGGTAGTTTATAAGTCTGTTTATACATCTAATATCAAAGAAAATACTAATAAGTGATATTCTGGGCATTTGTCAGTTTGTCTGTATTATTCCTCTATAAACTACTAAAATCCCCAGAATTTTTAAAGTAACAAATCAATATTTAAATTAATTGTAGGTTCACTGAAAAATCAACATATAACTGGCTAATAATGTTAAAAATATTAAAGATAATGACCTGAGTGATTTAAAACCAAAGCACAGCCATTCCAGTACTCCATATTATCATGCAACTGAGAATTGGTTCATTAATAATAACAAATTGTTGCAGATAATATTTTATATTGTGAATTTGTTTAATTAATTCCGCATTAAGTTTTTATAGTTTAAAACATTTTCATTTATATATATATATATATATATATATATATATATATATATATATATATATAAATGAAAATATATATATATATATATATGATTGCAAATCAGCTTGAAATCAGCTGATCTGAGGGTGGAGCCAACGAAAGAGACAGTGATTTCTGACTCTGATGTTTATGTAAACAAAAACACACTTGGTTTGGAGGTCTTGGTAAAGCTCCATCTATTGATCATAAATACAAGTGATGGCAAGCTTACGTATATAAAACTTGTTTTTGTTTTTCATATATGTACCTTTAAAGTTTTCTTGCAATGATATATATTGCAGAAGTTTTGACTATGTGGAGAAACTGAACTGATATCAGTGCCATATAGCTATCTAGCCTGATAAGCTGAGTTTGAAGACATTTACGTGTCTAAAAAATTCATGCTTGCAAACTGATAGAAACTTTTTGCATAAACACTTGGAGTTAGTGTTTAGGTCTAGTTTCTAACTCCTATCCTTCACTGATGATAGCAAATCATCTTGAAATCAGCTGATCTGAGGGTGGAGCCAATGAAAGAGACAGTGATTACTGAATCTGATGTTTATGTAAACAGAATACGCTTGTTTGGAGGTCTTGGTAAAGCTCCATCTATTGATCATAAATACAAGCAATGGCAAGTTTACGTATATAAAATTTGTTTTTGTTTTTCATATATATATATATAATCTGAATAAAACAAAGTTAGTTGTAATCTTATAGCAATTAAAAATATTGCTCAGTGGTCCATAGTCAACAATAATAGATAAAACAATTTTAACTATATTTTGGTGGATTGATACTACCATTAATTATCATAATTATTTTTTATCAATTACATATTGTGAAATTTTTATAATTTTTTTAAATTTAAATTTTCAAAACAAAATTGAACTATCATTTATAAAATTCATAACTATGTAAATGCCATTTTATGTAATTAAAAATTATTAAAATTAATGTATAGATTGAAATTTGGAAATTATGAAATAATTTTTATTTATTCTTTGTTTTAATAATTAATATATTTGATCTTAATTTTAGATTTTAAACATACATTTTTATAAATTACAAATTTTGTTTAAAAAGAAAAATGTGATTTCATTGGAGTTATTTTGTTTCAGCTTATACTAGACCATGGATATATTTTTAGGATAAAATGATATTTAAGAAGTAGTAAGATTGGCGAAGTCAGTCTTTGTATCCAAGAAGTGATTCTGAATATGAGGAAGCATTTTCATCCTTAAAACAAATAAAACTTATCTGTGTTACTCAAAATTATATTTAATGGTCATTCCAGGGGAATAAGTAAAAGTAAAATTGTTAGAAAAATTTAATAACTTTGTCAGTATTTATTAAAATATATCTTGAGTAATCAAATTATGTAAATCAATGATGATGATTGGTTACTGGCCAATATTGTGCTGGATGTACTTAACTTTACTATTATTCTATAATAATCAGATGTCAACAGAAGTATGATCAGTTTTCATTAGTTGCACTGTAACACATCAATGCATAGTTCATTGTAATAAATACAGTTATTTGTATTTGCTAATCATTATCATTATCATTAAATATTTAGCATTGGGCTCATACTGATTTCAGAAACCCAGTACTATATATATATATATATATATATATATATATATATAATTTATGTCCTTTATAATATATATATATATATATATATATATTATAAAGGACATAAATTCGAACTTTCAAGCACCCTAAATTTATCCAATATACAACTGAAACACATGACCATGTACATGCAACAATGATAAAAGATCTCCAATACACGTATTTCATGCTGAATCAGCACTTATCAGTTGTTCCACATCACCACCTGTGCTCAGTTAGGCAACAATATATATATATATATATATATGAAAAACAGAAACAAGTTATAAATCACGTAAACTTGCTATTGCTTGCATTTATGATCACTTCTTGGATACAAAGACTGCTTTGGCCAATCTTACTACTCCTTAAATAAACTCTCATTGTTTATTAAGACTTGCATGTGTGGCGCTACTGTATGGAGAAAAAATTGATAAATGAAGCAAAGAAAAGAAAGGGATTATAAAGAAATTAACATTGTTTTTATATAATAAATATGATGTAGCTAGAATTATATGGAAGGGAGTTGCAGTAGCAGGGTTAACATATGGTAAAGATGCATTATGTGTTAGTAAAGGGGTATTAGATTATTTAGAAAAATTTCAAAAAGAAGTAGGAAGACATGCATTGGATGCAGATGTATGGACAACAAAGGAGGCAATTCAAGGAGAAATGGGATGGTCAAGTTTTCATATGAGAGATGCAAAAAGTAAAATGAAAATGTTTGGTAGATTGCAGTTTATGGATAATAAAAGAATAGCGAAAATAGTATTTAATTGGGTTATGAGTAAAGGGCAGGTAACAAGATGGGTGAGAAAGGTAATGTGGTATGCAAAAGATTTGAATAAAAAATGTATATCAGTATATTTGTACAAAAGATGGGATGATTGTGCTAAGAGGATTGTTGAATGTTATAGTAGTAAGGAATGGGATAAAAGAATAGATTTATTAATAAAGAATAGAGAGTTAGAGAGATGGAGAAATAGTATGGAGAGTAAAAAGAGTTTAAATATATATAGAAATAAACAGAATATTAGGTTCTAGTTAATATATGATAATAGTAAGGAAAGTAGTTTATTGTTTAAGGTTCGAACGGGATCTTTAGTTACAAGAGAATATACATGTAAATGAAAAATATGGGTGATTTATTATGTAAAATATGTAAGGAAGGAATAGAAAAAAAATTAGGCATTTGTTAATTGAATGTAAATGTTTGAAAACAGAAAGGGTACATATAATGAAATTATGGAAGAATAAATATGAGAAAAGTGGATTATACAGAAAGTGAATTATTGTTTTTTATGCTGCATTTGGGAAAAGATAAGGGGGAATTAGATATTAAGGCTATAGAGTTGACAAAGATTACGTTCTGGAAATGGGATGGAGCAAAATATGGGAAAACTTTGAGTAGGGAATGGAAAATTAAGTGGTTAACAGGTTTGTCTGGGCATGATTACTCAGATATTCTTGACTTCGTTTAATGAGAAGCCACAGTACATCACTACACATCACATCATATATATATATATTGTAATGAGCACAGACGTTCGTTACATTGTTGTTGTTTTTTTGTTTTTTTATTAAACATGAAAGTAAATTAAAAAGTTCGCATTTAAAAATTTTCTTTTAGAATTAAAAATTGAAATTAAATATCATCTTAAACTCTTATATATTAAATCGCACAGATAATGAAAAATTATTAAAATAAAACTTTATTAAAGAAAAAGTATTTTAAAACTAAATTTTAAAAAGATTTGGAGATGAAATTATATCTTTAAATTTATCTTTAAATATATTTTTGATTTGGAAAACAGGTTAATTAATCAGAAATGGAAATGATTGTTAATTAGTTAAATGTAAACCAGCCTTCGGCATTTAAATGTAAAAACATCGGTCAGATAGGAAAACAATAGAAACTGTTAGCAAATAAGAAGAAATCCCTATGGAATCGGACCGCAGCGAAAGGACCATCGCATCGGTGACGTAATGTAAATTCAATCCTTCACATTAATATAAAAGGAAAATTTGGAAATTATTAATCAGTGACTGGAAATTGATTATTACGATGTGACTATATGTAGTAGTACGGAGTTGGAGGAAAGAATTGACAGACGCACTGTCAATTCTTTCAGCTGTTAAAGAAAGGAGAAATGAACTATCGTTTTCTACATTGAGGACCAACTAAATTAAAAAACCTCCGAATGAATAAATAAAACATCGGCTAAATGTATACCAATATCTTCAGGACGGCGTGGGAATTCCCGTTCAAACTTACAAACGACGGATAAAGAGGAACTGTTTTAAACCGTAAGAACTTTATAAATAATGAACATTAAATTAAACTTTCCAGAGTTAAATGATTGCAATATTATCCTATCTGACCAACTTAATTTATTAATAATGTTATTTGATGTATTTCTTTTTTTATATATATTTAAAATCATTTCCATTTATTTATTTACTTTTTTGTTCTTTAAGTTTTATTATGCTTTCTGTTTTCCATTAAGGTAAATTATATAAATGTTAAACTTAAGTCGGGCGTGAATGGTTGTATAGATTTGTAAAGTTATATTAGGGGAGGGTAATCTTAGGTTATTTGTTTCGTTGTTGAATTGGGTCAATGGATTGGATACATTGATGTAGTTAGTAGATGTAGTCGGAGATTCGCTACGGGCAGAATCGCTTCATACGCCGCACTCTCCCGTTTTGCCTATGGAAGGAATTATAAGACGCAGAGCGCAGTTCCTTTCTATGGAGTTTTTTTTTATTGTTCTTCTCGTTGGATAGAAGTAATATTCCTATCTAATGAAAGTCAATATCTTCTCTTAATCTTTTTGGTGCTGCCGTATTCCGTATTACATTGAATACATCGATGTATCAGATGAATTGATGCCAGTTTGACTGCGAATTTTAGCCTAAGGTTAAATAGGGATAGAATATTTTATTTTCAAATGCAAATCTATGTAATCTATTCATGCTCGACCTTAAATAAAAATGCATTAAATTTAAGTTGTTTATAGACGCTTGCATGGATTGTTTATCGGTTAACTATATTTGCGTTTTCATATTTGATCAAAATATATAGACATTCGATAAATAATGATACCTTACGGTGAGTATCTAAAATGTATTTATTCGGATGTCTTTTAAGTCATTGGTGACAATGCAAGTATCTTATGGTGAATACTACTGGGTTACTTATAAATTTCCCTCTGCAATTGCCAGTATCAATGATTTTATATTTTGATCGTTTATGTTTACTTTGAAATGTTTTTAACCGTGTAATCTATGTAACCGATCTATAGCAACATATTAAAACAAGCTTTTATAATCCCATCTGTGCGAACTTAATTAAAAATGTAAAATTAGAATATAATAGTAATTAAATGTAAATTAAAGTCAAAAATCAAAGTTAAAAATAATGTTAAATGTTAAAATGTAAACTAATACTAAAATAATTTTAAATCTTATATATATGTGCATAAATAAATGTTTGTATGCTAATTACTGGCAGTGGCTTATTTTATTTATTTTTTAATGTTGAAATCTAAGTAGATAAGATATTATATTATTTAATCTCTGCTATTCCACTGAGCTAGTGACATGGGCTAATGACCGGAACCAAAATATTTAAAAAAAAAAAAATTTTTTTTTTGACTTACGTATCTGCCTACTTTATAAATTTTTCTAGGTTCAAATGCCTAGATGGCGCCCTGTAGTGCAGTTTACGTTAAGTCTCCTTTCTCCGGATCGTTACAACTGGCGAACCAACTCGGGCCGATCTTTAATAAACCACAAATACCCTGAGCAAATTTTGTCAAAATGAAATATTTTTATCTGTTTACATAAGTCGTATACTTTAAATCTTATAAAAGCACTGCCAGAAAGAAATTGGCATATATATTAAACACCAAGGAAAGTATAAATAATTTTAAAAACTAATTTTTGTTAAAAAAAAAAAAAAAGTCAAAAGGTTGCAATTGATATGTTTTTTTTTGTTGATATATATTATGCTTTAACGTGTATAGGTGCGCACAGCCACGTAAGTTTATGATCGAAATGTGGTGCCTTACGATGAGTACCTTTGGGAATTACTTCAGTGTAACCCTATGTATGCATTTCAATCAGTCATAAATAAGTTGGTGGTATTTATAATTGTGCTGCAAATATACACGTATAAACCCATTATTTCTTAAAACATATTTATCTCAATGCAACCTTACTTAAATAAATAATTTATAAAATAACTTGCTTGTCATGCCGTGTGTAAAAATAAAATGTATAAAATAAAATAGAACTCTTGTGGGGAGGGGGTGTAAACGTAAATGGTCCTTAGGTAAGCGATAGTAAACATTTTTCTTTTTGTATATAGTCTTTTTGTAAAATTATTAACCGGATGTTTTGTAAATTTCTGTCAATCGTGTACCGTAATTACTAACCCTAAGTAAAATATTTTTTTTTTTTTGATCATTTTTTTTTAAGTAACTTTACTGATATGTAACGAGCACAGACGTTCGTTACATTGTTTTTTTTTTTTATTTATTAAACATGAAAGTAAATTAAAAAGTTCGCATTTAAAAATTTTCTTTTAGAATTAAAAATTGAAATTAAATATCATCTTAAACTCTTATATATTAAATCGCACAGATAATGAAAAATTATTAAAATAAAACTTTATTAAAGAAAAAGTATTTTAAAACTAAATTTTAAAAAGATTTGGAGATAAAATTATATCTTTAAATTTATCTTTAAATATATTTTTGATTTGGAAAACAGGTTAATTAATCAGAAATGGAAATGATTGTTAATTAGTTAAATGTAAACCAGCCTTGGGCATTTAAATGTAAAAACATCGGTCAGATAGGAAAACAATAGAAACTGTTAGCAAATAAGAAGAAATCCCTATGGAATCGGACCGCAGCGAAAGGACCATCGCATCGGTGACGTAATGTAAATTCAATCCTTCACATTAATATAAAAGGACAAGTTTGGAAATTATTAATTGAGTGACTGGAAATTGATTATTACGATGTGACTATATGTAGTAGTACGGAGTTGGAGGTGATGGAATTGACAGACACCGTGTCAATTCTTTCAGCTTTGCTAGTAAAGAAAGAGAAATGAACTATCGTTTTTCTACATTGAGGACCAGTTAAAGCAAAAAACCTCCGAATGAATAAATAAAACATCGGCTAAATGTATACCAATATCTTCAGGACGGCGTGGGAATTCCCGTTCAAACTTACAAACGACAGATAAAGAGGAACTGTTTTAAACCGTAAGAACTTTATAAATAATGAACATTAAATTAAACTTTCCAGAGTTAAATGATTGCAATATTATCCTATCTGACCAACTTAATTTATTAATAATGTTATTTGATGTATTTCTTTTTTTATATATATTTAAAATCATTTCCATTTATTTATTTACTTTTTTGTTCTTTAAGTTTTATTATGATTTCTGTTTTCCGTTAAGGTAAATTATATAAATGTTAAACTTAAGTCGGGCGTGAATGGTTGTATAGATTTGTAAAGTTATATTAGGGGAGGGTAATCTTAGGTTATTTGTTTCGTTGTTGAATTGGGTCAATGGATTGGATACATTGATGTAGTTAGTAGATGTAGTCGGAGATTCGCTACGGGCAGAATCGCTTCATATGCCGCACTCTCCCGTTTTGCCTATGGAAGGAATTATAAGACGCAGAGCGCAGTTCCTTTCTATGGAGTTTTTTTTATTGTTCTTCTCGTTGGATAGAAGTAATATTCCTATCTAATGAAAGTCAATATCTTCTCTTAATCTTTTTGGTGCTGCCGTATTCCGTATTACATTGAATACATCGATGTATCAGATGAATTGATGCCAGTTTGACTGCGAATTTTAGCCTAAGGTTAAATAGGGATAGAATATTTTATTTTCAAATGCAAATCTATGTAATCTATTCATGCTCGACCCTAAATAAAAATGCATTAAATTTAAGTTGTTTATAGACGCTTGCATGGATTGTTTATCGGTTAACTATATTTGCGTTTTCATATTTGATCAAAATATATAGACATTCGATAAATAATGATACCTTACGGTGAGTATCTAAAATGTATTTATTCGGATGTCTTTTAAGTCATTGGTGACAATGCAAGTATCTTATGGTGAATACTACTGGGTTACTTATAAATTTCCCTCTGCAATTGCCAGTATCAATGATTTTATATTTTGATCGTTTATGTTTACTTTGAAATGTTTTTAACCGTGTAATCTATGTAACCGATCTATAGCAACATATTAAAACAAGCTTTTATAATCCCATCTGTGCGAACTTAATTAAAAATGTAAAATTAGAATATAATAGTAATTAAATGTAAATTAAAGTCAAAAATCAAAGTTAAAAATAATGTTAAATGTTAAAATGTAAACTAATACTAAAATAATTTTAAATCTTATATATATGTGCATAAATAAATGTTTGTATGCTAATTACTGGCAGTGGCTTATTTTATTTATTTTTTAATGTTGAAATCTAATTAGATAAGATATGATATTATTAAATCTCTGCTACTCCACTGAGCTAGTGACATGGGCTAACGACCGGAACCAAAATATTAAAAAAAAAAAAAAAATTTTTTTTTTGACTTACGTATCTGCCTACATTATAAATTTTTCTAGGTTCAAATGCCTAGATGGCGCCCTGTAGTGCAGTTTACGTTAAGTCACTTTCTCCGGATTGTTACAATATATATATATGAAAGAGAGGGAAGTTAAAGGAAGGAATGGGCAATAAAAAATACTTGATCATTTAAACTATCTTGCTTTGTAGGATTATATCAAATTTTATTTTATTTGTTATGATAAGATTTAAATAGATAAAAATAATTAGAAATTATGTCATTAATTTAATTTTAATAAATTATATTATCATTAATTTTATTTTAATAAATTGTATTAGTAATACTATATAATTAAAATATAACTAATGCAGATAATAAAACCATAATACAAATTATTATGTCTTTTTATTAAGATTTATTAATTTGGAAGAAAATTATAAATATAACTCTATTTTATAATACTTATATCTAAATATTACTATAATATAACGCAGCTCTAAACTAAATTATATCCAATAATATAATAAAAATAATTAATTCAAGTAAACAATAATAATGGTTATTATAAAAATAAATTGAATTGGTAATAACTTACATTCATCTCGCATTTTATTAGTTTGTACTATATATTTTATTTAAAAACTAGAATATTTTTAAAAGACAATATAAATATCAAGAAGAATTTGAGTCAGTGACATCCAATATTTATATAATTTCAGAAATAACTCAATCAACAACAAAGTAATTGAATTAATCTTAACAATTCTTTATTTATTAAAATGTATTTTAACACCATACTTTTTTCTTTATTTTTATTTACTGGTATTTATTTCATTTTTAACATGAGATAGTCATTTTGCTTTCTTTTTTTTTAACATTAAGTATTTAATACCCAATTGGCTTTACTTTAGCATTAAAATTCACACAACATTCTACTAACATATTGAAAATGTTACAATGTTTCCCATTCTACTTTTATAATAATATTTTTTTAAACAAAAAAAAAATAATAAAATGCTCTCTTTTTTTTTTTCAGAAATTGTTTCCAACTTCATTTCCTCACTTAAATTAAAGACACGTCAATTAATTACATTAATCAAACATGTTAAATACAAACAAATATTTGATGTTCAAGTTTACTCATTCTCAATCTGCTATATCTGGAACAATATTTTTATTTTAAAGTTAAGTGAAAAAATATTACTTGTGAGTATTTCTGTAAACCAAGATGACAGCACATATTAAATCTACAGTTTTAGCCCTCCCCCCTCCATGTTTACAAAAAAATGCCTGCTAGAAAACATCGTATTTAATATTTACATTTTATTTTTTATTAAATTGTGGGGAAATTAATGATAATATTTATAGATTATTTTCTCTTTTTTGGTTTAACTTATTAGTAGAAAAATAATAAAAATGTCAATACAATATTATACTTTATTCACATTAGTGGTGTGCAATCATATTGTCACCCTTAATGCACACTTTTCAAGAGAGCAATGTCCCTTATCTTTGCAAATAGATCACTGCATCACATTCTGTGACAAGAAGGTCCCAAATTTTTATCATTATAACAATTTACCAAAATAAAAACTGCTGAATTGAACCATTTCATTGCTTCCCACACTATAAGTAAGTAAAAAATTGAAATAAGACTTTTTAATAAAATTTATCAGAATTTTTTCAATTTTTTAAGTTTAATGATCAATTTATTAATTTTGTTTTAATTTAAGAACTAGCACATCTTTAATAGATTATAGGCCCTTAAAACTGTATATTTACTAAAAATACAGATTGTCAACTTGGTTTATAGGAAAACTCACAAGTACCAAAAAGACTATAAATAACACTTTGATTCAATGCTTTGAAAATTAGCCATAATATAAAAATAGAAGATAATTCAATAGATCTTTGTTTTTAATAATAGTATATACCACAAAATATTTATTATATATATTTTATGTGCAAAAATTATATTAAATCCATTTTCTAATTCAAATAAATAGTAATACCAGTAAAGTTTTAATGTCTAAATTTAATATTAACATAAAGTAATATTATTTTTCTTTCAAAATAGTTTTAGTTAGCACAAATGTTCACGTTATAATGCAAATTTAATCTATAGATGTTTTCTGTCTTACTGAATTTATTTATTTTTAATTAGATCAAAATGTTTGAGATAAAAATACAGTTATTTTATTATTATTGTCATGAATACTTTTCTCTAAAAGATAAAATAATAATAATAATAATAATAATAATAATAATAATAATAATAATAATAATAATAATAATAGTAGTAGTAGTAGTAGTATAGTAGTAGTGGTGGTAGTGGTGGTGATAGTAGTAGTAGTAGTATCAGTCGCAATAGTAGTAGTAGGAGGAGAAGGAGGAACAGCTGCAGCAGTAGTAATAAATATAGAATTTTATATGAATCAAACACATCATTTTAATTCACATAATACAACTCCATGACATTTTTAATTTCTCTATTCTTTCCAAATCCTGATTGTTTTTTATTAAAATTATAGAAAAATTTAATGTTTGTTCATTGAACTTAACGTGTATTTAATGTAAATAAAAGGATCATTTTTGAAAAGGTAAAATATAGACTAAAAGAAAAATAAAACTTTATAAAATGTTATCTTATTTTTAAATACTAGAACAGGTTGATATGACAAGATATTTAAACAAAGATTGCATTGAATATTTATGAGATGGTAATTAACAATTATTTTTACTAAGAAAGGTTTTTATGCACAATATACTAACTAATATCCAAAATAGTATCATTAATATTAGGAAAGTGAATAACAAACTAGAAAATAAAGTTGATAAAATTTGTGACACATTTAAAGAGAAAATTATTGTAAAATGCATAAGAATTATTGGGTTCGTTAATTAAAAAGACTACAGTAAAACAGAGTAAATTTTAAAAAAAAGTTAGCTGATGAGCAATGTTTAAAAAAGGAATAAATTTGACATTGGTTATCAGATTTTTATAAACAATAAAAAAGTTTGTGAGTCAATCAAAATTAACCAAGAGAAAATTTTAGTTTTTGCCTAGATTGTATTTGCATGCAGAGAAAAGAAATTGAGACACTAAGTGCTAGGAAAATGGCAATGTTTATTTGAGCATATAAAATTAAACACCCCCCACACACACATATATATATATTGTAACAATCCAGAAAAGTTAGACTAAAGGTATCTGCACTACAGGGCGCCATCTAGGCATTTGAACCTAGAAAAATTTATAGAGTAGGCAGATACGTAAGTCAAAAAAAAAATTTTTTTTTTTATATTTTGCATCCGGTCATTAGCCCATGTCACTAGCTCAGTGGAATAGCAGAGATTTAATAATATAATATAAGGGTATATATAAAAAAAGAATAAAATAAGCCACTGCCAGTAATTAACACACAGACATTTATTTATGCACATATATATATATATATATATATATATATATATATATATATATAAATATATATATATATATATATATATATATATATATATAAGTTTGAAAATTGTTTTAGTATCAGTTTACATTTTAACATCTAACATTATTTTTAACTTTACTTTGAAATTTAATTTACATTTTAATTTCTATTATATTATAAGTTTACATTTTAATTAAGTTCGCACAGATGGGATTATAAAAGCTTGTTTTAAAATGTTGCGTATAGATCGGTTACATAGATTTCAACGGTTAAAAGCATTTCAAAATAAACACAAACGATCAAAATATAAAATCATTGATACTGAAAATTGCAGAGGAAAATTTATAAGTAACCCAATAGTATTCACCATAAGATACTTCCATTGTCACCAATAACTTAAAAGACATCCGAATAAATACATTTTAGATACTCACCATGAGGTATCATTATTTATCGAATGTCTATATATTTTGATCAAATATGAAATCCAAAACATAATTAACCGATAACGAATCCATGCAAACGTCTATAAACAACTTAAATTTAATGCATTTTTATTTAGTGTTGAGTATGAATAGACTACATAGATTTGCATTTGAGAATAAACATTCTATCCCTATTTAACCTTAGGTTAAAATTCGTAGTCAAACTGGCATCAATTCATCTGATATATCGATGTATTCAATGTAATAAAATATGGCAGCACAAAAAGTTAAGAGAAGAAATTGCCTCTTGTCAAATAGGAATATTACATCTATCTGCGAAGAAGAGCAATAAAACAAAAAACTCCATAGAAAGAAACTGCGGTATCTGACTTAAAATTCCTTCCATAGGCAAACGGGTGTGTGCGGCATATGAAGTGATTCTGCCCGTAGCGAATCTGTACTACATCTACTAAATTACACCAATATATCCAATCCATTGACCCAATTTAACCACGAAACAAACAACCTAAGATTACCCTCCCCTAATATAACTTTACAAATCTATACAGCCATTCATGCCCGACTTAAGTTTAACATTTATATAATTTAACTTAACAGAAAACAGAAATCATAATAAAACTTAAAGAACAAAAAATAAATAAATAGAAATGATTTTAAATAAAAAAAAATATATCAAATAACATTATTAATATTAATTTACATTGGTCAGATAGGATTCTATTTGTATTTTTTATATATGGAAAGTTTTTAATTTAATGTTCATAAGTTATAAAGTTCTTACGGTTTTTTAAACAGTTCATCTTTATATGTTCCTTGCCATTTGAACATGAATTCCCATGCCATCCTAAAAAGATTGGTATCCATTTAGTCGTTGTTTTATTTATTCATTCGGAGGTTTTTTAGTTTAGTTGGTCCTCAATGTAGAAAATGATAGTTCATTTCTCTTTCTTTCTTTGGCAAAACTGAAGGGATTGAAGAGTGCATCTTTTCAATCCCTTCTCCTTTACTTCCACACTAACACATATCTGTCACATCATAAATAATCAATAACTAATAATTTTCAAACTTATCCTTTTATATTAATTTGAAGGATTGAATTTACATTATGTCATCGATGCGATGGTCCTTTCGCTGAGGTCTGATTCCATAGGGATTTCTTTTTATTTGCTAAAAGTTTCTATTGTTTTCCTATCTGACCGATGTTTTTACATTTAAATGCCCAAGGCTGATTTACATTTAACTAATTAAAACAATCATTTCCATTTCTGATTAATTAATGTGTTTTCCAAGATTAAAGATATATTTTTATCTCTAAATCTTTTTAGGTTTTTGTTTTTAAAATACCTTTCTATTTTTAATAAAGTTTTCTTTTAATATTTTTTTTTATCTGTGCAATTTATATATATGAGGTTAAGATGATATTTAATTTCAATTTTTAATTCTTAAAGAAAATTTTTAAATGCGAACATGTTTAATAATAAAAAAAACAATGTAACGTCATCTGTGCTTGTTACAATATATATATATATATATATATATATATATATATATATATATAACAAGTCTTTTATATAGAACACAATAATATAATATATATATATATATATATATTAAGTTAAAAAGAAAAGTAGAAATAAACACAGACATAAATTTTTGTAGATATTTTTCTACATTTCCTGGAATAAAAATAATAAATAAAGGGCTAAATAGATCTAAAACAGAATTTTATTATAAATTTAAATAATTAAAAAGGTCTAATAAATATTGTATTATTATTTGTAACTCTGATTTTGAAATTTAAAAACAAGCATGTCTACTGATAATTGTAAAAATATCTATCTTTGAAAATCTTTTAATTAATGCTTGTATACATTTATTTCTTTATTTGTTAAATTTCTTTATAGATTATAATTTCCAAAAATAACTTTTAATTAAAAATGCTTTGAAGAGAGTAAAAGCATGTAGATTACACCTTTGGTAAAATTTCAAAGTAGTGATTTGAAAAGATTAAAATTGATTTTAATCAAGATAAAGATTGGACAGAAAAATCTCTGTTTTCAGTTACTGTGTTTTTATCACCTCAAGATGATCTATAAAAGGACTGACAAAAATATCAGTTCAAGTTTGGCTTGTAGTTTTTGTAAGAGCTGGACAGAAGAGTCAGGTTTTAATATTTTGAAAAGGAATGGCCAAATAATCCAGATGCAAAGTTTGGATGGTAATTTGTTTGAAGACAGTTCATTGACTTAATATTTTGTGAAGTAGTTGGTTAACAGAATTAGTGTTTGGAGAGTTATGTAAATAAAAATAGCTCCCATGAGAATGTAGCTGAAGTCAACCCAGTGGATCCAGCAGTGATCAGTCTACTAGTTCTACATACTAGAGGTTTGATTCTTCTGAAGACTGGATCAACTTCGAATGTAGCAATTAGTTTGTAAATATGTGTTCTAAAAAGTCAGTTTACTGGCCTGAAGCTCATCAAGACTTAAACAGAAAGGAGAATGCCAACACACTTGATTATACATACTTGATTATAACAATCCTGAACTATACCTGTCTCACCAAGTCCAACTCACAAATAGAAGCACAGATGAATGTATATACAATGATGAGTAGCATTATATAAAATGAGAATGAAATTTTAAATATTTTTTTTGGTAAAATGACATTTAAAAATTTATATATTTTAAAAGAAAACAAGTAAATAATTTTCCTTGAATTGAATTAAAATTTAAAAGTAATGATTGGATCATGGACAATTTATTTTGAAAAAAGGAAAAACGAACACCAAAAATCTTTTTTAGATTAATTTAAAGATGTAATTAATTAATTGAGAGTAACCTGTCATAAAAACAAACTTTTGAATTAACTGTCAAAAAATTGACTTTATTTCTTTATTTCTTCAGAAAAAGGAAAAAAAAATTATTGACTGAAAAATAAGACTAATTAATAATATTAATTTTATATGTTCATAGATACACATGTATGTGTGAATTTTATATATAGGATTCAAATGGAATTTATTATGAAATATATTTTTAATAATTTTATTATTTTGATAAATTCAAACATTTTTATTTTATGCTACCCACATGTCTGTGTTCTGTCTGATTTAAATAAACTTATTGGAACATATATATAAATCAATGTAATAACTTGAACTTTGTATAAAAATCATAATGTAATAATTTGATTAAGTTAAATAATTTTACTTTTGGGAAATGTATGTATTCAAGCACAAGTGCGTGTGCAGCGCAGCTGCTCCCAAAAGCTGTTAATACAAATACAAATAGCTAACTAAAAATATTAAAACAGCTGAGCGCTTTCAAAGGATCTTGCCTTCATAATCATAGCTTGCTTACGTAGTGCACAAGTCACCATGAGTGCATTCCGGACAATCCTACCATCATATGTAGAGAGAGACATGACCTCAAAAGAAAGATCAAACAGGCTTTATTTATCTCTCGCGACAGCGATGCCATAAACAGGAAGGACACGCATTTTTTTCTATCAAAAAGATGGAATTAGCATATTTGCATAAATTTAAACGTAAGCAAGCTAGATTATGAAGGCAGATCCTTGAAAGGCTCAGCTGTTTTAATATTTTGTTGCTTTGTTTTGTATTACGCTTTGGGGCGCGCCCCCACGCCGGGAATGTAATAATTTGTTATTATTGTATGTTAATCACAATCAAAAGGTTTAATTGATATGCATAGACTTATTTTAGACCTTAATGTCATTTAATTTTTATTGTTAATAAACTTGTGTTCAATTATAAAAAATATTCCAGTGGTTCTAAATATTTTTAGCATATTTGTTTTCATCATTTCTTGGTCACATACAGTAGTAGATCTTATATTCTCTGATATAGATTTGACCACAGGCTAAATATTTGAATGGAGATGTGTATTAGTGGCTTTGGGGCATTCAGAGATGATCAATCCTCATTCTGGTTGGAACAAATGAGAATATTCCTTAAATCCCATGCACTACATTTTATTTTAGTTTCATCTTATTAAAAGTTAAATTTATAGCTGGCCAGTACAAGTGACCAGAGCATTGATGATGATCAGAAGGTTTTAATGGCCCAGTATTATTGTCTTTCTGATTTTTTATTATTATGTATTCTGAAGGATGAGCAATTAGTTTGTGCCTCCAAAATAATAGTTAAATAATTATCCCAAGCTGTTAATCAGTCAATAGTTAGCCCAGTCTACAGAAGACCCATTTCCAATCCAATAATCAGATTGACAGCTGATTTTTTGATGGATCATTCATGATAATAAATGGTTATTACTTGGAGTGTTATTCATACTTACCTTGACTTATTGTAATGTTGGTTGATTTATAATTATACTTGTAGTTGCTCTAAAGTGTTAACTAACTGATCTCTTCTGATCTAACTGGCCGATCTTTTAGAGATATGTTGATCTTATACTCTCTCTTGAATATATAAAATATCTTATATCTCTTTTAATATATAAAATTACTTACATTACTTCTATTTTTCTGAATGTTCAACATTACTTTAACATTTATTTAAAACTTTAATACTCCATAATATCTTTACTTTAATATTTAATATTAAAATTTGTTTATGACTAGGGTAAATTTAAAAAAAGTTAGGTGATGAATGATGATTAAAAAAAGAAACACACTTGGCATTGGTTATCAGATTTTTATAAACAGTAAAAAAGTTTGTAAGTCAATCAAAATTAACCAATGCAGAACTTTAATTTTTACCTAGATTGTATTTAGATGCAGAGAAGAACAATTAGTTATTAAAAATAATTGCAAGGGAAGAATTAATAAAAAAAATCAAGATTTTAAATGCTAGAAAAATGGCAATGTCTATTTGAGCCTATAAAATTAAACACACACACACATATATATATATATAACAAAGGCAAAACTCTCCATACAGTAGTGCCACCCTGTGCCAAACAGAGTAATCAATGGATGCCAAAAGACTTGTGCATAAAATCCCTATCTAGTGCCTACTCATCCAATATCCCCAGACTAGTTTCTGGCATTCATTGATTACTCTGTTTGGCACAGGGTGGCACTACTGTATGAGGAGTTTTGCCTTTGTTTACAACAATTATGTGCTAGTATAGAGATGGTGATTATGTGATATATATATAATGTTCATTAATTAAAACAAAATTATATTTATAATAAAAATAATAAATTTATAGTTTACAAACTTTTATAAAAAATCCTTAAATCTGCAGAAGTACTTTTGGTTAATTTCTTAAACTTGCCTCAACTGCCATTAAATTACAAAGTGGCAGTTGAGGCAGGTTTAAGAAATTAACCAAAAGTACTTCTGCGGCTTCTATGTGATAAAAAATATAATAGCTGATGTTTCAGTGCAATAACAAGTATTTTCATCAGAGCTGATTTTTTCTCAAACCATAAGAATATGTGTGGTGAGGTTTTAAATTTTTATTTTTTTCACATTGTTATGTTCTTTTCATTCTCAAATTCTACTGGTTCAGAAATTAAAAAAATATTTTATCTTCCAATACCTTTTTTCAAATATTGTTCTTTTTTTTTAATTCACACTTTTTATTTATGGTCTTAGGTCTTTCAAAAATCTTTATAGCTTTCATTAGCAGTCTCTGATCATATTATTCAATATTTGTCATTATATGTGTTTTATTAAAATTGATGTCATGGTTAGTTAATTCAATGTGTGGATAAATGGATGATGCATTTGATTTTTCTCTACTTGCTAAATTGTGGTCTTTCTTTTTTATGTTTATTCTACAATTAGTCTATCCAATATATGAAAGTAAACAAACTGCACATGGAATTTTATATACACCATGATGCTCAAAAGAAATTGTATCCTTAGGGTTTTTAAATGTAGTATAAACTGCTTAAATATTAATTTTCTTTAAAACAGTATTGATTTTATGAGTAATTTTTTTATATATAGTAGAACAGTCTTAATTTTGAAATTATCAAAATCCTTTTTTTTATTATATATTTTTTGCAATTACCTGCTCTGTGAAGTCATAATCGTAAAAAATACTACAAGAAATGAGGTTATTGCAAAACATACACTTAAATAGTTCCTTGTTCAATGTACTTAATTTTAGATTCATATCCATTAGATTTCCATTGTAAAACAATCTTTTGGTTGCAAATTCAATAATAAAAATGATTCATAACCGATGTTGTCATTAATTATGAACAATTATTTTTTATTACTATTTTTTTTAAAAATCTGCTTTTTTACATCAATTTGAATATTGAACAAAGGTAATGAGCATTATCGTTTTTAAAAGATTAGCATCGACCACATTAGTAGTTTTGAAAAAATAAAAGTAGTATTATAATCGTAACAATTAAAAATAGTAATTAAATAAGAGAAATAACATATTGCAATAAATACTTTTGGTTTTTTTTTACTTTTCTGAAGATGTTAATTATTAAACAGAATTTTTAAAGCAATGGAGAGTTTATCGTAATGATAGAGAATTAATGACTTTTTTTTAAAGGAAAAAAACAGTTTCATTTTAAATCAATTATTAATAACATTTTAGCAAAATATTTTAAAACTTTAAGAGCCTCAATAATTTCTTTACCCAAAATATTCTTCAAACCATCTTTTTATTTTAACTCAACACAAAACAAAGAATATATATACTGTATATATTATATTTTAGTAAACTTTATATAAATAACATTGAGCAAGGTGTTAATATTGATGTATATTTATGATTATCAAAATTCATAATATAGTTAATAAGTTAAAGTATTTTAAAATTCAATGTGTTGCTATATTATGAGTCACATTTTTATGCAAATGTGAAGTTTTTTATTTTTTTTCACATGCCCCTCTCATTTGTAAGATTTTCATAAGTATAAACTGTGTACTTTTATTTTCAATATATCTTTTTATTATACTTTTACAATGTATTTAAAAAAATGTTTATTACTAAAAAAATATTTATCTCAGGCATTGAACAAATAAAAGTTTAGCATGCTTTTTAATATTTAACATGTATCAAGGTTATAACTAATTCTTTATACTATAAAATGTTGCTCAAGCATTTATGTAGTAAAAACAAGTTTTGTTGGTTAAACTGAATTTTTTCCTCTCATTTCTTTTGTTCATTGCTCAAGTTATATATTAAAAATAATTTATATATATATTGTAACAGGTTATTTGCTTGTACACAGATAGGGGAGAACTCATCTAACAATGGTCAGACTTTGGATCTTCGGTAGGGTTTTCATAGTGACACAATGAAATATCTTGCCCTAAAACCACACCCACCTCTAATACACTAGTTCACAATTCTCCTATTAAATTCAGATGTGATTTGGATTAGTTCATCTACATCTCTTTCCCTTTCTAGACACATTATACACCAGTATTCAAACTCAGGGTATAATTGCATTTGACTCTTCTCAGGGATGGAATTAGTTAAGGAAATTAGTTGTTATATTATTATGTTGGTGGCAGTTTTGTTATACATGCTGTAATAACTTATCCTATTGATTATATAAAGCTTTTATATGGTATGTGTGCATTTAAATGATGTATTAAGTTTGAATGAGTGTACATGGATTATGATACATTAGATAGAGTGAATTTCGTATGAAATAAATTAACAAAATTTATTTACAAACAAAATGTTTTACAATAATGATTAATTTGAATAGCATTCAATATCAAGGATGTTCTTCTACCATTTATATAATTAAATATTATCAAGTTTCCCACCCACCCCTTTCCTGCAGTAGAAAATTTGACGATTGCTATTTACATTAAATGTAAAAGATAAATGAATAAACAATTTTATTAACAAAAAATGTAACTAAATTACTAATTTAATATTATACATAGACATATTATTAAATTTTGATGATTCTTCATTTCTTGTGTACATTCTGGGATTTATCTTTAGGGATCCTTCCTACTTTTCTCCTATTCAACAGTATAAGTCCCTAATATTATAGCATAGACCATTTACATGAAGAGCATTATCCAATCATACAGAAAAAACAAATAAATAAACAAAGGTTAATATAGCAATGAACAAACAACAAAAATTCTGTTCTATCAGCAGTGGTTGTAATTAATGTGTAGAGATAAAATTATAAAAAAATATTTCCTCTATATCCCACTGAACTGTTCATGTCAAGATATCAGGGCTGGGAACATTAATCTAAATTTTATTATAAAAACAATTTAATATAACTAAGGTTAACCTTCCCCCTCTTTTTTACAGTTAAATCACCCTTTCTATGCTAATTCACAAAGGTTTTTCAAACATGTAAACAAAATAAAGATCACAATAACCATTTATATTTATATCACTATGATTTAGAATAGCACATGGTCAATAAGTGTCATTCTTCTTGTTGATATCAACATTTATATGTGTTCATTCTTTCCAGGATAAATTCCACATAAAGATTTAAAGTTTTTTAACTTTACAGATGGTAAGCTTAAGTGATTCTCACACAGACTCTCTCAAAATAAAAATTTTGATGGACCTCTGTAGACTCTGAACATTTTCCTATGTATGGTCATTGTCATTGTTTATGAGTTTCTCTGCAATGTTAAGTACTAGAATGGTATTTGTTTCTTCATGACCTACATATTACACTGTAACATTGATGCATAGTAGAATATTATATGCATAGTTTGAGGTAGATATTAATGTTTAGTTCTCCATCACTTTTGACCTACTCTCCTCACAGATGAATGTTATTATTAATATATATAATTTTTTTAAAGTTATAACAAGTGAAGAAAAAAAAATGTCAACTTTGTTATTTTAATGATAATTCAGAACTATCCATTATTATTTAATTTGCTATCATGCAGTTATAGTTCAGTTGTCTTTTCATCAATTTGAATTTCTCTTGGCTTTTAAATATCATTAATTTGATTTTCTGAAGTTAGTTTGAGTAGATATGTGCTCTGCAGCTTGTGTTTGAATGTTCCAAATGGTCATGTTGACATTCATTAGTGAAGGATGATTAAAAAAAAAATAGAAAAAAACGATCCCTTGATGATGGTATATATATATATTGTTCTATCTTCTACTTAAATAAAATCAAGACTGTTTGTTCTTTTTGCTCATGAACACATGAAGCTCGTGTCTCACCATGCTGACTTATTATTACACATTCACTATAAATTTTTTAGGCTAAAATAATCATCTAATTATTTTTTTATTTTGTTTTTATGTTTGGTTACCTAGTAATAGCTTGCCATAAAGTCAATCACTTTGTGCAATTGCTCTTTTCTTTTGTCATCCAAGTCAGTCAATAATATATAAAACAATCACTGTTGGTTTATGTAGTTTTTTAACATACATATAAGTAATCTGCTAGTTTATAATGAATTGTAATTATTGTTATACTTTCTCTTTTAACTGAAATAATTTGGTTTTATTTATTTATTTATTGATATTATATATATTTATTTTTAAAAAATATCAAACTATTTGCCATGAATCATTAAGGTATTATTTTCTGATAGGGTTTAAATTTTTTATGACTTGAATTAGTAGTTGGTTAGATTGGGAAAAGTGGGTTCCTGGTGATTGTAAGTGACCCTTACAATATGTTGTAAGAGTATGGTCCCAACCAATTAAAAACAAAGAGGGTCTGAAACAAAACATACTTAATTAAAGATATAACTAATCTATGTGTTATGTAAAAACAAATTATAACATTAATTATATTATAAATAGATTGTGACATTGTCTTTTCTTTTTATTTCTTTTTTATGTTAAATCTACTGACTACAAAATAAGAGGAATTGATACTCAATTTACCAAATTTCTGAACTTGGTATAAAAGTGTAACAAAGAAAAATGGGATTTGAATTTAAATCATTACATTATTAATTTTTAAAAAAATTATTAAAGAGACTTAGAAATTAAAACATTTAAACAATGAGAATACAACATGATATATAACATGTTCATGACACAGAGACTGGATATGTGAGATAAAGAAACAATTGTTTTAATCAAGAAACAATAAATAATATTTTTTTTAAGCTGTCAACATGCATTAAAATAATGCTTATAATGAACTAATGTTTGATTTATAATTTGATGATTTTATAAAAGAACAAGTTATCTCCAAAAACTATTCAAAATGATTATGGGAGAAAATGTTTATAAAGGTCCCAGGAATAATATATTTCCACAGAAAAACTTACATGAATAATTCCAAGAGAATAATTTATGTAAATTTTTATTACTCATCAACATAAAGCTCATAAGAATATTTATTAGCTGGATAAAGAAACCAAAAAAGAGACTGCACATCTTCTAATCTGTAGCAGATAATATTAATTATAATGAATATTAAGGATTACAAAAGGATGTGGAGATAGAAAAGTCATTAAATGTCATAGATGGGAGACTTCCAGTCATATGTTTATTAATAATTTGACTTAATCAGCTAATAACATCAGTAACATCTTCACCATTACTAGAAGGAGATAGTATTCACTAGGATTATGGAGAAAGCAACAGTAAACAAAATAACACCTGTCCACTGGAAAGTCATTAACCAATTACCTAGAGAATCACTAGACAGCATCAAATGGATTACCAACTTCCAAGATCCAGAAATTTTCCTAATCTAGAAGGAACCACCCATCTTCTCATATGTTTTCACTTGCTGAAGAATAGCATGGACTAACAATTTCAATTATTCAAAAATGTATTGTGTAGACGCCTTTTTTCTTTGTTGTATCACTCTTTGTTATTTTTTATTGAAAGAATTGATGATCCAGATCTATAACGATCAATCATAATTATGCAAGAGGGGTCTATAGATTAATCACTATAATTTTTGATTGTAATAAAATTTAGATGCTGATTTCTAGACCTAACAACTAAAGGACTGGATGACTGAATGATGTTGAGGTGAGATTTTATCTATAAACTATTAAATGCTCACACTAGTACAGGACAATTTTACATGTTTATTGTTATTGTTAATTTAACTCAATTATTATTATTTGTTATTCTCTATGACTGACTAAACATCTTGTATGAATGGTTATTGCTATAATAAACACTGGTAATGCAAAAGAGGACTGTATACCCAAAGGTGGTAGTCAGTAAATCATGATGAATTACAATGAAGTAAGGTATACAGGTTAAAGTCAGGGAACAGAATCATTAGTCAGCAGGATGATTATGTCAGAATTATTAGAAATTACATTGTTAGACTAAGCTGATAGTTAGAAGGTGTTGAAATAATAATCCTATATGAGATCAAAGATTAGAGGGGTAATCTTACTATTATATGAAGCAAATGAAGGATGATCTGACCTACCCAAACAACAAATTGATTTGTTCTCAAACATTATAAATCACCCACAATGGAATAAAGTTGTTAATGATTTATTTTATTTTATTAGAATTTATGTATGATTCCTCATTTATTTAACATCCATACTGTATCATTTATCTAATTTTCCATTATCCATGCCAAATCATTTATTCAACTTTCTATTAGCCATACCATATCATTTATCTAACTTTCCATTGTCCATGCCATATTATTTATCTAACTTTACATCATCCATGCCATACCACACATATAACTCAGATGTAAATTTTTTAATTTATATCAAACTTATGGTAATCATTATTCTGGCTTATTAGAATCGTGCATATAATTGTGGAGTTTGAATACCAAGGAGAAATGGGAATATGAGGAGAACTCACAACATTGAGGACCTAAAAAGCATGATATGGCAACAATATGTATTAGAGTTGAACTAAGCATACTAGCAAATGTGATATATTTATAACTTGTAAACTTTAGGGCCCATTGCCTCAATGTACACACAAAATGAATGGTGCAAATAGCCATTTTGTTCTGTTATGTTAAGGAACAATTATTGGGGCTAGACACTGTCCAGTTGCATTGTCAGGAATTTCATCATCTACATAATATATCCATTCTATGACAAATGGCACAGCCAATCATTGGGCATGAATCACATATATAAAGATTCCAATTTTATCTCATTCCATTACATATAATGCCCAATGTGTGGCAGCACAGACTCAGATGATTGGATGGAATTAAATAAAACAATCAAAAATGAAGAGCTTGGGGTATTAGCAGTAATGGAAACATATCTAAGAGAAGAAGATCCTATTTTGGAACAGTTGGTATGGCAGGGTATAAATGGAAAAAAAGAAAAAGGGGTGGTGGTATAGGTGTTATATCAAAAAAATATTTAAATATTGTTAAATGTAAAGAACATCTGTTGTTTGAAATAGGCTGGGTAGACAAGAATGGATGGAAATAGTCAACTTATAATGGAGAGGAACAGTAACATATATGAATGTCTAGTTAAGTATATACAAAGTTTTAAAGAAAAGGGAAAGAGAATAATGGTTATAGGGGATATGAATGGACATATTGAATAGATTGATGATGTAGATAATAAAAATGGATAGCTTTTGAAGAAATTTCATCAGAAAGTGAATTTGAGTATTGAAAATTATTAAATATTTATGAGGGACAATACACATGGTCTAGAAATAATATATTTCACACAATATATTATATATTGGTAAAAAAAGAGAGAATGAATAAAATATAGGAAATTAAGGTGTTTGATAATGAAGAAAAAGTATGCACTAATTATCATAACTTCATTGTAATTGAAATGGTTAGTAATGTCATAAAGAATAGAAACAAAAGTAGAAATAATAGTGAAAGATGTGGATGAAGAGTGAATTATAAGAATAATTTGGAAGAGTGTAAAATACAAGTTGAAGAAATCATGGAAGAGTTAGCTGGAGATGAGTATAAGAACTGGAATATAGAAGTAGAAAAAGTGGCAAATAGAGTTTTAGATGAGAATATTCAGAAGAATAGAAGTAATAAAAATGAGAATTAATAAAAGTGTAAAAGAGAGGAAATAAGCATGCAGAGAATATAAGTGTGCTATTAATAACAAGGAAAGTGAAAAAGATATTAATGATAAATTGGAAAAGTACTTGGAAAAGAAAAAGTTGGCTAAAATAGATAATTATAGAGAGAGAATGAAATTGAATAGTAAATTTTTGGTAGATATTAATGAAAGTGGAAGAGGTGGGAGTAAAAAAAATGGAATTACATTAAAAGGAGAAATGTAGGAGAAAGAGAGATAGTATTACTAGATGATGAGAGAATACAGTGTAGCTCTAGAGAAAATTTAAAGAGAATCTTAAATAGATATGTAATGAATATAGAAATGATGTTAGATGTGAAGGATAGAGTGATAGAAAACTTGAAGCATACAGTAACGGGAATATTAGTTTTACAAAAAATGAACTGAATGAGATAGAGAAGAAATTGAAGGGTGGAAAGACAATACCTTTAGATGGATGGGCAGCAGAGATGGTAATAAATTTAGGATATATGTCAAAAGTAAAGTTATCATGTTTTAATAAGTTGGCACAGAATAGAGTTTTTCCAAGTAGTTAGAGTAATACAAGAGTAAGAATACTATTTAAAGGAAAGTGTAAGGATCATACAAAGTTAAATAATTATAGACCGATAGTGTTAACATCAGTTTTATATAAAGTTTTTTCTTATATGGTGGCTAGAAAAGTTGTAAAATGGACGGAAGGGAATAATGTAGTGGGGGCAATGCAATGAGGTTTTAGATTAAATAGGCATATAGGAGATAGTTTATTTGTAGTTACACAACTTATTGATATGAGTAAGAATTCAAGTAAACAGTTATATATGAGTTTTATAGATATAGAGAAGGCATATAATAGAATAAATAGAATTAGATTATGGATAAATTTAGCAAATTTGGGAATGGATGAAGTTTTATTGGATATTACTAAGAAATTATATGAAAATAATTATATATATATATATATCATTTAGGAAATATAGAATCAGTTAAAGTTAAAAATGGAGTGGACTAAGGCAAGAATTCCCTATGTGACATATTTTGTTTGTGTTGTATTTGAGTGAAATGGAAAAAGCAATAGAAAGATTAGGAAGAGGGATAAAGATACTGTTAATAGGTGGTAAGGGCGTATATATTTTGTAAGGTCTTTTTTTTTGTGGATGATATATTTTTGTGTGCAGAAAGAAGACAAGATATAGAAGTTATGCTGAGAACATGTGCAAGGGTGGGCAAAGAGATTGGGATTAAATTTAGTGAAGAAAAATCAAATATAATGATGGTTAATACTGGGGAAAGAGAAGATGTAGAATTTTTATTGGAAGATATTAAGCTAAGTGTGGTTAATAGATATTGTTATTTGGGCATTATTTTAAGTAATCAGAAAAAATATTTGGATGAATGGGAGAAAAAATTGATAAATGAAGGCCATAGAGTAGACAAAGATTATGTTGTGGAAATGGGATGGAGCTCAATATGGGAAAACTTACAGTGGGGAATGGAAAATAAAGTGACTAACAGCTTTCTCTGGGCATAATTGCTGAGAGATTCTTGACTTCGTTTAAGGAGAAGCTACAGAACATCACATCACATTACATCAGACCATTAGGTTACAATATATTATCACTACATTTTATTTTAAATACTTTGAAAAAATATGTAAGTGGTTCCTAATATATCTCTTGATCAAAACATATTTTATCAGTTTTAATTTGTTGTGTACAGTTCTGCCTCACAACCATATACTAGCATTATATAATTATCTTTCTGAATTATATAAACTTAATTTACAAATATCATACTTATTAACCAGCATTTATTTTAAATAATAATTTTTCAATAAATACAATAATAATCTTAAATTTAAAAATGATTTAAAATCACTTTTGTTGAAAAATAAGATATTTATAAATTTATCACTAGTCATTCACAAATAAATATGGTCTAGCCATTCCAACTGCAAAAGAAAAGTTTAAAAAGACAAACAATAATAATGATATTAATAGTAATTCTTTAGAAATGAATTTTGTTTTGACTATATATACCAATCTGTGAAACATAAATATATTCACATTAAGGTTATTATGTTTGTATAATTAATGAAATAAATTTCTTAAAGATTGTGAATGAGTGTATTTAAGCAGTCTTTATTAGTTCCATGTGAAACTAAAATATAAAATGTTATAAAATAGCTAAATTCTTAAATATAAATCATGAAATGGAAGTATTTAAGTTTTTAATTGAGTAGATGTGTTTATTAATTGTGTAAAATACAACATATTAATAGTTGTAAATTTTATGAAGTATTATATCTTCTTCACAAATATATATATATATTACTGATAAGGGTTTAAAAAGTAAAATTGGTAATAGTATTTACCTATTCAGAATATAGATATATGAATGCTAAATGTCTATAAAAACATTATTTTTAATGGTTGTGTGATTTATTGTTTACGTTTTAGAATAACAAGTAAAATCTGCTTAATATATTTATAGCATATGTAGCAGTCAAGCATTTATATTAGTGGCTGGTCATATTAGAGCTTAGCAGAGCTGATGAAAATGATTTTTTTCTAAAATCACTACTGTGAGTCTTGTATTGCCACAGCTTATAATTTAGAATTGGGTATTATAAAGCAATTATATCTTAATTAAATAATAAATTGTGGAGAAAAGTTGTAATGTCATCAATAATAATAAGATATCACACTCTATAATTTATTATATTGTAATGAGTGGTCCTTCATAAAAATCAAATAAAAGCAAAATAAACAAAATTCCAGATTGAATTTGTAAAGCATGCATAAGCTATGACAGTATCATATTATATTTTTCAATGGGTCCTGTTTGTTCTATTCTCTCAGATCTCCATTTCATGTAAGTCTCTTTTCTTGAGTTCAACACTGTTGATAAGACATATTCCTCTTATTCTATAGCCATTTTATAATTTTTTTTGTAATCATATCTTCTGTCTTGATTCTCTCTCTCTCTCTCTCTCTCTCTCTCTCTCTCTCTCTCTCTCTCTCTCTCTCTCTCTCTCTCTCTCTCTCTCTCTCTCTCTCTCTCTCTCACACACACACACACACACATATATATATATATATATATTAACTGAATATTTATATATATTAAATGAATAAAATGTGGACTATGAAAGAATTGTTCTGATTTAATAATGCCCCATGAATTGAGGTACAATTTGTACCCGAATAAAAGTTATGCTAAGCTCTTATTTAATAGCCCCACAGAATTGGGTGGAATTTGTTAATGGATAAAATATATCCCCGAAAGTTGAATGCCATTTGTGATGGAATGAAAATGAAGATAGTATAATCCTTGTTATAACCTAAGTATTGGTCATCATTTATAACTGAATAAAACATGAACCAAAAAAAGAACAATCATAATTTAATAATGCCCATGAATGACAAGGTCATTTGTAACAGAATGAAAATGATGAAATGAGTTAAGATAACCATTAACCAATGAATGCCAAGCTAACACCTAATTCAACCTTTTTATAAAGCTATGTGTCTGAACATCATTTATAACAAACTAAAACAATGATAATAATCTTTGCTATAACCCAACAGATTTGAATAGTATTTGTAATAGATTGGAAGTAAATAAAACCAATGTTTCAAATTATCTCAAGAATGTGAGTGTTATTTGCAACAGAATAGGAATGACAACAATAATGACTAAATATTACTATCTTATAAATATCAATATGTCCTTATTACACCAACCACTTATAATAAAATAAACATAATGACAAAAGATGAGAAAAATAAACATTGATGTTCTTCATAAATTAAAACACTTTATAACAATGCAAACTTATCCTAAAAGTTAAATGTTATTCATATTTAAACTAAATAATTCATAAATTGATAAAATAATAACTTTAATATGTCCTATGAATTTAAAAGCTATTTATATCAAAATAAAAATTATAAAGATAAGAAGCAAAGACTTTAGCATGACCTACAAACTTAAAATACCAATAATATCAAAATAAAGTATAACTCAATAATTGATCTCAAATTATAACTAAATAAAAATAATGCTAACTCAGCAATGCTATTCCATTAATATTAATATATCCTTATTGAACAAACTGATTGCAATAAAAGTGAATATTTGATAATGATGCCAAGGTTTTATTATCTATAAATTTATGCACATTAATCTATCATTAATAAGTATATAAAACTTTCTCCTCTAAAATCCTATAAATTCATAACATTAAATCGTAAATAAAATAAAATACCTTAATATTAAACTATAATGCATAAAATCAACTAATCCAATATATTTCATACATTCCAAATTATAATAATATAAAATAAACTCAACCCTTTAAATAACCTCAAAATCTACAACATCCAAACATAACAATATAAAATAAATGATGAATTTTCATTTGATACTTATTCAAATATGATTAACAAATCAAACAAATTATTCTTGAATCTAATAAAATTAAATTATCATATTTTAAATTATAATTATCATACTATACATCAAATATCAATATTAAAACCTAGTATTTAAACTAAATTTATAATCTTTACCAATAAATTTCAAATATAATTAAAGCAAATCACTTTATTTAATATATTTTAAATATGAATTTTGATATAAACAATTATCCATTTCATAATCTAATAAGATTGTCATTTTTGTAACTAAATACTAACATAATATAATGTTCAATCAATAAATAATAATTTAAAAGAATATGTGAATACCCAATTATAGTTGCCTTTATTTATCATCAATAATTATTATATTTGTACTTTAGAAATTATCAAATCATTTCATATCTAAATTTATATCCTATCATAACTGTTACATATAAATAACAAAATAATTATAATAAATTTTTAATTACTTATTAAACATCTAATTATACCCAATTGATTAATCTATTATTATACAAAAATGTATACCTGGTCTAAATAATAAAATACTAAATTCACTACAAAGAAAATGGCATGTGATTGTACACACCAATCCTGTAGTTTAACTTCTGAATTGTTTTACAACTACTTATGATGAATTATATGGTATAATTCAATACATGATTATTATATTATCAAAATACTATTAACCCATAAATTTACATTGTAAAATTGAATGACAATTAAGCAAATTTACTGGTTTTCATTTAATTCAAAATTTACTAACAATGAATCCTCTTTTAGACTTTTAATATTTATAAGTTAAATTCAAAAATAATTTATAATCAATGAATAAGAAGATAATATTTTGTAATTAAAATTATGATTATTAAACTATGAAATATAAATTTGAATATAGAAAATTTTAACCTCTTATATTTAATGCATATGAAATAAATCTTAAATTGAAATGTAATATCATTTATAAATATAAATACTATACAATTATACATTTAAATAATAATAATAATAATAATAATAATAATAATAATAATAATAATAATAATAATAATAATAATAATAATAATAATAATAATAATAATAATAATAATAATAATAATAATAATAATAATAATAATAATAATAATAATAATAATAATAATAATAATAATAATAATAATAATAATAATAATAATATTTTTTTATTAAATGATCTGATTGATGATCCTCCAAATGACACTTCATAATAATACCCCAGTTCCAATATCAATTTTTTCAATTATAATTTGATAATATTTTATTACTCCAGAGAAAATAAAAATATAATGAAAAGTTATCTGACACAAAACACATTTTGTTAATTTTTATATTTTCCAAATATCCCATTTATGCTTTCATTTAACAGGTATTTGATTTATATGACATTTTAAATAGAGTATGCGTCCATGATGATGCAATGCAAAATAAACAAATTTATATTCTATATTGAAATAATTCATCAGTCTCACAAAACCATATTGACAGATGAAAATAATTCTTATATACATTTTTATGTCATTAGCTTTTCTATCCTATTATTGAGTTATAAGCAATATTCATTTTTAGCAAAGAAATATTCAGATGGTTTTTAATGCAATGGATTACTTTTCATTCTTTTAATAAATCATCATTCTCCACAAATCCTTGATAAGTCTATCCAGCTCTCTGGGTGAATATTACTTTTCTTATCTCATCATCTTATATAGTTAATGATCAAATATTTTAAAAATAAAAATAAACATTATATGAATGAACTTAGGTTCACTTCTATTGAAAGCAAGATGTAAAAAAGTAAGTTTAAACTCTTCCGTTTTATTTGCAATCTCTTCAATAGACATCATAAAATCTATGGTAATGCTCTTCATTAACCCTTCTGTTAAATTTATTCAGCACTCCACAAATAAAAGTCATTACCCAATAATAATAACAAAATAAAAATATTTCATAATTATTATATAACAAACATTTACATTTAAAAATACAAATAATATGCTTTCACTCCAACATAAACTAAACAATTTAGACTACATTCTTACCATACTACACTGGAAATATATTTTTACACTTATCTCTCTATTATAACATCACATATATTATAGAAATATAATAACAAACATACTTAAGACATTAAATATTCATGTATATGATTTTTAATCTACTATTGTGCACATTAATAATCAATATTCATATAATAATGATGGAATAATAAGTTTATTAAAACTGTAAATTTTATTACTTACAGATTTCTTTTTTTTTAAATGAATAAAATCAAATTACAATTTTATATTACAATAAATAATGATCATTTCTTTCTTTAAAATTATTGTTATTATAGTAACCTATTTCAATGCTCCCAGATGAATATATTTATTATTAAAATCAAATAAAAAAATTTACAGGTGATATGTCACCATATATTGAAATTTATTTAAAATTTCAACTGGCACTATATATATATATATATATATATATATCATATATATATATATATATATATATATATATATATATATATATATATATTGTAACCCCTCACCACCGATCACCATCACTAACAAATACCCGGGGGCACCAATTCTATGGATCATAGAATAAACTATCGAATTAATCTTATCTTATTTTAAAGCTATCAATGAGGCTTTTAAAGTTTCACCTTAAACTATCTCAGGTGAGGGATACAGAGGTCTATGAGGTGTAAAATGTGCATTAAATGTGGGAGGAAATATTATAATTAATAGGAAATAAAACAACTATCAAGTTCTAAAATAAATAAGATTTAAAAGGGTAAAATTCTACCATCTAAAATTAACTAATTATAATCTATACTCCACCTCCTTCCATCATCCACATGCATTGAACAACCTCTACCATATTAGAAAATTAAACTACTAACTAAAATATCATATTTAGAAACTATAATGTATAACAAGTTGGATCTGAACTTAAACTAAACCTATCATTCTAAATTTTAATTATACACTAATCTAATTAACTGAATTTAATATTTAATCTGAATTAAAAATTGAAGATCTCAGGGAATCTGTTTATGGTATGGCTTAATCTAAAATCTCTATCTCTCAATAACTATTATTTAATATTATGAAAATAATAATATAAATCAAGCAATACCCTAACTAAATAATAGCAGTTAGATAATGAAAGAAATCGGGCACATTTTGATTTTAATTCATCATCTAAACAATTACTAAATGATAAAACCCTTTTAGAAACTCAGTAAATAATTGGCATCTCATACAGTGTTTGGATCAAGGAATTCAATGTCATCATATCTGGAGGTTTATCCATAATTAAATAAAAATACAATTATATCATATTAAATAAAATAAATGTGTGAGGATGTGTGGAAATATGAAATACGAATGTATGTTAAAGAAGAATTCTAAATACAATTTTGAATAATAAAATATTTATTAACAAATAAAAAAAATAGTTAAGCAAACATTTAATCTCTTTCTCATTGGTATAAGTACAAATTTTGGATGTATTTAGCATCACTGGTTAAAGTTTACATAAGAGTAAATAACACAATATAATCTCTTAAATTTCAAAATTAACACATTTCATCTATCAAAACATCCTGATAGATTTGTGAAACACCTTATATTTTTATCATTAAATAATGAACCAAAATAAAATCCATATATTTTACTGTAAAAATTGTTTTTTTTAGTTATCAGTTACTTCTAATAAACCTATAGACCTGAAAAAATATAACTTTACACTTCTAGTAATCAACTACAAAATTTATTTTATATTCAACATTTTGTTTTATAACACTCAGTTATCAATTAACCTAATAAATCTATGACAAACCACATGGGTTAAATATTTTAATTACACTATAAAATAAAATTAAAATTTTGCATTTTACTTCAAATGCACATTAATTACAATTAAAGTAAAGGGGTTTGAAACCTAAGAATAATATCAAACTATGTTTTGCAAAATGAAATAATAGCTCCATTAATTAAATATATTCTTACCAAACTATATATTGCAAAATGAAATAAATAATTCCATTAATTATATATTTTTATCAAACTATATCTTGCAAAATGAAATAAATAATCACATTAACTAAATATATTCTTAAACCATTAAGCATCACATGATCACATTTCCTATACTAGCACATTAATTGTTGATAAACAGAGCAAAACTCTTCATACAGTATTGCCACCTGTGCTAAACAGAGTAATCTATGGATGCCAGAAGGCTTGTGCATAAAATCCCTATCTAATGCCTACTCATCCAATATCCCCAGACTAGTTGTAAAAAGCCAAAGACACCAAAATGTATGGGTGCTGAACTGAGTTCAGACCCATATGACTATATAAGCTATTGAGCTTAGATTGAAAATATTTTTTGTGTTTTCAATTTCATTCTCATAGTTTTGTAGTTAAGTAGAGATAAAAGGTGGTTGCTAGAGGGTTGCATTAGATCCTAAGATCTAGATGCAGTACTCTCAGATCCAAAGCTCCTCACTGACGAAGGCCACAAGCCAGAAACTAGTATGGAGATATTGGATGAGTAGGCATTAGATAGGGATTTTATGCACAAGCCTTCTGGTATCCATTGATTACTTGTTTAGCACAGGTGGCAATACTGTATGGAGAGTTTTTCTCTGTTTAAATATATTCTTATCAAACTATATCTTGCAAAATGAAATAAATAACTCCATTAATTAAATATATTCTTATCAATCTATATCTTGCAAAATGAAATAAATAATTTCATTAATTAAATATATATTTGCCTTTGCAGCCTTGAAATAAAGTATTCTATTAAATAACTATGTTTTATTTTGCCAAAATAGAAATAAATAATTCTATTCATTAACTATGTTTTATCTTTGCTTGCTTACTTACTCAAATGATGATTGAATGGTAAAAATTGATGAAATAAAACTTAAATGATCACTACAAAATGTTTTAAAATGATAATTAAAGTTATACATTAATAATGGATTTTTCTATATCTTTCAAATTAACACTTTATGCATGAGTCTGTATTATGCTGTGTGTCAAAGAATAAATAATTAATACTAATCAATGTAATCAGTTTGCTTATGAAGTTATAATATGATCATAATACAGATGAAGGCAATGGACAATCAAGCTTTAATCACTAACTTTACTACAGCTGTTTTGTAAGAAAATCTATTCTACTTTTATTCTTCTTTTTATCAATAAATTATCTGGCACTTGGCTATAGTATAAGATGAAAAACATTCAATAAACACATGGGGATAAAATATTTTTATAATTCAAATCAGATAAATAACAACACAACAACTCCCAAGTCTACTTCTGAGACTAAATAAACTGGTGGGAATAAATCTCATCACCAAATGATCAGGGAGATAATATACTTAACTTCATATACTTTAATTCATAACATCAAATATCAAAACTGGAAGATTTAACTACTCATCTCAAAAATACTTCAATACACATAAAAGAAGGTATTACTCGGTCCCATACACTACACTAGGCAATCTACCCATGTTAAATATTCAAATAACAAAAGGGGAGAGATTACTCAATCCCATAAATACTATAAAACATTGCTAACTTTACTACACATAGCCACAAACATACTTTTCCATTCAAGCATAATAAAGAACAATAATTTTCACTTAAATAAATCTCTAATCCTTCCAAAACAATTGGCCATCCTCTTCCTCCAAAACCGATAGATTTTATATCATTTGTACTTGCAATTGATGTATTATTATAGATAAATTTAACAATGGACACACATATACAAGCATAATAATACACAGACAATTCAAATCCCAGTAAGCAAAGAACTACTGTCAAAATATCAGTTACTAATTGTAAAAGCATTAAGGAATAAATAATTCATATCTGATAATATAATATTTATGACTTGGTAACATACTAATAATGGTTGGAAAACAAGGCAATAATTTCTGTTGGCAAAGCAAAACAAAATAATTTTTTTATAGTGCATTTACATTAGCACAAATCTAAAGCAAAAATTTGGCTTAGACAAATAATAAAACTTTATATTCCAGGTTAAATAATTATTGAAAATAATTATTGTTTAAACCTGTTGAAAAATACATAGATATAATATAAGAACCTATATAAGGTGCATCTTTTAAGAAGAGCTATTATCCCTATTAACGTTACATGGATGCCCCCTCTCTTACCATGCATGTATGTTATAATCTAACACATCACAAAACTTATATTAAACTAATAAAAAAATTACCTAGCATAATATTTTCTTCTTATTATGCCTTTAATGAGACATTCTGGGAGAATAATAATACATGTTAATAAAAATAATAAAACACTTCTTAAACTATCACTACCTGTCTAAATACTATTAAATAATAATAAATACAGTTCTCTTTTTCTTTCTTCTTTCTTGGTTATAAAAACGAAAAGTTTATTGATAGTTTATAAATGACATCCCTTGGTCATCTCTTAAATAATAACAATTATTTGCACACAAATATAAATATTGATGAATACATAAAACATGTTCCTGCAGGAAAACAAAACAATATTATTTTTAATTCCTAATAGCAGATTCAATGTTCTCAGCTGAAAGCTAATGAATTGTTGTTGACATTATATATGAGGAATTTTATTAATTAAGCAATATATTTTTTATGATGCAAATGAAGTAGTAGTTCATATTTCATTCCTAAGATATATTCAAAAATTTTATTTTACATTTTTAGAGCCATTCGGAATGTATGTAATTACTTAACTAATCATATTTATCTAGATAAGTTTGTTGCCAATATTATAGACAGAAATTTCACAGCAAGTGTGGAGTGCAATTAATAAAGCAAAGTCATATAATTTTATCCATTTTATAAATTCATTTCTCCTATTAGTTTGGAAAAACAGGTAAATATTAATAGTACATTCAATTGCACATTTAGTCTTATATTTTTAAATAGATAAAATAGAAATAATTACACAAATGTTCTGATAATAATGATGATAAAATTAAATGATTCATACACAACCTTTTAAATCTTCTTTTATAACTAGCATCAAATTTATCTGAAAGAGTTCTTAAAATGTTTAATAAAAGTTCACATATTTTCCCGACATAGTAAAGGTATACACATGCTGCAGTTATTCCATTAACACTATAATTAAAACTTAAGAAAAATAATTTTAAAAAATAAACAAACATTCTTCTTTCTTCTTTCCCATTAGGTTTAAAGTTTAAATGAAGCAAATTTGCAATACTATTATACATCCCCATTCTTTCTTTTAATAGTGGCAATTTAAACTTAAATAATATAGTATAGACACTTACATGCATTTCAGACAATGGTTGGAGAATCTAAATAGTCAGCCAAGGATAGAATCAATGTATCTCTTAGTGTTTTTTAAGTACTCATATCTGTGAACCAATAATATAATTTATACTTTCAGCTTGAACTTTGGAAGAAAAAAAATTATACTATCAAACTTTGTTAATAAATGAATTTAAAGATGAAACAGTATTGGAAGATCTTTTAGCAAACCCCTTTCAGCAATTAGCAGTTTGTAGTCATTGTAGTTGGAGTAGTAGTTTTCTGGAGTAGTCCTTTAGAATTTTATAAATTTTTAAATACTACCTCACACTTTTTTCTCTTCCAATAGTCCAAGATATCTGAAAGGTCAAAGATCACCAGACAGAGACTAATTGCTCCTCCCATTACAATAAAATTTAATTTATTCAAGAAACTTTGTCTTGAAAAAGAAAGAAAAGTGGGGAAAAATTATTCTGTCTTTTAAATAAATAAAAAAAAATATTTAATATTAAATTGAACTAAGAATTAAAGCTTCTATACTTCAAAACAACAGAATAAAAACTAATGGCAATTACTTTAATAAATAAAATATTTTCTAGTATAATTATTGTTTAATAATTCACCAGTCCACTACTCAATTAATTCACTTAAAATGTAATTAAGCTGGTTTTTAACACTATTATTTATGAAATTAAATATTTGAATATGAGATGTGATATTTAATGATTTAATGAAGCATATAAATGAAAAATGAAGTTGAATAATGATATTGACATACAGAAATATTTACTAATAATGCACTATTAGACACTAAACTGATATGACTAAATGACTATTTTAATGATGATGAGTGAAACATATTTCACTGTTTATACTATAAATTAAAATATGTAAAGCAAATGAACTAGAGAATCACTCAAACAAGTCTCAATATTTACTTGTGAACAAATAAAACAAATTAGCATCAACTCAAACTGAACTGACTATGTTTATGATAAGCCATTCCCCTATCCTATAATTAATTATACCCTAAAGTAAGATACTAAACATCTAATAATTTATAAATTACACCTCCACTTACTTTTAATCACAGTTTTAAGTCATAAATAAAAAAAATTTAAAAATTTCACGTTATTTCATTTTTTTTAAGAATATAATATCAGATGTTACTGATATAATACCATACAATTACAATTAATATTTCTGGTGCCAAACCAGAAGGTCACAATATATATATATATATATATATATATATACCTTCTGGTTTTACTTCATGCCATCTTATAAATAAACAATTTTTAATCAGTGATATTCAATTTATAATTACATATTTTATGGGAAATTTATTTAGTAAAAAATTTTTAAAAACATATTCATTAAAATTTTTTTAAAGGCATGTATGTGTACTCTGGATAGTGGTAGGATGTTAGAAAGATAGCTGAGATTAAATAAATAATTAACATTCTTATTGTATATCCAATTTTAGAAAATTCCAAGATACAATTAAGTTAGAATTTGACTAATTAAATTCCTGAACATTTTACTTAGTAAAGGCAGATTAATTATATAACATAAAGTACATTTATAATAGATATAAAAATTTTATTTAAGTAATGAAAAAAGTATTTTTAATTTACAAAAATGTTTTCAGTATTTTACCTTGCAGTAAAAGATGTTAATGTATGTTTAATTACTGCCAGGAATGTCATAGACAGAAGAAATTAGAAATTAGAAAAATGTACTAATTAATAAATAGATACAAGATTAAATTGCTACTAAACTGATCAAAACTGTTATCAGCAGAAATGTATTTTAATTAAAATTAATCAAATGCCTTTTGTCTAAAGTCCTATAAATATCTCAAAAAATGTTCAAAATTAATCATTCTTACTCTGATTCTTTGTTCGTCTGAGAAGATTATTCAAGATTATAGTTATATTTTTTCTTCCTTTTCTTATGTATTGTTAAAGTATTTAAAAAAGTACGATCATAATTATCAAGAATAATTTATTGTTTGGTGTACTTCTAATGAGTAGAGAGTTGGTGTTCACTTTCCCTTCACCATCAGAATTCCATTGAAATTTATGAACTGCTGTTTATCTGAAGTCTGCCAAAGTGTATCTATGCTGCCACCATCAAAGAGAATCAGTCTGTTACCTGACCTACTGTGCTATCCTTCCAAAAATAAGAAGCAACTGTAGCAATTACTTTCCAAAGAAACAATCTGTTTTCAATCAACTATTAATATCTGAGAAATGGAGCATCAATGAGCATGTGAATTGTCCCATGAAAGTTACACATTGCCATCACTTCTCATGTTGTTCTTCATATTATGCCATGTTTTAAGTCCTTCATGAAAGTAATAAAATCGGGAAAGTTTGAACTTTATGCATGAGAATCTGCACCCCCCTATACCAGTAAAACAATTCATAGTTATTGATGTTTGTCATTTATTTGTATACTTTAATTTTTGTTCATTTTTTTTAATTTTACTTTAACTAATAACTTATATTGTTAAGAATGATCAAATATTGCTGGATGTGATCATTCTTAAATCTTACATATATGCTAGATCTGTTATTAAAAATCAAGTGATGGAGAGCAAAAAAAAAAATTAAACACATTTTATTCTGAGAAAGATTTTAAAACCAAACTAATTATTTAAATGTGGTGTGATGTGATGCAGTGTGACTTCTCCTTATATGAAGTCAGGAATCTCTCAGCAACTATGCCCAGAGAAGCCTGTTAGCAACTTTGACTTTCCTTTCCATTCCCCACCCTATATTTCCCCATATTTTTTTCTATGCTGCTCCATCTCATTTTCACAACATAAACTTTGTCAACTCCATGGCCCTTATATCTAAATTCTCTTTATGTTTTCCCAACCAAACATAAAAACCAATAATCCACTTTCTGTATGATCACTTTGTTTATATTTATTCTTCTACAACATCATTATTTGTACCATTTTTGCTTTCAGGTATTTACATTCATTTAATAGATGCCTCATATTTTTATGTCTCCTTATACAGCTGGAAGACTAAATCACCCATATTTTTCCATTTATATGTATAATCCATTTTTGCTAAAGATCCCATTTGAGCCTTAAACAGTAAACTACTTTTCTTGATATTATAAATTAACTCGCACCCAATATTCTGTTTACTTCTATAAATATTTAAACTGTTTTTACTTTCCATACTAGTTCTCCATCTCTCCAAATCACTATTTTTTATTAATACATCTATTCTTCTATCCCATTCCTTAACACTATAAAACTCAACAATTTTAGTAACGCAATTATCCAACCTTTTGTATAAGTATATTGACATAAAGTCTTTATCCAAATCTTCTGCACATTGCATTACCTTTTTCACCCATCTTGTTGCCTGCCCTTTATTCATAACCCAATTAAATACTATTTTGGCTATTCTTTTATTATCCATAAACTGCAAAATACCAAACATTTTCCTTTTTGCATCTCTCATATAAAAAGTTGACCATCCCATTTCTCCTTGAATTGCCTCCTTTGACATCCACACTTCTGCATCTAATGCATGTCTTCCTACTTCTCTTTTCCCCTTTACTAACACATAATGCATTGTTATCATATGTTAATTCTGCTACTGCCACTCCCTTCCATACAATTCTAGCTACATCATATTTACGATATGAGAACACTGTTAATTTCTTTATCAATCCCATTTTTTTGCTTCATTTATCAATTTTTTCTTCCATTCATCCAAGCAATTTCTCTGATTACTTAAGACAATTCCCAAATAGTTATATCTATATCCCCAATAAAAATTATTTGTCTTCTCTCTCCCAGTATTAATCATCATTACTTTTGATTTTTCTTCACTAAATTTAATCTCTATCTCTTTACCCACCTTTGTGCATGTTCTCAGCATAACTTTTATATCTTTCCTTTTTTCTGAACACAAAAAAAAACATAAGCCACAAATAAAAGACCTGACAATGTATATACTCCCTTGCCACCTATTAATGGTATCTGTATCTTTTTCCTAATCTTTATATAGCTCTCTCCATTTCTCTCAAATACAACAAAATCAAAATAGGTGACATAGGGCATCCTTGCCTTAAACCCATCCTATTTTTAACTTTAACTGATTCTATATTCCCTAATTGATACCTATAGTAATTATTTTCATAAAATTTCTTAATAATATCCACTAAAGCTCCATCCATTCCCAAATTTACTAAACTCATTCATAATGTATTTCTATTTACTCTATCATATGCCTTCTCTCTATCTATAAAAACCATATATAACTGTCTACCTGTTTTCCTACTCATATCCATAAATTGTGTAACTACAAATAAACTATTTTCTATATGCCTGTCTGATCAAAAACCTTCTTGCATTTCTCTCATTATATTATTTTCTTCTATCCATTTTGCAATTGTTCCAGCCAACATATAAGAGAAAACTTTTTATAGCACTGATGTTACCACTATTGATTTATAATTGTTTAACATTCTATGATCATTACCCTTCTCTTTAAATAGTAATCTTACTCTTATATTACTCCAACTACTCAGAAAATCTCTCTTCTGTGCCATCTTATTAAAACATTATAATAGTTTTAAATTTTTCCCTATGTCCTAAATTCATTACCATCTCTGCTAATCATCCATACAAGCCTATTGCCATTCCACCTTTCACTTTCTTATCTGCCTCATTCAGTTTATTTTCTGTAAATTGTATATTCCCATTACTATATGCTATCATGTTTTCTATCACTCTGCCCTTCACATCTAGTGTCTTTTCTATAGCCATTACATAATTGTTTAAGATTATCTCTAATTCTTCTCTAGAGCTACACTCTATTTCCTCATCATCTAGTAATGCTCTTTCTCTCTCCTCTATATTCCTTCTTTTAATTTATTTCCAAAAGTTTTACCCCCATCTCTTCCACTTTTATTAATATCTTCCAACAGTTTACTATTCAATTTCATTCTCTCTATATAGTTATAGTTAAGATTTTACTTCATTGATGCTTAAATAAATTAATATATATAAGTGCTCTGTGCACAGTTAATGAAGCTAATAATAAATTGTCAATTTTTTTTTTTTTTTTACTGCCAAGTGCTTTCGGGACAGTCTACAGTCCCATATTCATGGCGAGTTATTCTGTTAATAACTGTAAAACTATGCAAATTTTATGCAAATTTATATGCAGATGTTACGTGGACCATTTACAAGATAGGGAATAGCAGGCCTCTCTTCTGTTGATTGCCGATGGGTCAGCCGCAATGAAGTAAGCTTCCCTAACTTTACGTTTGGTGTCGTTTGTTTCAGAGCAAACGACACTGGCTGTGGTAGGTAGAAAAGCATGTCCAGAGTTTCTTTCGTGTTCGACAAAAATCGAATTACCTTCATACTTTGTTTTGGTTTTATTGTAAAGGTATTGGTGTTGAGCTACTCTGGTGGCAATGTTAGTTTTGGTCTCTCTATAATATGTTGCCATGCAATTTCTTTGGGGGCAGGTAATTTTGTACACAACTTGAGGGGTGAGTTCAGGTTTGATCCTGTCTTTGGTATTATTTATCAGTCTATTGGTGTTGGGAAGTGAACGGAATGTGACTTCAAAGTCACATGATAGTTGATTGATAAGGCTTTTAGCTGTAGAGTGAATGTATGGGATTAAGATTCTTGGTTTGTTTTCTTTCTTGTGGTTGTGGTTTATTTTATAGAAAAATTTGTTGACTTTTCTGTTGATGGATGAATAAGTGTGTGCAATTTTCCTTAAATCAGTTATATAATTGATGAGATTTTTTTCTTTTATCTGCCTCATATTTGCACAAGTTATGGTTCCTAAACATGAATGAAGAGAGAGCTGCAAGTTTGTGTAAGTGAGGCACGTAAGAATTAGGGTTTGTCAAGCCTCATACTTCCAAAGGTTTGACTACCATTTGGTAGTCCAGCTTATCTATATTTTTGCTAACACATATGTCAAGGTATTTGACCTGTTTGTCTTGGTTTTCCCAAGTAATAGTAAAAGTAAGTTTAGTATTATTGGAGGCTATTGTGAAGGTTAGAGATGATGTCTTCTGGGGCAGCAACGAATATGTCATCAATGTAGCGTGTATATATCATATGTGGGGTTGACATGAAGAGTGCAGGTAGTATTAGCTTCTCATAATAGTCAAGTACAATGCTTGCCATTATACCACTAAGTGGGAGGCCCATCGGCCATCCGTTGTTCATACTAAACCACTTATCTCTGAAAACAGCAATTATGTTTAAATCAAGCCATTTTAAAAAATCTATTTTAGCCAACTTCTTTTTTTCTAAGTTCTTTTCCCATTTAGCATTAATATATCTTCTCTTTTCTTGTTCTTAATAGCACACTTATATTTTTGCATGATTTTCCCTCTCTTTTACACTTCTCTCACTTTCCTTTTACTTTTACTCTTCTGAATATTCTCACCTAAAGTACTATTTGCCACTTGTTCTATTTCATCACAGCAATCATTATACTCATCCCCAACCAACTTTTTCATGGTTTTTTCAACTTTTATTTTATACTCTTCTAATTTATTCTTAACATTCACTCTCCATTCACATCTTTCACTATTCTTTCTATTTTTATTACTATTTTTTTCACATTACTAATCATTTCTATTATAAAGAAGTTATGATCACTATTATATACTCTCTCTTTATTATCAAACATTTTAATTTTCCATACTTTATTCATTCTCTCTTTCTCTTCTAATATATAATATTTTGTGTGGAATATATTATTTATAGACCATGTGTATTGTCCTTCATAAATATTTTGATAAATTTCCAATGCTCAAATTCAGTCTCTGACAAAAACTCTTTATAAGCTGTCCATTCTTATTACCTATATCATCAATTTCTTTAATATGCCCATTCATATCCCATATAACCATTATTCTCTTGCCCCTTTCTTTGAAACCCTGTATATTCTTAACTAAGCATTCATATATCCTACTGTTCTACTCCATTATAGTTTGACTATCTCCAGTGGCTATATACACTATAGCCATCATCCATTCTTGCCTTCTTAACCTTATCTCAAACCACAAATCTACTTGACATTTAACAGTATTTAAATATTTTTGACATAACTCCTATACCATCATCCTTTCTTTTCTTTTTTTCCTATTTATAGCCTGCAATACCATGTCTAATAGAGCAAAGATGTTTAAAGCTCCCTCTCTCACATGTCAAAGATTTTGTTTTTTAAATATGTTATTAACCATGCATTTCAATTTGAGATTTTACTTATGAAATTTAAAAAATCTGTTTTTTTTCCTTTATAGAAATAAAATGTTGGGTCAATAAAATGAGAAAATTAGGCTTAATTTTCATTTTATTGGATGGGACAAAATATATTATTTGGTTTACATTAGCCAATATAAAGATAAGGTTAGCTCATAAATGTTTCAATTATATATATATATATACAAAAAATATATATATATATATATATATATATATATATATATATATATATATATATATATATATATATATATATATATATATATATATTACAGACCTCTTGAGCTATTGTATAATGTATTTCTTAATATGTTTGAATAAGATCTTTAGGTAGACCTTCAATTAAGCAGGGTATTTGAATTTTATAGTTCTTTTTAAAGCATATTAAGCCTTTGTTTGGCCAATAAATTAAGGTAGTATGTGACTGATTGTTTAAACATAATGTAGTCACTCATGTTTAGCTTTGTTGATCTTTTAATTTCAGGCTTTTATAGTTATTTATCACTCTTCATTTTAATTATTCTTGCATTGCTGGTTTATTTATAGATATATTTCAAATTAATTCATAGATTATGTTCTTCAAGTAGACATTCATTCCTGATTTAGGGAAATAGATCTGTCAGGTATTCCTAGATATATTCACACTAAAGGTGGGAATATCTCATATTTTCATACTCTGAGGATATTGATAATTATTCATATTATAATCAATGCAGACATTCATTCCTGCTTATTAGTAACCAATTCATTATTGGTTGGTTGTATGTGCAAACATCTATTTCCTGCCTTGTATGACTCCCTGTTTTCATAACCTAGTACCATACTTTGCATTTTAATGTATTTCAAAGCCTGAGAACCAAATCATGCAGTCCGTCATAATTCTGAGTATATGTTGATCATCTGTTCATTATTGTAAATTTGATATAGTTACGTACATACTTTCATCTTAACTCTGCTTAATTATTCCTTAAACTATCATACAATATCCACCCTAGAGATTATTAAGACATATAATGTCTGTACCACCTCTATTGATGTAAATTAGTGATAGTTAATCTGTTTAGTCCCTAATTAAAATTTTATTTTAACATATAAGAAACACAATATAATATTCATTCTAAATCTAAATATATAAACTTTATTTTGCATTTGTTTGTTTTATTATTGTTACCAATAAATCTATATAGACTACCTCTCACATTTTGTGTCTTCTTTGCCACAATTAATTAATTAAGTTATTTAGCATATTTTTAAGAGTTTCTTATCTCTCCCTGGCCAAGTGGAATGTAAGAAAAAAGCATATATGCTGACATCAGATGTTTTGATAATGTGAGAATTATCCTGGGGCATAGATAATTGTGTTTGAGTTTGTACTGTTGGCAGTAATGTTTATGTCAATGTTACACACAGACGTGAGTTAGTGGTCTTACTTGTTTTGTAGGATTGGCTTAGCTGACTATGTTTCTGACTGTTACAATATATATATATATATATATATATATTGGCACAATATATATTTATATATATATATATATATATATATATTGTGCCAAGGCCAAATTGGCACATGTATATAAAATAATTTTGTAGTAAAAAAATTATTAAAACAAAAAAATCTTTCGCAAAAGAGTTTGAAATAAAAGTTGAAAAATCATTGATTTAAAGTGGGAAGGGGTTTTTCTTAAAGTTAAACTGAAGGTTTTATAAAAAGGAAGTAAAGAGTTTATTATTATTAGTGAAATACAATTTAAAAGCTTTAAAAATATATATAAATCTCTACATTTAAATTAAAGAAGAAAAATAATCTTAAAACTAGTTTTGATGTGTAGAGTAAAATTATATATGTGCGTGCGAATGTAAAAAAAAAATGTATCAGTATTAAATATTATAAATAAATGAAAAATGTATTTAAAAAAAAACACAGTGGTGCACTACTAATTAAAGATATGAAAACAACACATTTTGAAATAGCTACTACTAATTAAACAATCAATCAAAAACACGTTGTCATAGGATTAATTGCTAAAGAATTTCGACAACAGATATTTGCCAGAGGATATCAAAAGGAAAACACTTCGTCGGTATAAATACGGAATATTTTATCGGACAATCAGTTGAGTTTTTATTCAGTCTAGTTTGCAGTGACAGTCTTGATAACAGTGCATTTCTATTATGAATCCAGAAACAAACATGCATTGTTGAGCAGCTTTTGGAAATATATGCTTGTGCTCCTGCCTTTTTAGTCCAATAAGATCATCAAAACCTGCCTGTGAAATAATGTCTGCATAACAACTCAGAAATCCTCCATCAAATGTTCAACTGTCTTCAAGAATAAGACCAATGGATTCGCATAAAAATCTCTTCAAGAAATGTCCAAATCTAACCGGTTAGATATAATCCATCAGAAGCAGGAGAAGAATCCAACAACATGCAATATACCCATTCCAAAAATTCTAGGTAAACATTTATTTATTCTCATTTATATGTAGTAGCCACCGCTGTAATTGGTAAATATTCAAGATTCAAATTATATGAACTCCATCATACATAAAATGAACTATTGATATGTGTGTTTAAGTTTCAAATGCTATTAATGCTTTATTAATATATTTGTGAATGCTATATGAGTTAATAGGTGCGTGACCATTCTATCAGAGTTATTAATTAAATTAGATAAATACCAGTGTTCTATTATTAAAATCTACAAAAATATTTAAACTAGCCTAGAAATGTTAATTTAAAATGTGTGTGTATTATATTTAAATTTATAGAATGTTTAAAATTATTTAATGTTAGTTAATAAATTGTCTTTAAAACTTAAACTTTATTTGTAGGTCAATTCTTTTTACCAACCTTTTATTAATTCTTTCCACCACTAATAATTTTGCTATTGAATTAAAATTAGACTGAGCTAGTTTTTAGGGAATGTTTTGAATGCTGGATTATGAGCCTACTGCTGAATACGTTAGTCTTCAGACTAGCTGGCAACCTGGGGTTTACCCCAAAACAAATAAAGTATTTGGATAGTAGGGGTTTGAATCTAGCAGCCGAGATGGGCCATTATTGATAGTTAAAGCTATCAATAAGATCTTCCATTTTGCTCGAACATGCCAGTTCATTCACGTAACCTTTATAAGATTATAAATGTATTATGAAGGAGTTTGAAACCAGCCAAAACTTATATATACACGCATAAGTAAGTGGTTTCAGCGGTTCGACCCGGTACAATATATATATATAAACTACTGTTATATATTATATATATATATATATATAGTACAATATATATATATAAACTACTGTTGTAATAGTAAGATGACAAGAAAAATCAAGTACTAAGTTTTTTAGTATCAGTACTCATTTTTACTACTGCTGAAGAAAAACTCGTTAATTTTCTTTCTGTTTTATTTTTGAATGAAATAAAATTTATTTCACATTACAGCTTTATTTTTTAATAGTTTATTGAAACATAAGGTTTAAAAATGAATATAATCTAAAATATAAATTTTGAAAATAAAAAGATGTAATAAATAGAAAACAATAGACTAAAAGTCTTCAACTAGTGAAAAATAGTAAGAAAGTTTTGACTAAAGCAGTTCTTATATGTCATTTAAATATATATTTGAATAATTTCTGCTAAAAGGCTATTAAGCACATTAAGAAATTAGACAGTGAATCCATTTATGATCTAATAAAAAACAGGGTCAAACATGCACAGTATGATATCAGCTTTTTTGAAGAGTTTATTTTTTCATTACTTTTCATTTTTTGCTTTCTAGAAAACATAACTGAAAATAAAATCTGAAAAATTTCTAAGCTCAAAAAATAATACAATGTTTAAAAATCATTTTTACCATTAACAAATGCAATGGGAAAGTGCCATCAGTACTATGTCTTAGAAGTTTGAGAGTAGGGAAAAAGTAAGTAAAAGTTGAATTTAAGAAATTTAATGAAATGAATTAAAAATATGATAGAAACATATTTATATAAATAAACAAGTACTCACATGAATTGTAAATATTCATTATTAATATATAGATATATAATAGTGTCAGATGCATATAGGAAACTAATAATGAATTCTCAAACATTGAATCTATCTTATTAAGTTCTTTTAAATATATTATTATGGAAATTCACTATAACCAATTTAAATTTACATTTATATAACTGATTACTGTTTTATTTAATATTTTAAAGTTTAATAACAATGCTTTATGTATATTTGTGGTACCATTATACAAGAAAAGGAGTTAATATTGTTAATATTTTTACATATTAGCCATACCAATGATCAGACTGCAATGACATAAAATATCCCACAATCAACTTTTGAGACCATTGCGCTTTCGCATGATTGCAAGAAGCAATATACTTTTCTTGCTGAAATTTTCATTTATTCTCTGGGTGTCATCCAGTCAAATCTGACTGGCATATCAACAAAAGGATTTTAAATGTTTCAAGTGCTTGATTTCCTTGACTAGCACAAAGAACAGGAAACTGACATGATTCAAATTATCAGACAATGTATATTAAAACACATATATAAATGATCCAATTTGAACTTAATTAATATTATATGGTAAGATATGGAGAGAGAGAATCAAGATAAATTATCAACTTCAAACAATACATTTGTTTATAGAGAAAAACATAGCATAATAATTCAAGTAAAAATTAAATTAAATTACATTAATTATAGAGTTCTTTACTATAGATTAGTCCATTTATAAATAGGGATAAAAACTCAATTACTTTTAGTTTTTTAAAGTTTGTAAACAGAATAACATGGTCTAGACTTTAGGTCTATCATATATCTTTATATTTATCTAAGTTTTGTTATGGTTTTTGTTTTTGAGTGCACTCCTGTCTTCTTGAACATTTGATTAAATTCATAACTGGCATTCATGGCTTCTTTTAGAAGCTGGTCACTCATTCTTTCTGAGGCAGTATATACCTTGGGACTTATTTAGTAATAATCTTCTTTCATGGTGGGTATATGTATTAGTAATGACAAGATATTTATTATATTTTAAGTGGTCAAATGAAATAACTGGGTGGTGAACATTGAACAAATAACTGTCTGATAGCTTAGCAATGCATGGTGATATTAAGACATTCAAGTATATAACTATACATTTCTGATGGATAAACTGGTTGTTCTTAATAAAGGAATCAGAAATCTTTGTACAACAAGACAGCAGTAGAATGAGTATAGCAACCTACTAAACTAAACTAACAGCAAACTAAATAACAGTCTCAACAAAAGGACTCAGCAAAATCAATACAATATAAATTTTATAGCTTTTATACTCTTTCCAATCATTGCTTAAGACTACCCATATTATTAATTAGTTTTTCAAGTTCTTTTTTTAATTAATTAGTTAAATTCTTTCTTTTTCTTAATTAGAACCTTGATTGATATTATTATGCATTCAGTTGGATATATTACTAATTTCTAATAAAACATAATCCCCTTTCTGAAAATATTTTGATCTCTAATTAGATCTCTAATTAGTTTCAGTAATTTTATACAATCATTTTTAATTAAATTCTTTCCACTAAATAACTTTATAATCCTTACATTATTTTTATATATTTAAAATTATAATTTAGTTTCCTTGTTTTCATAATTCATTGGAATTTTCCTTTAGTCAAAAGACTAGATAAGTGTTCTTTTAAAATAGTAACTCTAAAAATTTCTATATTACAATAGGCATTAATCAGACTTTTGATTTATTTAAAAAACATCTTACTTTTATTGATGAACCAGTCCTTTATATATATATTTTCTTGAATATTAGAAAATAATTTATGTAACACACACACACACACACATATATATATATATGTGTCACAATATAAATCAATATTTGTTTTAAATATATATTTATAATTTAAAAAACTTTAAACTGATCAAATTTTATTACATTTTCCCTATTAAATAAGCATAATAAAAGAGGAAAGTGATCAATTTTGAAATTTAAGTCAGGGACAAATAAAGAAAAATACGTTATTTCAATTTCCTCTTTAGTCAAGCAATCTAACTCTCTCTTCATTTATTAACCTTTTTACTCATAATAATATAGTCATTGTAAAAATCATTAAAAATATTGAAAGTACTTTCTTTACAGTAAAAAATATAAATAAAAATTATTACAGAGCTTATTTTGAAAAATATCAAAATTATTAGCACAAATTAAAACAAGTATTAAAATGTGAAAATTGAAAATGTATATAATAAACTTATTTTTAAAAAGACCTCATCTGAATTTTTTTACAAGTAGTAGACAAGTCTTAATTATAATTAATATTCACATTAAATAATCTTTGAATCAATAATATTTATTTTATAGTGCTTTATTTTCCGGCTTATTCTTGCAAGTTTCACTATACCTTTGACCAGTAAGTAGTCTGCTTTGAAATGATTCCACTAGAGCTCATTATTTTCAGATTTTAAAATCATAGCTTAGATTTTTCTAGATTTAATTTGGAAATCATCCAGGATATACAAATGCATAAAATCATTTCTTATATCAGAGAGCTTGACTGACAACATGTTTAGAATTTTATGGAATGCATTAGTGATATTTAGCCATACATCTAATAAAAGGATAGAGAGTAATGTATATAATTTATAATTGTGAGAAATTTTAACTTTTTTTCTAAGTCTGGCTAAATTTTTTTTAATTATTATGATCCACCTTTCATTGTTGCTGTCTCCTTTTTTTCTTTTTTTTTACTGTTCCTTACGTCCTACTAAACAAATGTCATAGTGATGGGTAATTTGATAACCAGAAGACTCAGATTTTTTTTTATCTTTCCATCTAGGTAAATCTCTGTTTATACTCTTCACTGAGTGATAGTGTAGAATATACAATAAAACATGTCATTTTAAAATTTACAACGTGCTCTCTTAATTTTTGTGTTACAATTTTTAATAGTCGTTTAGCAATATTATTTGTCCTTTAAAAACTTCAATATTACTATGTTTATTTCAAACATGTTTCATATATTTTTGCACCTTAATTTTATTTCTTGCTTAATTAAAATCTTTCTCAAAGATTAGCTATTAAATTTATTTTCTTTACCATTGAACTGAATTTATTACAAATTTGATGGCAAGAAAGATATATCTTACGTTTTTTTGTTCTTTTTACAAATATTTTTATTAAAAGTGAAAAAAATTATTCTGACATTAATAAAGCTTATTAATATCAATTAAATAGTCTACCGCATTATTTTCTTTTTTAAATAGAATAACACTGTGTCAAAACTAAGTGAAACAGTTGGGTTTTTTTTTTTTTTTAATCTTCCATTTATTTTTTTAATCATTTAAAAATAAAGGTAAATGATTTAAGCAATTGACTTTTATTCTTTTAGGATTTAAAATAAAAATGCATGGATAGCATATCACTTTTTCTTTCATATACATACACACACATTCTCATGTAATGAAGAATTGGTTTATTTGTATTTTAATTGGAATAAAAGTCCGTTCCAATTTATTCAAAGACTATGTATATATGTATATGAACCGTATATAAGAATACAATATTTGTAGAATGTACGATAATCATTTCATAAACATATTGCTTTAAAAAACATACCATCTCATTATCAGATTTTCCAATAATTAGTCTTCGTAGTAAATGGATAATATAAATCAAAAATACCCAACTTTTATGTGATAGGCATGAATTCACTCTATATATTTTAAATAATAAAATTTGCTAATGAAATAAAATTCATATAATAATAAATTATATGCACATGAGAGCTATTCCAAATAAAAAAATCAAGTTGAGAGAAAAATTAAATTTATTAAAACTAATTATGTCGATTTATTTTATAAAATAAAAAAAGGAATCAAATGGTATTATTATTTGAGAATTCATAAAAAGTTTGAGTGCTGAAGTGCTACACCTAAACCGATCCAAAGATCTTCCTCTCCAGTAACTCTAGTAACTGCATTAAATGACACAAAGTGTTTTATACAATATTGGTATACTTCTGCACTTATTAACTGTAAAAAATATTCATTTTTTTTTATTTCGTGAGAAAAATTATATGCTAAGAAATGTACATGGCAGATTAAAAATAAGTTTATGGCAATTGACAATACAGAGTTTTTATTTTACTATACTCAGTTGTAATTTATTAAACAAGGATTTTATATAATGAGTTTTGCTTTCGATCTGTAATTTAAATCATACAGGATATTTTTCTTCATGCCTACTTACAAAAACTAGCACTCTTTGAAAAATAATGATGTTAGTTATTTGAGTGGAAAGTAAATGCAAACAAGTGGAAACTAAACGCAAACAATAAAATAATATTTGCATTAAATCTAATGAAAATCATTATTCTTAGTAAAGTTGTGTATATAATAGCACCCTATTAATTTTACCTAGTAGTAATCTCTAATATTCGATGTGTTTTTTTCCCTATCTTAATAATTCCAACATATCATGTTTAAAATTCTCTTATATAGATATCATATATTTAGATAGTTGTACTTCATAGATAAAGTAGGATTATAAAATAACAAAAATAAAGGATTTTATATGGATATATAAAATGCTTTTGATCAGATAAAACAACATTTAAAAAATTGTCATGGAAGATTTTAATGCTAAAATTGATAAACAATTTGAAAGATAAAAATACTTTAGTAAATTGGTTATGGTAATAGAAATAAGGAAGAACACAGATTTATGAAATTTGCAGAAAAAGAAAAATTGTATGAATTATTTTTTGAGAAAAATGATAAACCAAAATGGACATAAAAGCTTTCAAATAAAATTTTAGTTGAACAGAATTAAATTATATTTTGACTAACAGACATTTATTTCAAGATTGTAAGATAAAAAAATGTAGACAAATGTAAGATATGTGTTAATGTAAAACTAGAGAGAGAAAATTATTAAGAAAAATAGTATTATCAGATGAATTCCTGACCTTGAGAAACATTTCTATAAATTTAAATTAGAGCCTGCAAATTATTTTAAATATTAACAGACTGAAAATGTTTCATATTTTACTGTTATCAATAAGAAGATAACTGATACTCTATTAAGAATTGCAAAAAAAGTAGAAAGAATATGAACAAATTTTAGTCAATTAAGAAGAAATAAATATTGAGAGTTTGTAAATAAGTATGAAAAAGAAGTAATAATGGTATGAAAAAATATAATCATGAATTGAAAAGGAAAGCTATAAGTAAGAATAAAAGTCTTAAAAATGTAAAACAATATCTTAGTATTAGAAGAAAAGTTTTTCTACAATAGGAAGGAGATAAGAAACTGTTATTATAAAAAGAGGCAATATCAGAAATATGTGGAATAATTTTTATAAAGAATTATATAGTAATAAGGAACAAAGAAAATAAAGTATCTCCTAAAATTGCTATATATTTTATATTGCATGATATTCTATATGAAATGTGATATGCAATTAAATCTATAAAAAAAGAAAACATTACATGAACTGATGAAAATATAATTGATATCTAAAAGAAGTATCTGAAGAAATAGAAAAATTTAGTTGTATTTTTATATTAGACTATTTTCATCATCTAATATGAGTATTGAATGCCTTTAGAAAAATTTAACTTTATTAAATATTCCAAATACATTCAACTGTTAGTAATAGTATATTAAACAAGTTAGTATATGCACAACATTTTGAGATGTATTATTCTCCCCTCTTCTTCACATGCTGCTGTCCTGACCAGTGACAGTACTAGCATGCAATCCAAACCTGTACCATTAGATTCTTGAGTATTGAATTTTAAGATAATGCTTTAACTAACTGACCTATCCTGCCAAAGACAGCAGGCAGTAGAAATTTAATATCCTTATCTATGAGGTTCCTCTTGATTTCTCCACTTTTCCTAAGAGTAAAATTGATTAGACAAATTAAGAAAAATCTGCAATCAGTATAACATCAGAACAGCTTTCCAGAGCCATATAACACTACAATGAATTCTAAAATCTACAAAGCCTAAACTTGTAATGCTGAATAGAAAAAAATTGCATCTAGAAAATACCATGTGAATGTGGAAGAACATATATTGGTGAGATCAGTTATCCCATGAAAAGTATTGCAAAAACACAAACTGATGATTAGATGAGAGAAAGATGTGTGTAAGATAGCAGACCATATATGTACCAATGAACATATGTTCAATTGGGAAAATACAAAAAATATTGGGTCAAGAAGAAAAGGTAAAAGAATAAAATTTAAAGAAGCTGCTAACATGACAATGGCAAACAATTCCATAGGTCAACCTAGTGTGACTTTATATAATGTATGGAAACCACTAATCAACTTTGCTCTTAGAAAAAAAATGGAGAAATCAGGGGGAATCTCATAGATAAGTATATGAAATCTTTGTTGACTGTTGTCTTTGACAGAATGTCTCAGTTGGTCAGAGTGTTACTTAAAATTCAATAGTCAAGAATCTAAGGGTCCAGGTTTGAATTCCATGTTAGTACTGCCACTGGTCAGGCCAGTAACACCTGAAAAAGAGGGGAAATAATACCTCTCAAAACATTGTGCATATACTAACCTGTTTGATATGCTCTTACTAACAGTTAAATGTATTTGAAGTATTTAAATAAAGTTATTTTTTCTAAAGATATTCAATACTAATATTAGCTGATGGAATAGTCCAATATAAATATACAAATAAAAAAATTGTGACAAAATTTTATACCAAATGCCAAAACAATAAAAATATACTAGACAATTGGAAGAATCCAGTAATATTATTGGTATTTTAAAAATGCAATAAAGAAGATAACTATACACCAAGCAGTATTCTATAAGATCTTTATAAAATCTTTACCATGAAATGAAATATTCTATTAAGTCTACAAAGAGAGAAAAACCTCCAGGAAATCATGAAATTATAATTGATATCATAATGGAAATAGAAAAAATGTTGCAAAATTATATACTAAACCAATAAATGATAAAAATATATAAATAAATATAAAAATGTAGTAGTAATACGGATATTTACAAATGGTAATAAAAAGATATTGAAAATTACAGATCTATCAGTTGTTTTTTTTTTACTATTATACCAAATCTTTACCAAGAAAAATTACAACTTGTTTGCAGTGAACTTTAGTTTGTAACTAATTAAAAGAATAAACTGAATTTAAAAGTAGTTTTAACATAATAAGTTACATTCAAGTACTGAAAGAAGTTGTAGAAATGACCAAAAAATACAAATTATAATATTGCTTTGAGTGAACAGATTATGAAAAGGCATTTGTTTTTGTTTTTTGATGATTAAGACATTGAAGTAATAAGATATTAACCCTGAATGTTCCTCAAATTATTTATCAAAATGCAATAATAATTATTAATTTACAGTGTGTCACTAAGAATATTAACATTGAAAAGGGTGTACAACAAGATGATTCCATATCTCTATATCTTGTACAACAGTTTTACAAAAAAGTATATTGTGGAATAAAATTAGAAGCTAAGGGAATAAAAGTAAATGGACATTATTTAATTTATTTGAAATTTTTTTACAAATAATACTTCAGGGCTTGAGAAAAATGTTGCAAGCATTATAAAACTAAAAATAAGAAATTAGATCTAAAAATAAATGCTAAAAAAACTAAAGAAATGTTCAATAGGTTTCCCAAAAGAATGGAAACATACTGAAAAAAAATTATTATAGAATTAAATTTGAGTGGAATATTCTTTGCAGAAATATAATATTAAAAGGAAATGCACTTATATGCTTGAAAAGGACGCTCTTTAAATGAGTGTTTTATCACTTCTACTTAGATATTGAGATTTGGAAGTATAATAGAAGAGTAATTTGAAGACTGTAGGCCAAACTCAATAAAATATGATGAAATGTATATTAGAAGCAACAAGAAAATAAAAATTAAATAGATGAGCAAAAAATAGATAGTTATTATTAATATCATTAAAACAATTAAGAAACTGAAATGGAATTGAACTGAACATAGACTTAAACTGAATCTAAGAAATTATAAAATACCTAGATAGAGATCACATGTAAAATGGGTAGCTGAAAAAAGAAGTTTACTGGACTAATATGAATAAATGAGACTGGGAAGTGGAGAAACTGAATTTAACTTGTACATTCATGCTGCGGTGGATCAATAATGATTAAAAATGATGATGTAAGATGAGAACAAACTCTTGACTATAATAGAGCAGTTATTATATGTCTTAAACATGTCTTAAACATGAATGTGCACTTTAATATGCTTAGTAATAAGGAGACACAATCCTCATCATTATTTCCAGCAATGACTACTCACATATGAGTACAGTCATTCCAAATCAAAAAGAAAAAAAAAATCACAAAGTTAATAAAAACAATAATAAAGCACTAGAGATGATTTTTGCAAAGACTACAGAAATCAACCATGAACCACGTGTTAGACCATTAATCTATTCATTTGATGCCTTGTGAAATCATCTTTTAATTTATGCAGCAATTTTTATTATAAAAATTTGAAAACCTTATATGATTGTAATTTTTTACTGTATTCCATCTTAATCAAACATTTCCATTTAAAGGTAGTTCTTCAATATTACCTTTCTTTTAGTGTTTTACATATAACTTTTATAATTTATATGATATCCAGTTCTTCCATGAAAATTATGCTTTACTTCACCATAACATATATTTTTAAGAAGACCATCACTAGAAACACGTTCTTTGTCCAATATAATAAAGATTTGATTATACACTAATGGACTTTATCATATCCAGTAAGTTGAAGAACATATTAATTGGTCATATGACCTTTCTATGATATTGTTAAAATTTTATACCTTCAATTTAAAAAAAATTTCAGTACTTTATTTTCTTGAAAATTTTATTATAGTAAATGTGACAGCACATTAGAGACTCTTTCAACATCTCTAAGTCTGTCTGTCTACTTTGAGAGCTACCAAGATCTATAAATTGATTTATATTCTCAAGATGACAATATCCAAGCAAAAACTTGCTAAACATTTTTTCCCATCACTGCCTGATTTTAGATCTATGTTTTGAATATTAACTTTTAAAACAAAGTTTTTATGAGTTATATTCAAAATATTGAATTTCCTTTTTAGATCAAGTTTTCAATTTAAATGATAATATAATCGTTACTACATTGTTTAATCCAGAAATCAAGATGGTTTTTTTTTTGCTTTGTTTTTAATCATTGTCAAATAAAAAATTCACACTGAATACATGTTGCATTTTGACTCCTGATTTATGAAGCCAACTATAAACAACTCTAAAAAGTGATGTTATAAAAACGGAAAATAAAATTGAAGTTAATATACATTTTTTTTTCATCACCAGTATTTTTTTCAAATGGTTCAGAAGTCTTGTGGATAGTAAATTTCATTTCATCACAAAAAACTTTATAATATGACTAAACCTTTCATCAGCAACCAACTAATTTCACAGATCTATTTGACTAATTCCGTCAAATATATTGACCAAAGCATTAAAAGTAATAATATATATAATTTGTCTTTTGTTTTCACATTTATCTTATATTTACTTTTCAATAAAAATCATGCCTATGATACTTCTCAATATTCAAAGATTACATTGAGTCTGTGATAACTATTTATTTATGATTGATAGCACCTAATGGTGCATACTTACAATCAAGTGTCATAATTTTATGAATTTCCCATATTTCTTAAAAATCCAATAGTTTTGAATATATCAAAATCATAAAATTTTTGAGGCATCTTATCAGAAACTGCAATCTTTTTATTGTTAAAGTTACAAAGATGGTTTTTAGCTTCACTCTTCTAAATACATTTTTATAAAATAAGTATGTAGAATCAACTGCAAAAAGAAAAAATGTATCCTGAAATCAGAATCAAATATATTTGTTTAAGGAAGAAGATCAAACTTACTCATCCAGAGAAGCACCAAGTAAAATATTACAATGGTATCTAGAAACAATCTCAAGTATGGGGATTAAAAGTCAACTGTTTATAAGTATGTTAAATTAATACGTTTGTTTTTTAAACTCAAACGTACTTAGATGAGAATTTTGTTTTGTTTAATTCTATTCAGTTATTTTTTATTATTATTTATTAATATCACATGTATTTAAAATTATAAGTGCAAAAAAAAAAGAACTAAGATATTATAGAAATTATGTAATATTAGATGTATAAAGTATTTATTATTTTTTATTAGTCCTATCTATACTATTACGATATAAAGATTATATTGTAATTTTTGTTATATGCCTATACTTTTCTGTTAGATATTTTATATTTTTATTTTGTGTTTAGCAGAATGTATATATATATATATATATATATATATATATTATAATGGTTGACGTAACCTCCCTAACCTAATCTGCCATACCAGGGCGCCACCGGACCATTTGGATCTGGAAAATTTATACAGTAGGCAGATACGCATCGGAGAGGTTACTTTTTTATCGAACCAAAAGCACCAGTCACTAGCTCAGGGAGAAGCTGAGTTTAAAGTTTCATTCTGAATATTAAAATTTATAATTCTTAATTTTAAATATTAATAAAATATATAAAATAAGTTACTGCCAAAATTAATTCAACAAAACATTTTATTATAATGCACACACATTAAAAGAAAATTCTGAAAATTTAATTAACTAGAGAATATATTTAACTTATATTATATGCACAGATGGAAGCATTTAATAGATTTAAACACAATTTTAATAAGCATAAATATGCTACATAGATTACGAATATATTCAACCCAATCCCTTTTAATCCTAGGCTAAAATCTCACATTTAAACCAATGCTAGCTTACTGATATATCGATGTGACCAATGCAAAATGAGATTATTAGCATAACCCAATCATGCTAACAGGAATTTTCATCTGTAGCATGATATCATTTGAGAAATAAAAAATCATGGTTGAAAGAAATGAACATCTTTACCATGATACAAGAACGAAAATATTTGAACTATATATATAGGAGTTGCGCTGAAAAATGAGGATAGTGGTCTTTACCAGCTTACTGTCTCATTCAGGGTGTAAGAAAATCAATAGCATAGGAAACACATCTGCAATCATTGACAGCATGAAGACTACTCCTTTGGGTCATACGTTCCGGTGGGTATTATGCCATGTATGCTAATGTGGTACAAGGGAATGAGTATCCAATGCATCTACTCAAATTACATTAATATAAAACATTCGTACATCTATCCACCATTACTGATCCAACTGCAAACAATTAGTTCAAAAATTAACACATTTAAACTAAACAATCTTAGGAATCTATGCAGACATTTATTCTTATCATTTTTTTTTAATTATTAATTTAAACAAAATTTAGAAGAATGGTAATGATATCAAACACATATATAAAATATAATAAATAATTTAAAATTTTAGTCAGATAATAGAGAGATTTCTTTTAAAAGTTAAGTGACATTTAAAATACTTGAAAAGTTCACATTATCTAATTATTGTTCATACTTCTTTTAAAAGAAAAGTTAATAATACTTTCCACTGATGTGAGTTTATTTAAGTCCATCTTGGTGATCCATGATGCATGGTAGAATACAAAGTTATTTCCATTTCATATTCTTCTAGATGGAAACAAGTATGTTGCTGGAACCATCGTACTTTGGGGGACACCTCAGCTGCTGCAGACATGGGAAATGTAAATTATTGCTCATGCCTACATTTTGGAGATCCACAATACACTTATAATATATTTAAATAACACACAATCAGCAACAGCAAACCAAAACCCCTTTTCAACACCAAGTTTTCTTTTTATATCTTTTGTAAATTTTTATCAGCAAATTCCAGGATAGATCTTACATGGCTTGACTTTTCTCTGTGGACTGTGTGCTTATTTCCATCGTTTATTGGTCAACTTTCTTTAGAGTGGGAACTCAAAATTTTATCACTAGTATGTTTTTTTAAATTTATCTCCTATCTGACTTTATGCCCAAGGGCCTGTTTGCAACTACTTTAATATAGAATATCATTTCCATTCTAAGATTAAAAATAACTAATTAACAGCATTTTTTTTTAAAAAAATTCTTTTATATCAAAACAATCTTGTTTTTTAGATTTTAAACTTTAAATTATATCATTAGTTTACCATCTGTGCATTATATATATTAATTTAAATAAAATATTAAATTCTCTTTTTATGTATATGTTCCTAGTTGAAGGTGATTTTATATTTTTCCAGTTTTATTTGAAAGAAATGTAATGGCATATACTTATTCTGTTACAATATATATATATATATATATATATATATATATATATATATATATATATATATATATATATATATATATATATATATATATATATATAACTGATGTATTAAAGCTGAAATTATAGATAAAATATGATATAAAAGTTATTATTATAACAAATAAATTCTTAAATGATGATTATTACTGAAACACACAGACTTATTATATACCTGTGTTTATATATGTAATATATAGTGTATATGATGAGCACAGACTTTCACACGACCCACCACTCTCCACACCATCTCATAACACTGATACACTTGAACACATATATCTTGAAAAGATAAATAATCACCAATATATGTATTTCATGCTAAAGCAGCAATCATCAGTTGGTTCAGATTACCATCTCTACACATATATGCCATAAGTCAGGGGTCCCCAACCTTTTTGCACTTAAGAGCACATTCTATAATACCGGCCAGTTGGTGGGCACCATTTATTTTTTAATGTAAGTTTATAGTTGGATATTGTTAATAATACACATAATGTACAAAAAATATTTATTTCAAAAATAAAATTTTAACATATAATTAACGTTTATATTTTTACGCTGTAAAAGTATAGCATGCCCTACAATTTGATTACAATATGATACAATAATTTATAAGAAATTTTAAAAATTAAATTTATTTGTATCAGATAAATAATTTTTTATTTTATTCAGATAGTGGCAGGCAAACATAAAATGGTCTGCAGATGCCATGTGGCCCATGAGCATAGGGTTGGGGACCCCTGCCATAAGTGCTCAGATATATATTAAGATAGCCAAACCTTATACTTTAATGGACAGGCTTCACTCCAACTCATCAACTGTCCATCCAATTGAAAATCTGATGATGGAACGCTCAAAGGTCACCCTGAGGCTGAGACTCCTGTCACCCTCATGTTGACCTAAGGTGAATCTGACCCCCTCACGTACAGGGCATAATCCATTTAATACATATACAAGGGATGGGCAGATATCTCTATTATGAAATAACTGAAACACACAGGCTTATTATCTACCTGTGTTTATATATGTAATATATAGGGTATATGAGCACAGACTTTCACATGACACACCACTCTCTACACCATCTTATCACACTGATACGCTTGAATACATATATGTTGAAAAGATAAATAATCACCAGTTTACATATTCATGCTAAACCAGCAATCATCAGTTGGTCCAGATTACCATCTCTACACATATATGCCATAAGTGCTCAGATATATATTAATGTAGCCAAACATTATACTTTAATGGACAGGATTCAATACACTCCACACCCCAACTCTTCAACTGTCCATCCAATTGAAAATCTGATGATGGAATGTTCAAAGGCCACCCTGAGGTCAAGATTCTTGTCACACCCATGTTGCCCTAAGGTTAATCTGACCCCTCATGTGCAGGACATAATCCATTTAATACATATACAAGGGATGGGCAGACATCTCTATTATGACATAACTGAAACATGCAGCCTTATTATATACCTGTGTTTATATATGTAATATATAGGGTATATGAGCACAGACTTTCACATGACCCACCCCTCTCCACACCATCTCATAACACTGATACACTTGAACACATATATGTTGAAAAGATAAATTATCACCAATATACGTATTTCATGCTAAACCAGCAATCATCAGTTGGTCCAGATTACCATCTCTACACATATATGCCCTAAGTGGTCAGATATATATTAAGATAGCTAAACTTTATACTTTAATGGACAGGCTTCAATCCACTCCATACTCCATCTCTTCAACTGTCCATCCCTTTGAAAATCTGATGATGCAACGCGCGAAGGCCACCCTGTGGCCAAGATTCTTGTCACACCCATGTTGACCTAAGCATGGCCTTTGAGTGTGACATCATCAGATTTTCAATTGGATGGACAGTTGAAAAGTTGGAGTGTGGAGTAGATTTTAGCCTGTCCATTAAAGTTAAAGTTTGTCTATCTTAATATATATCTGAGTGCTTATGGAATATATGTGTAGAGATGGTAATCTGGACCAACTGATGACTGCTGGTTTAGCATGGAATATGTATATTGGTGATTATTTATCTTTTCAACATATATGTATTCAAATGTATCAGTGTTATGAGATGGTGTGGATAGTGGTGGGTTGTGTAAAAGACTGTGCTCATATACCCTATATATTACATATATAAACACAGGTATATAATAAGCCTGTGTCTTTCAGTTATTTCAGAATAGAGATGTCTGCCCATCCCTTGTATATTTATTGAATGGATTATGTCCTGTACATGAGGGGTCAGATTGACCTTACATCAACATGGGTGTGACAAGAATCTCGCCTCAGGGTGGCCTTTGAGCGTTCCATCATTAGATTTTCAATTGGATGGACAATTGAAGAATTGGAGTGTGAGGTGGATTGAAGCCTGTCCCTTAAAGTATAATATTTGGCTATCTTAATATATATCTGAGCACTTATGGCATATATGTGTAGAGATAATAATCTGGACCAACTGATGATTGCTGGTTTAGAATGAAATATGTATATTGGTGATTATTAACTTTTCAACATATATGTGTTCAAGTGTATCAGTATTATGAGATGGTGTGGAGAGTGGTGGGTCATGTGAAAGTCTGTGCTCATATACCTTATATGTTGCATATATAAACACGGGTATATAGTAAGCCTATGTGTTTCAGTTATTTCATAATAGAGATGTCTGCCCATCCCTTGTATATGTGTATTAAATGAATTATGTCCTATGCATGAGATTGACCTTAGTTCAACATGGGGTTGACAAGAATCTCGGACTCAGGGTGGCCTTTGAGCATTCCATCATCAGATTTTCAATTGGATGGACAGTTAAAGAGTTGGAGTGTGGAGTGGATTGAAGCCTGTCCATTAAAGTATAAGGTTTGGCTATTTTAATATATATCTGAGCACTTATGGCATATATGTGTAGAGATGGTAATCTGGACCAACTGATGATTGCTGGTTTAGCATGAAATATGTATATTGGTGATTATTTATCTTTTCAACATATATGTGGTCAAGTGTATCAGTGTTATGAGATGTTGTGGAGAGCAGTGGGTCATGTGACAGTCTGTGCTCATATACCATATATATTAAATGATGATTGTATAATAAATACTCATTTATTTCATATTAAAACTCACTTTGAATGTCTTTATTTTTTTCTATGCATCCATACTTGTAGTATACTCTATTAAATTTCATTATTTGGTATGTGTAACAGCTTGATATTAATTAATTATTTACAAGTGTCATCAATAATTACCACATGTCAAGCAGATAGTACTATATGAACATAACTATACATAATGGTAAAAGATTGCTTATGTAACCTGAAACTGCCATCTTCATCTAGATTTATTAATAATATGCATGTATATCACCGGACATTCAACTCCCCTTTAATGAAAGAGGGCACACCAGATCACTGTGTATCTCAAAAATTTGTTTACCGTGATCAAAAGTGGATGAGGATAATGGTCTGCACCAACTAAACTCAGGGAGAAGCAAGAAATCTTAAATATTGTTCAGACAATTGAAAAATAAAAACACTAAGACAAACATCAGCCAAATTGATTTTAACAATTTTGAAGTTTTATTAAGAGAAATAAAATTATAAAGTAAAGATTTGCACACAATAAGTATGGTTATATCAGGCATGTACTAGAAATAATAAAATCTCAATGCTCTGGAAGACAGACTAACTTATGAAAAGTGAGTTAGAAAAGAAGGGAAAATTTTTCCTTTGGCTGACAATTCACCTGAAGCAATTCTGGTTTCCTTAGTCAAAAGTTCTAAAAGAAAAAACAATTGATAATTTTTTGCATGAATCAATGAACCAGCATGGATGACCACTCTCTAGCTTATGGACTAATAATGTCATATTACTGCAGGACTGCTGCATGGACAAATCATGTCTAAGATTGCCAAAGTTGATCTCACACAAGAAAAGGGAAGATTATGGACTACATAATCTGAACTGTAGAAAATAAAATCTCTACCAGGAAAAACAGAACAACAAACACAATAAACCACCAGACAAATGATTTGCGGTTTGCAAAAAATACTAACATAGTAATTTAAATTAATTATTGGACAATAAAATATGGAAAGGTGAGCAAATTAAAATTACAGAAAGCTGATAAAGCATTTAGCAATAGTTAGTAAAATAAAGGAAGACATATTAAGCATATAAAAACATAATCTCACAGTACACTCTCCATTGAGTGAAATGGAAAACAAACTTGAATCTTAAAACTAAGATTCCAATACACACTATAAAATATAATGAAAAGCAAAATATAGATAATAAATAGGAGATTAAATAATTATTAAAACTATAGATTTATTTTTAAATTGAGCAGAGATTTAATTAAAAGAATTTACCTTGGAAAAAAAAATTACCTTATGGTAATGCACAATTCATGTACTTTTCAAAAGAGTGCACACTTTTATTTTTAAGTTCATCTTTCAGGTGTCTTCTCTTCATGATGATGACAAGTGTAGAAGCATATTTCGGGATTCTTCCTACTTCAGATTTTCATGGCATGACAAAAGAACAGCATGGAATCAGAAGTCCATCATTATTCAATTAGCAAGACATGTTGTAAGTTAACATATATATAGCAGTGAATTTTAACATCTTGGGACAGCAATTTTTTTAAAAAGAAATTCAATGTCCTAAATAACAACACTATAAATCACAGAAAGCTAAATATAACTGTGAATCTTGAAATTTTAAGCTAATGAATGAATCACTTTGACTAGCTTGTTACAACCAATAATAATCTCTAAAATGTCTAAAATTTTTGGGGTTATTTATACCCCCATATCCTGTGTAAGCCTTAGGCCAGGGCAAATATAAATCTCCCATTCAAACCTAATTAAAAATTCTAACCAGGAATTAACTTCTAATAAAAAAAAACAAAACAAAATTAAATCTCCACTTTTCCCACACTATCTTCTATGTAAACTTTTTTTAACTTTAGAAATTTAATGAAAATAAAGTTGATTTTATCTTTAGCAATGAACCCATTGAATCAGATATAGCACCTGGTTCAATATATTTTTCAGTTAAATTTACAATGGAATTAAAACCAAAATTAACATTGATATTTTTAGATGTTCTTGTAGCAAAACCCTCATGGTAAATTTAAAACTATAGTTTTAAAAAATCCTATAGAAACAGGGAAATGCTTAGCATATATATAAAATCATGGCATGACAAATGAAGTTTTAGTATTACTAGTGATGTAAAAAAGAGAAATATTGCATACAATAAATTATCATAAAGAATGGTTATCCATCAGCTTTCATTAAGAAAAGCTTTAATAAATAACAAAATTTTACACCAGAAGGAAAACTAATTAGAGTTGCAATAGTGTATTTATACGTACTGAGGATAGCAGAGAAATTAAAGAAAATTTGCAAGCAATAAAATATCAGAATAGTTTTCCCATATATACAGCATATTATCAAAAATCCTAACCTATACAAATCCTAAACTAGAAGGACATATATGAATTAAATCAGCTGGTTCATTAAAAATGATTAAAGAAATGAAAAGTAATGAAAAAGTGAAGAGAAGAGTGCCTAAAGTAAAAGACCAACTATACATTTGTGAATGTATGTTTGATTGGAAAAAGTCAAGAATATGGAATACAAGAGAAAAAAAAAAATTAAAAAAATATTCTCAAATAATAATAGAAATAAGCCTGTAAGTCAACCAAATGGGATAATCCACAATGTTTAGAAAACATTTAATAACCTTGTTTATAAGCAAAAATGGAGAAATTAGGATAATTCTTGTAAACAAGTATGTAAACTATCTATTGAGTTTGGGTTTGGGCAGAGTAACATAGTTGGTTTAAAGTGTCACCTTAAATTCAGTAATTTATGAGAATAAAAAATAAACATGTATAATACCAATGCTCATATTGTCATTGGTCAGATCAGTAACACTGAAAGGAATAAGAAGAATGAAACCATTTCAAGTGTTATAGTATATACTAATTTGTGTGTTATTGCTAACAGTTGAATATAATGTAAAACCTTAAATAATGTTTGATATTTTCTAAAACATTTAACAATTAAAAATAGCTGATAAAAATAATCTGACATAAAATTATAAATTGAAAGTAATGAATTAGCTAACAATATAAATATATTTGTTAAAGAAGAAAAATAGAAACATAATGGAAAAATTACTTATGTAATTAAACTTGTATGAATCTCATGTTAAAAATAATTTAATATTTAAATTATGCATATGTGCTTCAAAAGAATGTTTTAGTAAATGATTTTCCATGCACCCGAGCCTTAACATTTTATAAAAGGGCATATAAAAAATTCAGGTTCCATTGTGAGGTATGGAGAGATATTTAATATAAGTAATAACAAAATATCAAAAACAGCCAGTCACGACTGATATTATTGATATAATTAAGAGACAGAAATGGAGTTAGATTAGATATGAAACTGAAACAGATTAAATAGATGATTAGTTGAAGTTCAACATTGGATGCTAACAAATTATAAAAAAAAATGAAAAGATGGATAAATAAACAGAATTCATTTATTGTGGAGAAGATAAAATATAGATGAGAGAAACTGGATTAAATTTGAATCTTTATTCAAATGATATGTATAAATTAAAAATATTGACTATAGTAAAATGTAAAAATTATATTCCATAACTGTGTATAGAAAACCAATAAATAATATATAATAAATTTCAACTTTTTAAAATTTATCATATCATTTTTTGGGGTCTATATATTCTTATGCAATGTATATATTGCATGCTCAGACTGTTTTATAAATATTTTGATTAAATAAAAAGATCTTTACTTAATCATATATTTAATTTTATCTCCAAATTATTTTTATATCTAATTTTATTCATAGTGAATTGGCTGTAAAGTTGAACTTATAATTTTATAATTTCACGTTTACAATGTCATTAAAATTTAAAAAGTTTCTACACTGATACTTATTGTCATATAATATAATTGCAAGCAATTGAAATAAAAATAATTTTATCTATAACCTTGTTCCTTCTAAAAAGTGTAAGATAGATATATTTTATATCACAAAATTATTAATAGTATATATTGAATCTGAAGAGATATTTGCTCAATGATTTATTATTAAACTTTTATAAGTTCAGTAAAATCTGATCGCTAGTTTGTTTTTTATTGTATTAATTTTAAAATTGAATATTTTTTTATTGTAATGAGTATTTTGTACGGTTTTTTTTTCAAATCAAAATATTAAAAAAAATAATTCAAAAATGAACAAAAGAATTTAATTACATTATATCTCAAACACTAAACTGAGAAGAATATCAGATGTATGATCCAAAATCATTTTAAAGTTGTAATTCAAAATCAATGTTTTTTTTTTATATAATTGCCTGCAGAAGAACAGAAATTTTGATAATTTAAAATGAGAGAAAAAATATTGGTAATTTAAGACTTGGATTAAAAGAAGATTGAAAAAAACTTGGATAAATAGTGTTAATAATATAAAAGGATTGAAAAAGTAAATAAAAAGCGATTGTTCATTCTAGATATTAAAAAAAAAGTGGATTAAGCGCATAGAAAGAAATATAGAAATTGTATTAAAAGAATATTTAGAGGTAAACAAAAAGAAGCATAGTAGGTTGATATTTGTTAAGTAGTGAGTAGTTATGAATACCTGAAAAGTAAATTAAAAAATATAATTGCTTAGAAAAAAAGTAATCAATGTTAATGGTTGCAATCTGCCTTTGGAGAATAATTGATGGTGACATAATTTTATATAAAAAAAAAAATCCATTTTAAAAATAGCATACGTTGAATATATCATTGATAATTTCTAATTCTCTTTATTATTACCACAAAATAATTTTAAACAGCATTTGGAAAAAAACAATTATTATTGTTTTGTTACTATTTCATGACAATATTAGTTATACATACTGGATTGATTTAGTTCAGTGGTAGAGTCTGTAAGACTCTGAAACTTGAGATCTTCAGATTGATTGATTCCAGTTCAGGTACATTCATTGATCAAATTTTTTTATTATATATGAAATACAAAGAAATGTTCTTCATTTTTTTGAAAATTGATTATCAATTTTAGAATTCATTTTTTTAGTTAAATCTTGTTTTACTATTACTACTGATTTCATTTACAATAACATGCTTACATGTGTGGTGATGATGATCAGATTACACAGTAATTTATATTGTTGTTAAATGAATTATGATACATTTTATAAACATAAATAATTTACAAGTAAAAGAATATATTTATTACAGCATTGGTGGCAATGACACTAAATCCCATATGGCTGCAAAAATGTCAATGGGTGAGAGAGTTTGAGTCCTGACTTTAATTTTTCCTAGTTTATTCTAAAAGAGGGATGATAAGTTTGAGATGTCAGATTAAAGCAGAAATGGCATACTAGAAACTAGAAACTGAAGAGTAAAAATTTAATAATTTTTGTTTTTGGAAATAAATATTGCTTATGTTATTTATTATTATGGAAAATGAGGAAATTGGTGATTGTGCTTATGATAATGCAATATGTTTGTAAAACTGATCATTGAGATAGAAAATGATTTATAATTTTTTCTTCTTTATGATATATGGAACAGACTCCATCTATGTTAGCATTTACCAGTCTATTAAATTAAAAAGCTATTTGTAGGAGAGGCTCTTAGATTGATTTTAGTCAGGAAATTCTGATATTTTGGCTCATGATACCAACATTTTAATTTTTTTATTTATGTGGTTATTAGAAAAAATAAACAATGACTGAGAACTGTTAATAGGTTCAGATTTATTTAGTATAGCATATTCTTTCCAATATCAAATTTTACCAGCATAAATAGATTGCTCCATAGGTGAATATTCTGTTATGAAATTGATTAGTTTCTTAATGAAAGAGTTGTTTGTGGGTGTTGATGTCTGTTACTACTATTATTCCCACTAGTGTTTTTATTATTTAAACTTTTCTTTTTATATTGATGTCATAAAATAAATTCAATGTTCATCTCAAAAGAGCTCAACATAATATTTACAAACAATGGACCATTTTACTAGGATACTGAAGTAATGAAAATAAAGCTTTTAAAATTATTGATAATATTCTAAGTCATAATAGGTAATTTAATAATTTAACAAAGCAAAAATTATTTTTCTCTTTGATGCTGCTTATTTTGAAATACAGATCTAAACTTTGAACAAATTCCAAATAAGTTATTATTAAAATGGAATTAGCTTTAATAAATTTTCTAAGTATATGAAGTTAAATAACTATAATCTATTTGTAAAATCTTAAAAAAATCAGAGATCTTAAATTTTTATATAAACTTAGCACTCAGAAAATTATGTTATCAAAAAAATTGCAATTATTTTTATTAATAATTGTTCATATAAAACATATTAATCTACTTTATTTTACATTAATATTTGTCATTCTGATATATTCAAATCTTCTTTGTTTTATTTTCTAAAACTCATAATCAAGGTTTTACTAATGATCCTATGTTTGAATTAGATTTTTTTGTAAATTATTTATATTACCAAGTAAATATGGCATGTATACATATATGCAATTTAAACTAATTGAATAGGAAGTAACCAAAGCTTCCAATGAGTTATATAATGATTGCAAGCTTTTTTGTGTCAGTGCATCATTCAATTTTTAGCTCAGTCCTTTTGCAACCATCCATCAGCCCATAAGTCAGGTCAATCTTCCATAATAGAGTTATATTATTTACTGCTCAGTTATATATTATAGAATTTATTATTTACAGATATTATATCTAAGTTTTCATTTTATATTTATAGGTTGTTTAAATAAAACTCTGCTTTGTACCTTTAAATAACTGGGTGGAGATGCTTATCATTTATATATATATATATATATGATAAACAAAAATGCAAGTTAAAAAACTTGCTAACACTTGTATTTATGTCCACAGATGGCGTTCTACCAAAAACACCGATCAAGCATATGTTTTGTTTACATAAACGTCAGAGTAGCATTCACTATCTCTAACTATAATTCCACTTTCAGATCATGATTTCAAGCTATTTGCTATCATCAGTGAAAGACAGGAATAAAGAAACTAGATCTAAATACAAATTCTGAGCGTTTATGAAACAATTTCTATTCAGCTTGAAGACATTACGTATCTAAAAAATTCACGCTTGCAAGCTGAATAGAAATTGTTTCATAAACGCTCAGAGTTTGTATTTAGATCTACTTTCTTTATTCCTGTCTTTCACTGATGATAGCAAATAGCTTGAAATCATGATCTGAAAGTGGAATTATAGTTAGAGATAGTGAATGCTACTCTGACGTTTATGTAAACAAAACATACGCTTGATCGGTGTTTTTGGTAGAACGCCATCTGTGGACATATATATATATATATATAATGTAATAATTGTGCACTCTTCCACAAGGTGTTAAAAATGGATACAGTCCCCACTTTGTGTGAGAGTGCTAAACTTATCAAAAGTGTCAATATGGGCAAGGGAATCAGATGTTCTTATCTCTATAATACTGAAGATACATTATTTATTAAATAAAACTTGAAATATATATTTGGACTAGGGCTAAGGTCTATCTTAATAAATAACAGTTATAAATATACTTTCATGAAGTGATTTGTATCAAAGTTGTGCAACAGAAAATTTGAAACCTTCCAGTTAAAATGTCATAATTTGCTATCTAAATATATACAGAACAAATGATGATATGTGTAAGAGATTGTGATCTGGGCCAACTAATGAGGGCTGGTTCAGCATGAAATGTGCATCTTGGGGATCATCTTTGGTCATATGTTTCAGTAATGCATGATGTAATACAAGGTTGAAATATATTTAAATATATATTATATAAAGTTATGTTTGAAGTACCTTTAAAATAATATGTAAATGAAATTAAATGGCAATATGTGTTTCATGGATCACCTGAAAAAGTGTATGTTTATAATATATTTTTAGAATGGGAAGTTGGTCTGTCTCCTGTGCTGTGATAGGATTGAGCTAAAGGTTAAATATGCACTAACAAAACAAAATTTGCAAACATTATATAACTCATAGGAAGCTTCAATTGCTTACTGATCAATTACACATTAGTTTTATACAAAATAATAAATTAAATTATTATTATTATTATTATTATTATTATTATTATTATTATTATTATTATTATTATTATTATTATTATTATTATTATTATTATTATTATTATTATTATTATTATTATTATTATTATTATTATTATTATTATTATTATTATTATTATTATTATTATTATTATTATTATTATTATTATTATTATTATTATTATTATTATTATTATTATTATTATTATTATTATTATTATTATTATTATTATTATTATTATTATTATTAGTTTCAAAGTAATTAGATTAAAAATTCATAATAGGTTACACATAAAATATTTGCATATTTACAAAGATAAATATTAAGTATTACAATGATAAAAATAAAATAATAAATACAAAAAGAATAACATTATTAAAATAATATAATTATATCCTTATACAGTATTGCATTATATATACAGATATAACATTTTTTGTATTGCTATTTTTAAATTATTAGAAAATATGGGTTAAAAGCTTGTTGCCATCAGCATCTGTAAGATACAGATGCCCAGAGAGTTAAATGGACTTGGATTGCACTCTGTTTCAACAATCTATCTACAGAAGGCAATTGCAGTTCTACTTGCAATTCACATAAAACAGCTGGAACTAAACCTAGCCACTCCAGTGGAACTTACGACACACTCACACCTCTTGCTAGCAGATGGGCCACAATTATTTGGTTACATGTCACCAAGCTGACAAATCTATCTAAAACCTCCCTTGAAGGGAAAACAACCTACTGGCAAGCCTATAACCTCAGATTTCAAAACCAGACTGTCTTCCTGACCACATTGAACATAGACAATAAGCCATTGCTAAAAAAATTGAAGAACTGGGTTGTTGAACCAAAATACATAGACTTTATCTTAAAGCTCAACATCTCATCCTTACCCTCTAACCATTTCTTAATATGGAAAAAACACCAAAATCAAGCCTCAATGCCAGCTATGTAATACTGCCGATAAAACCATCCACCATTTACTTTATAATTGTCCATTTCTTTCCCAAATCAGAACCTTTATTACAGAGAAAGTTACATCTGACATCATAGAAGCCTTAAATATACAGAATGCCATCAAGACAGAATTTTTTTCTTTTATCAGATTCTCTATCTTCCTTACCTTTGTGGTCTGGTTGACCAGATGTGAATGTTTATTCAGTCATTCAGGCTCTTCAGTCACAGAGACCTTTATAGGTCTTGTCAAGAGCATAAGTGCCAGAGACTGGCTGCTTGCACCAGAATGGTTATACAAAGAGACTTGGTCCAGGGTTGATCTACCAAGCATTTGATCTTATGAACTTTTGCAATCAGTTATGCAGTATACCATGTATGAAAACAGCATCATGAAACTATGTAAACTTTGTTAATAAAAGTTTTTGGTTTTTTTTTTTAAAAAAAGCTTGACTGTTGTTTTATTAAAGACCATGTGGCTCTAATGTCTGGAGAAGAAACTTTTTTATCTCTCAGTTTCAGTTGTTAAAATTTATTTTCAAAAGTATTAGTACATTATCTTGTGTTGTTTCTGTAGATAAATGTGCATTTTGTGCACCATAATGCATATAGATTAAATATAGCAGCAAGTATATTTAAGAAAGAATCTTTAGCAAATAAATTCATTATAGTTTTAATTGTACTAAGATTGTTTTTATATATTTTGGTGTTTAATATTCTTACTGCTACAAGGCCAGAACACTCATACAGAAAATGAAATTGTTTCATTCTCCCTAAGACAAAACGAACATATGTATTCCACATTAGTGTAAAATCTCTTGTATTTTAAAAAAATAAAGTTGGAAGAAAATTGCAATATTTTGGCTCAAAAGACTATTTTTTTTATTTGTGTAAAAGTTATTTGTTGTTTAAGAATAGAATTATCATCATCATCATCATCATCATTATTATTATTATTATTATTATTATTATTATTATTATTATTATTATTATTATTATTATTATTATTATTATTATTATGTTGTTGTTGTTGTTGTTGTTGTTGTTTCAAAAGGCCTTTTATTGACTCAAAAGAATACAAAGTTACAATTATAAAGCAAAACCACTGCTACAAGTCCATTACAATTTTTTTACATTTACATTGTTTATTTTGTTAGAGTTCTAAATTTGATCTCAATATCCCAGATTGTCCATTCTGACCAGGCTAACAGTATAAATCTGATAATACAATATTTCATTTTGTTATATGTCTCATGTGGTTTATGATATAATTCACCATTTGAACCCCATTAGCAAATCAATCACCTGCAAAAATTTGTTGCTAATTGTCCTTTTTCCTAATTTGACATGATTTTATTTCTAAGTTCTTTATATTGTCTTATTTTTCCAATTGCAATGTTCAAACTTGTGTTACAGAAAGTCCTCATAGATCTAACTCCCAAGTTTTAGTCCTATATTCTTTTAATGTTCAAACTGATGTTACAAGACTTTTAATAGACCTAACTTACAAGTTTTTATTCTGTGTTCCTTTCAAAGATGTTATATTCTTAGAAATTTACTAAAGAAGTCTCAGATTTATTTAAAAAAATACTATGCTATACTGGTCCCCAAATGTTTTATCATGTTTGCCAAAAATTGGCAGACTGGCAAACAGTGGCTATCAGAAGACACAGATAAGGTTTACTTCTCTGATCCAATATTTCAACTTTAATATATTTCCTATTGAATTCAAATCCTGTAATCAAAAGAAGCAATTTTAATTCTTATTTATATAATTTTACATTTTTACTTTGAATTAATTTGATTCACTCTATCTCTAATTATACATATATTTTGTTATTTTTCTATTGTAAATCCTGGGCATCTTCAAACTCCTATTTAGATTCAACATCAGTACAGCTCTCCATTTGATACTCTTCTCCTGTGTCATCAAACAAGCAATCCCCCAATTTTGATTTGTTCCCCCTGTTTTCCTGTTTTTTAGTGCCTTTCCAGTTTTCTCTTTTGCTCAGTATTACACTGAGTAACTTGCTGCATATTTGGCATTATTATCTGTGTAATCTTAAAATTTGTATTGTTCCTAGTTTTTTGTTCTTTAATTAACTCCAGTTCTTAATCCAAATTCGTATTCTCTTCATAATACTGCTTCTCTTCTACATTTTCTTTCTGTAGGTGTTCCTCTGTATCTTTTTCTAAAGCTTTAACTGCATGCATTTGTATATCATTCCCTTTTTTTATTTTTATATTATTTATCCTAAGGCAATCTTTTTCCTTCTTTTTGTCTGATAAATCTAGAATGTCACATATATTGTTTTCTTCGTTATTTACATTTTCACTTTCACTCTCTTGATTATCTGTATTCCTATATGGTTGATGTATGGGAATTTCTTTCCTTTTCACATCACAGGGTTACCACATCTGGTGTCAGAATTTGCTTTGTATCCCTTTGTATTGCTTGTTCTTCTTTCACAACTTTTCTCTGATATACCAAATCCAGTATTATTATTATTATTTTCATTCCTTGAACAGTCTATTATTAAATGACTTCTCTCTCTGCAGCCAAAACATTGTGGCTTTAGCCCTTTAATTTGTAGATACAAAGCCATTCCCTGATTTATACTTTGTCTGGGAATTTCTTCTGGCTTAATATGCTGGTACAGTTTTATCTTAAAGTGATAACTGTTCATGTATACAAGTGTGGGTGTATCATTTCACAAAATCTGTTTAAAATATATGGCTTGTCTAAATGGCTGGATCAGACTTTTGAAATCATGAAAGCTATACCAGAAATATATATTTTTTTATGATTCCTGAATAATAATCTTGCAGATTTTCATCTACAACAATCATTACATATCCACAGATCATCTTTATCTGTGATTTGAACCTAGACTTTTGGTGTTCATTAAAAAAAATGTATAGCAATATATCTCGAGTTTGTATGTTCACCTATCACTGAGATTGAGTCCCACAAGTTTTTTTCTGTTATTTTTTGATACAATAACTCTCTCTGAAATTTATATAAAGTTAAATTTCTGTCTGTAATAGTAAGCACTAATGATCTGTCAGAAAATAATTTTTTAAAAGATTCATATAACTTATTTGGTATCATGTTATTTCTTCTTTTATCCAGTTGTCTTCTGTTTGTTTTGTTACCTGATTAAATGTCTCATCTTCATTTTTCATATTTAGATATCTTTTGAATTAGCTCTCTTAAATCTGCATATTTGTCCTCCTCTTCCGTTATTTTTTGAGTTCTCTTGTTGTGGCTTATAAGAGTATTCTTGTATAACATTTTCCAATACTGCTTTGTGTGGTTTCATTGCAGCAATATTTGCATAAGACCTTTTATCCTTAATGGTTCCTGCAACCGTTTCCACATTTATATTGCTATATCTCTTACTAATTACGCAGTTGTTTTCTTTAGACGCCATTTTACTTAGATGACTAAATTTTTTCTAACGGAAAAAATATTTAAAAAACTCACTTTGTTGATAGGGCTTTTCTTTTTTACAAACCGAAATCGTTTACACTTTTCAAAATTATAATTTTTTTTTACTATTAAGCGGATTTTATTATCAAGTACATTCAGGAGCTTGTAAGAGTTTGTTACTTCATATCATCATCATCATCATCATCATCATCATCATTATCATCATTATTATTATTATTATTATTATTATTATTATTATTATTATTATTATTATTATTATTATTATTGTTGTTGTTGTTATTGTTGTTATTACTATTACTCCTACTATTATTATTATTGTTGTTGTTTTTATTATTATTATGTTTCAAAAAGGAACTTTATTCAGAGTAGAAGAGCAGGTCGCATTAATATATACATGTGTTTACATTGATATTCTTGAGGATTATCTTTACAAGTCTTTACAGATATAAATAAACTGGATGAGCAATGGATAATCTGTTATAGGTTATAATACTAAATTTATATGGCTTCTATTACGTTTTTTAATTCTATTGATTTTTTTTAATTGTTTCTCTAAGTTATCTTATTTATATATTGCATACATGCTTTATAACTGTTTAAGTCTTCAAATATTGGTTTCATAAGCTGTAATATGTTTCTACTGGCAATAATATATACATGTGTTTACATTGATATTCTTGAGGATTATCTTTACAAGTCTTTACAGATATAAATAAACTGGATGAGCAATGGATAATCTGTTATAGGTTATAATACTAAATTTATATGGCTTCTATTACGTTTTTTAATTCTATTGATTTTTTTTAATTGTTTCTCTAAATTATCTTATTTATATATTGCATACATGCTTTATAACTGTTTAAGTCTTCAAATATTGGTTTCATAAGCTGTAATATGTTTCTACTGGCAACATTGAGTGTGTTTTATTATCATATATCATTTCTTCGATTTTGTGATGTCCATTTTCTTGCATTCTCTTTTTGAGTAAATTAACTTATTTGAAAAATAATGGAACTTCCCTGATTAGAGATTTGAATGTTGCTTTATGAATGACAAAGTGGCCATGAAAATGTCTGGATGAGCTATTTTATTATCTGTTTTTAATTGTGCTAATTTGTTATGAAATGTTGATTAATGCCATCTTATATTATTGCCAAAAGCAAATGTGCATCATGTGCATTGAAATGCATAGAGCACAAAAGTTGCTGCACAGAATGTAGAGGTGGGTGTTTTGTGGAATGTGCTGATGATATCCTACAGAGAGATGCTTGGCTGTCTGTATGTGTGAATTATTTTATGCTAGATTTAGTCTAAGGAGGAAATAAAAAAAAAATTGGCTCCATGGACTATTTTTAAAATTTTGTAAACAGCTGTCAGTTGTTTATTCTGAACATCTGGTTGGAAATATTTGGTGTATGTCTTTGGTATACCCACACATAGATCTGCCAATAGAAGATTTTGTGCTTGTTTGCAGTGATATTTGACTATGTGTTATTCAAAACTGTTTGATAACTGATGATAGGTAGCAATATAAAAGTGGAGGTTTGTGGGTATGTATTATTAAATTAGACATTGAAGTTCTGGAAAATGTCTGAGAGTGACTATTATAAAGTTTGTGGTCTTCTGTATTTGAAAAACATATACACTGTGTAGCCCCAAACCCTTGTGTACTGTCAGATGACTATGGCATTTTGCAGATATTGCCATTGTCTTTCTATACTCTATAGAAGTTTACTATGATATGAAAACAAATTTGATATGAAACTTTGGAGAATTGAAATTATGGAAGAATAGTAAATTATTTTGGTGATCACTATCTGGTTAAACAATTCTACTTTAGCATATATTGAGAGATATGATTTTGATAGAGAAGTAGTGATCCATTCACCTTCATCTTTTAACTTGTTTTATATTTTGTGTTTCATTGCATTTGTCCCCATGTAGAAAGGAAAGCTGAGGAAAGCTGATGGTTTGCCTTGGAAAGTTTGTGTGTGTGTGTCTTACTTGTGTAGAGTGATGCATGTATTACTTGGGTAGAGTTACCAGGTGGCAGTCTTATTCTAATTAAACTTAATGTGTAGATTCATAGTCTTGAAGCATTTTCTGTAGCATTGGTATCTGCTGTCTAGAAGAAAAGAAGACTGTATATCATCCATATGTGCAATGTAAGCTATATGTCATTATGTGCTTGGTATCTGGGTGTCTGATATTTTATTGGATTTGAAGTACAAGTGGGTTGATGTAAAAGGCAAATTGTAGTAAAGTGAATGGTAACATTTGGGATCTGGATTGTGTGGGGGTTAAATAATGAAGAATTTTTGCCATTAAGTATGATATGATTTCATGGCTTAGTAGTAGGTTAATGAGCAGATACACATGAGTGCATAGTATTGTGGTGTCAGCTAATATATTGATTAATGGAGGAATGTCAACTGAGTCGAAAGCTGCTTCTATATCAAGTTGAACTGCAATTGGTGCATAATTTTTCTGGTCCTGAATTGAGTTCAAGATTGTTTTGAAGATGGTTGCAGCCTGTGCTGTAGATGATTGCTTCTTTGCAAACTAGCTATTTGATGTTAGTGGTAGAATTATGTCTCGAGGCTATTTTTGATCACTTTTTCAATTAATTTAGTGGTAAGCAGTTCAATTGAGATGGGCTGGAGGTTTGAGAGTGTTGATATGGAGGCTTGTTTTTTTTAAGATGACTATTGAAATTGGATATAGAGCCTGGATGTCATATAGCTGCTACAATGAGTAATTTGCAAGGTTGCACAAATATTGAGAAGTAAACTATCTGAAATGTGCAAGGACTAATTTTGGCATGCCATATGTTTCTGGGTGACATGGATTAAGTATTGTGTTCGTTCTGGGATGCTGAGTGGGATGTTTGTTTCTGGTTTTCCAAAAACATCACAAAGAGGTTTGACCAGATTCTATGTTTGTAGTTTTTATTTAAAATGATTGGTTTTAATATGTTATTTTCTGCATATGTGACCCCCTTATCTCTAAGAGCCATTGGCACTTTGACAGTGGGTGGCTGGCTCAAGGTTCAGTGAATGTATTATTTATCCATGTATGTTGTTGGCTGAGGCATATTTTACTTTTTTATTGACAAGTAGTGCTTGAGACTATTACAGATACTGTTGTATGCTAGAGTAAGCTTGTGTATATTTTATTGACTGGTGTGTGTTGGACTTAGCATTGTAATTTGTCTATGTATTTAATCAGACAGCATTAATAGTCTGGAGGGTGGGGGTGGAATTTGCATGTAATGTTATCTATATTGAATGATAAAATATTTATGAACGCTAGATATCTTTGGATGGGGGTAAGATGCATATTTTTTTTGTTTTCTGAAGCATTATATATGACTTCAAAAAAGTAAAGTCTGGGATGGCAGTTAGAAGAAGTATTTTAATTGTTTTACCATGTGTAAGTTAAGCTGTCTGAATTTCTTCCAGGTTAATCAATATGGTTTGTAGAGAGTAATCAAAGAAAGAGATGGGTTGATGTTTATGCTGATTAGATAGTGTACCATAGGTGAGTAAAAACACAGATCAATCCTTGATGTATGACAACCATTGTGAAAAGTAATCCATCAGTTGTTAGGAAACCTTTGGCACTCATAAGTGGTATCGATATTTGATATAGCCACTTTGAAATAAAATCTTGATATTTCATATTGAAATCCCCAATTAGTATAGTTGAATTGTGAACTAGTACCAAGTAATGAGTTTATGTTTAATATATGTGTTTGAAAAAAATGGTTTTTAACAAATGTGTTTTACCAGTTCTTACTTATGGATCTGAGACTTGGACACTTAATAGAAGAGCAATACAGAGACTTCAGACCACTCAAAAAAGTATGGAGAGATGTATGTTGGGAGTAACAAGAAGAGATCGAAAACGCAATGTATGGGTAAGACAACAAACAGGTGTTACTGACCTTATTGAAAAAATTAAAAGATTGAAATGGAGTTGGGCTGGACATATTGCTAGAAGAGATGATAATAGATGGACAATTGAAATTTTAAACTGGATTCCAAGAGACTGTAAAAGACCCAGAAAGAGACCACATGTGAGATGGATGGATGAAATAAGAAAATGTGCAGGGGTGTTGTGGAGAAGAGAAGCTAAAGATCGGACAAGATGGATTAAACTTGGAGAGACCTTCATCCTGCAGTGAATTGATAATGGTTGATGATGATGATGACAATTGCAGGGCCAGATGGGATATACACAATTATAGCATTCAGTGTGATGATTTGATGATTAAATGTTACTGTTAGTAAATTTGCATCTATCTATATGACTGAGTGACTCAAATGGACAATCTGATGTTATGAGCAGACCAGTGTCCCTGAGGAAGACGATGTGTCTCTGGAGAATGCAAAGAAACCTTCCCTAATTAGTTGTACTGGGGATCAATTAGTGAGTCACTATGGATTTTAGTTTCTAGAAGTCCTAGTATATGAGGTTGTGTGATCTTTTTCCATTGTCTTAGCTTATGTATTTTTGTGATTGAGTTAAGCCCTCTGATATTCAATGCTTTATTTTTAACTTCATTAGTCTGATTGGCTTTGAGTTGATTTGGCATGGTGTTTTAATATCTGTGAAGCTTCTATGTATTCTGTAGATGTTTGTGGACATTTATCAAAGCTTGATTACCATCAAATGCCATAGGTATGAAGTTGTCTGCCAAGTGATCAATCATTTCTGTTTGAGTACTGTTTCCATGTTTATTTTTCCTTGGGTGACTAGATAATATTTTGTTTTCTGTTGAAGTTGCTTCTATGGGATGGATGAATAAAGTTAGTGACTCCATGATTTATTATAATATGCAGCATGCTTGTTTTTGTGCAGTTATGTGTGTCATTGGATATATACAGATTAAAGTCTTTTGTATTATTGATGGATAATATATCTTGCATTTGTGATATATCAGCTAAGATATGTGTTTGATTTTGATCCATATGTGCAGAGCCTTCATTTATATTATTTAATTCATTTATCATAGAATCAAATATGTTTGTGTTTTCTTCTACATGACTGAGTTCAGATGATTCTTTTGCACAGTGATAGTTTTTGTTTTCATGTTGATTAATTGATTTGCTAGTCATGGTCTGTGTATTGTTTTCATCATGTTGGCATTGATTGTGTTGATTGTTTGCTGGATGAGCCTGTATGAATTGACTATCAATGCACTGTGTGGGTAGATGGTCACACTTTCCACATGCATGGCATTGTGGTTTTAGTCCTCTTATATATATATATATATATATATATATATATATATATATATGGACAGCATAGGCTCCTAATCTGCAATCTGTGTTGGTATCTATTCTGGATCAATGTCGGCGTAATTTCAACTTAAAGTCATTTGCTATATATTAATATTGGTGTATCTTTGAGGTATATTGGTTGAAATGCTATTATTTTATCAAATGTTTCCATCATTTTTGAAAGGTTTTTAATTATTAATAATATGATTTTGATGATCTTGATTGACTATAACAATCACATAATTGCTTAATGTTTTGATTTTGTGTGAAATTGGTTCTTTTGGCTAATATCAAAAAAATCAATAGTGAGATATCTGGGATTTGGGTGTTCCATGATTTTTACAATTGTTTCCCATAGTTCCCTTTTAGTTATTGTTTGATATAATAACAATCATGGAAAACAATATAATAAAAAATCGTGCTTTCACACTTTCAACGTAAAGCTATAACAATATAGTGAAATATTTGCATCTATAGCTGATATTATTATTGAATGTGAAAAAAAGTCTTTTAAACAATATATATATAGTGTCTTTGAGTTTGTGTCATTAAAGCATTCATTAATTGTCTCTATTACACTATCAATCTAGTATGCAAGAGGGGGAGGGATCTTGGTTCTTCTGAATCTTTAAATCTAGCTGTTTTATGTCATTCGAATTGGTTTTTCTAAATCTTGGGACTGTTTTATTATTTATTACAGACAGATTATTTTTTATATTAGTTGTTTGCATGTTAGATTTTGTGATGGTTGCATACAATTTAAATGTGTCTAAATTTTTACTCATTGGGGTGGCCATATTAATGCCAAATACTCAATCATGTAATTTTATTGGCTTAATTTTTTTTCTTTTTCACCATAATATTAGAGTATTTTTTGATGATATTCTCTAGTCAGTTTATAATTGTCATTAATTATTGCTTCAAAAAGTTTCTATTTGTTTTCTTAACAAGTATATATTATTTTACTTTTATATTGTGGCATTATTGTTAAATTTTTAGGGGTTTGAGCCCCAACAACTTTAGGTTTACTTACCAACAGTATAAAGATTTTCTGTGGGATTATATTATTACTACTATTATTATTATCATCATAATTACCATCATTATTATTATTGTTGTTGTTGCTGCTGTTGTTATTATTATTATTATATTATTGAAATAATTTTTTTTTGTAATGCATGCATATGCCCTTAAAATATTAATTAGCATTTCCTCTTTTTTTATAAATGGTTCTATCTATAGGACTCATTTTTACCCATTAGCAAAAAAAAAAAAAAATCTTCAAACTATTGATAAATATGTTTTGGATTTTAGCATATAATTTTGTGAATATTTTAAAAATAAATTTAGCAATAAACAATCCTTAATAAAAGTATTTTAAAAATACTAAGTAAATAATTACTGATGCAAAATAAATTAAGACCTTAAATATTTTACAGCAATATTAATTCATTCTCTGTTTGCATTATGACTTAAAATCCAATAATGGCTCCAAAGTCAGCCAAATTGTTGTGTGTATATATATAGTATGAAGTTATGAGTTTGTAAAGAATAGAAATGCCTAAAAAAATATTACATTTTTAATCACAAAAACTATGAATTAATTGCAAAAACATTAATGTAGATTTTTTATAACAACTAAAATGGCATTAATATGAATTAATTGATCACGTTTTATATGCTTGCAAACTAATTTATTCAACATAATTTTGGCTCCTTTCACATTAGAATCTCATCTTTTATTAATATATTTTTAATTAAGTTCAACATATATATATATAAAAGATGTCATATTATTATTTGCGGGATATTCCGTGTAGTGAAATAGTTAATTGCTGATGATTCAGTACAATATCAAGTATCTTCCTCAGAGGGTCCTCTTTCTCAAATCATTCTAGAAAAAAGAGAATGCTCTGAGAAAGGTACTTGATATTGTACTGAAACATCAGCATTTAACTATTTCACTGCATAGAATATACTGCAAATAATAATAATAATAATAATAATAATAATAATAATAATAATAATAATAATAATAATAATAATAATAATAATAATAATAATAATAATAATTAGTAATAAGGTTCTAGTAAACTATTAACTGTGTGTATCTTCCTCAGAGGGTCCTCTTTCTCAAATCATTCTAGAAAAAGAGAATGCTCTGAGAAAGGTACTTGATATTGTACTGAAACATCAGCATTTAACTATTTCACTGCATAGAATATACTGCAAATAATAATAATAATAATAATAATAATAATAATAATAATAATAATAATAATAATAATAATAATAATAATAATAATAATAATAATAATAATAATAATAATAATAATAATAATAATAATAATAATAATAATAATAATAATAATAATAATAATAAGGTTCTAGTAAACTATTAACTTTGCAGCCTTTGGTGGCACTGTTTCTGTGTAAAGACACAGAATTATACTGCTTTCATGGCTGAACCTACGGCTAATATACGAGTGATCATTAATATATGAGTAGATTGTATGTAGTGGTTATAATATGTGGACAATTCTTCCACATTCAATGACACTACATCTACAAACGATACTATGATCGTATAGTTTGCCATTGATTTCATTGTGGGTTGAATTCCTCTGCATTGTCATCTTTTTCAAGTGTTTATTTGTTGATGTTTATGATTTTCTGTATTTCCCAACTAAAAGATTTTTGCGTACTAGTAATTTTCAGCGTATTATTGATATTTGTCAAAAAAAATTTTTTGGGCTAATATTGGCTTTTTTGGGGGTCAAAAAAGACAAAATACAATTTCTCAAGCTTTTTGGAAGATGATTGGAGTTGTTTGCAGAAAAATACCATTTCTGTTGTGACTTGGACGAGAGTTGAAAAAGAAGAACAAAATGTCTACCACGTTATTATATTTGTGGGATGTCCCAAACAGAGAAAGTGAGGCAGTTTCATTTTTGCAAGCCCAAAACATCCTGCCATTCATTACAGTTGATTTAGTTCAGTCATATGTGGTTAATAAATTTATTTTCTGGAAAGAATTTGTGTTTTGTTTGCGATTATTTTTATCTGTAAATCATGTAATTAACACCCAGAATGACAGTGTTAAAAAGGGGTGGCATTGTTTGTTGGACATCTGTTGATTGATTGATATTTTTAAAAAAAAATAAACAAAAAATACTTCTTCTTTTGACATACCTATTCATTCCATTTAGAAGCAAAAAGAGGTTTTTTGTTGTTGTTGTTGTTGTTGTTTTAAATCAATAAACAGCATGTTAAATAGATTTTAAAAATGAACGTGAGCTTAATTTTTGTTGTTAAAAAAAAAATCAAAATACCGGATGTTTTATTTGCTATAAAAACAAAAAATCTTTAACAAACTTGTACGACTCTTAAAAAAGATAAATAAATAAATCCTACAGAATGTAACAAAACTGGTTAACATACATATTTTTTGTGTTAAAAAACAAACCGCGATTGACTTTTTGGTTTTTGTTTTGGACATTTTATTTGTTATTATTAAAAAAAGGGAAAAAACCAAAACCCACCACCAAAAAAAAACAACAACCCGTATTTATAAATCTAAGAGAAAAAAAAAGACCCATTTTATTTATTATTATTAAAAAAAAAAAAAATCAAAACCCCGTTTTATTTGTTATTATTAAAAAAACAAAAAAATCAAAACACGCTGACCAAAAAAAAAAAAAAAACCCTGTATTTATAAATGTAAGATAAAATACCAAACAATTCTTTTCATTTCTAAGCAAATGCGGACATCTAAGATGGAGTTTGTCGGACAGGTTTGAATTTTTTGTTGCTAAATCAATCAACAGCAAACCCCTTCATTTTTAACATAATTTAAAAAGAAAGTGTCAATTCTAATTTTAAATAGCAACAACAACAAAAAAAGAAAGTCGTATGTAAAGCAAATTGGGTATATTTGAGATATTCCAAAAAAAAAAGTTAAAACTGTCCCTTATTACTTTGAAATGTATCAAATCCAAAACAAAAAAATAAAAGACATCTGTAAAAAAGAAACAATAGATTTAGAATGGAAATCCTCCCCCTCCCCAAATAAAGGCATATGTCAAAAATTATGTACTTTTGAGATCAAAAAAAAAAGGTCAAAGTGTCCTTTATAGTTTGAAATTTATCAAATGAAAACCAAAAAAATAATTATGTCCAAAACAAACAACAACAATATATTAAATGTTAAAAAAAAATTACAGATTATGTCAAAATATGATCTATCACATAAAAAAAATCTAGCAGCCCAGTAATGTTATAACACTCTGTTTTTAACTAGAAACAGTGCCACCAAAGGCTGCACAGTTAATAGTTTACTAGAACCAATAATAATAATAATAATAATAATAATAATAATAATAATAATAATAATAATAATAATAATAATAATAATAATAATAATAATAATAATAATATAATAATAATAATAATAATAAATAATAATAATAATAATAATAATAATAATAATAATAATAATAATAATAATAATAATAATAATAATAATAATAATAATAATAATAATAATAATAATAATAATAATAATAATAATAATAATAATAATAATAATAATAATAATTAACTATTATACACAGTCTTAAATCTTCAAAAGTACTTTTGGTTAATCACTTAATTCTCTTGAACTGTCTCTTATTTAAAAATATATTGGAAACAAACTTCATCTAATCATATTCCAAGATTCTCAAATTTTAATGTTAGGAGCTTGTCAATTAATTATATACATTTTATTTATGTTTATAAAAAATGCCTCAATTTTCTTTTGTTATGGTTTCTCTCTTCATAAAGAATATTAACATTTTCAAGATCAAAATTAAATTTACATTTACAAGTTTTTCAGGATCAAAGAAAACAGGCTGTTATTAAATCATTATTATTAAATGTTTTTATTGAAGTTGGAAAATCAATTTGTTTGTTAGTAGATTTGTTTGTAAACTTTTGAACATTTTAAAGTTAGAATGAAATTTTAAAATTGATGTTTAATACATTTAATTTCAATAGAATTGCTTGATATTGGAACACAACTAATTAATACTAGGATAATCTAATATTGTGATATTAATCTTTTTATTAGATCACTTAGCTATTTTGATATGGTACATAGGCTAGGAAAATATTTAAAATATTGTATGTATTTCCTGTATCAAATTTTAATTATTTGTTAGAACTTTAATTTGTTTGAAATAAATCTTGCAAGAGAGTGATATAAAGATTTTTTCTTTCAATTTAATAAGTTTTTTATAATATTTTAAAATTGATATTTAATAGATTTATATTCAAGCTAATTTGTTGAAATTTTGGACAACTTTTTAAAATCTTTATGAAAATGATAGGGCACATTAATATTTTAAATCAGTGACTAAGTTTATAGATATGGAAGAATGGGGATGGGGGTGCTTTAAATAAGGCTCACAAGTTTTCTTTGTTGCAATTATAGGATTCGCTTAAATAACATGAAATATGTTTACAATATAGTTTTATGTTTTTTTTTTTAAAAAAATAGTTTTTCAAAAAAAATAAAAAAAATAACAATTGTAAACAGAATAGTTATTTACTGATTTCTTATACATATACAATTATGTACACATATTAAATCTAATATATACTTAAGGAGTATATATATATATATATATATATAAACTTACTACAAAAATATCAATCAATTTTCACTTAAAAAAATATTTCATATATTATTACATACACATAATAAATATGATAAATATATAAAGAGTATTCATTTTAACTTATAGCAGTATTATCTAGAAGAATTATATATATATGTGTGTGTATGTATATATATATAACGAGACTTAAATATATTCCAAACAACGGTAAACAATTTATAATACAATATAAATAAAAACTCAATAAAAACTCATAAAGAAATATTTTCGATTATATTCATAATCATTTTCAACTCAACTTTCAAAATGGGATCATCTATTACCAACCGGAAACACATGTCGATTTAAATATCCCACAATTCATTAATCCTAACATTTGCTGCCTGTCTGTTTATTATCATATTTTTATACCTACTAATAAAAACTGCCTCTTTAATTTTTCTTTTTTCATTATCTCTCTCTTGGCCTAAAATTTTTATTTTATTTATATCAAAATTAAACTTAAAATTACAATTTCTATCATGATCATAAAAAACAGATTCAGTATATAACATGACTTCATTACTATTATCGTTACATATCTGTACATTTTTCAAAACTCTTTTATATAATAATTTATGTTCTTTAATTCTTTTCTCTATATTACATCTAGATTCCCCTACATATGATAAGTTACACCCACAAAAAATTCTATAAATTATATTACTCTTGTTATTTTTTTCTAACTTATCTTTTGAATTATTAGCCATTCTATTTAAATTACCTGATCCATAAAAAGAAACATTACATATACCATTATAAACTTTTTTCATAAATTTTACTTGATTATTATTATAAAAAGGCAAAGAAATCCACTTCTTACTCTTAATTTCTTCATCATCAGTATTTCTATTAATTTTTTTACTAAATTGACAAACCACTTGATAAATTTCTTTTATATTATAACCTACACTTAATAATTCACTAACATAATTTTCAATATTTTTCTTTTTATCACATGCATATTAATACAAAATATTATTTCTATACAAAAAAGATCTAAAACCAGCCATTTTATAATTATATTCCCTATTTATCTAAAGTGCCACATAATTATAAAATGGCTGGTTTTAGATCTTTTTTGTATAGAAATAATATTTTGTGTAAATATGCATGTGATAAAAAGAAAAATATTGAAAATTATGTAAGTGAATTATTAAGTGTAGGTTATAATATAAAAGAAAAGTATCAAGTGATTTATCAATTTAGTAAGAAAATTAATAGAAATACTGGTGATGAAGAAATTAAGAGTAAGAAGTGGATTTCTTTGCCTTTTTATAATAATAATCAAGTAAAATTTATGAAAAAAGTTTATAATGGTATATGTAATGTTTCTTTTTATGGATCAGGTAATTTAAATAGAATGGTTAATAATTCAAAAGATAAGTTAGAAAAAAATAATGTGAGTAATATAATTTATAGAATTGTTTGTGGGTGTAACTTATCATATGTAGGGGAATCTAGATGTAATATAGAGAAAAGAATTAAAGAACATAAATTGTTATATAAAAGAGTTTTGAAAAATGTACAGATATGTAATGATAATAGTAATGAAGTCAAGTTATATACTGAATCTGTTTTTTATGATCATGATAGAAATTGTAGTTTTAAGTTTAATTTTGATATAAATACAATAAAAATTTTAGGCCAAGAGAGAGATAATGAAAAAAGAAAAATTAAAGAGGCAATTTTTATTAGTAGGTATAAAAATACGATAATAAACAGACAGGCAGCAAATGTTAGGATTAATGAATTATGGGATATTTAAATCGACATGTGTTTCCGGTTGGTAATAGATGATTCCATTTTGAAAGTTGAGTTGAAAATGATTATGAATATAATCGAAAATATTTCTTTATGAGTTTTTATTGAGTTTTTATTTATATTGTATTATAAATTGTTTACCGTTGTTTGGAATATATTTAAGTTTCGTTATTGTATTATTGATATTAGCGGACATTTATTTTGTTATATATATATATATATATATATATATATATATATATATATCAATTATAAATGTCCAATCAATTTAAAGTGCAATATAGTTTATATTTTTATCTACTATACCAATGCTAAAAACTTAAAAATACTAGAGATAAAAAAATATTAAATGATTTTATTGACTGTGCTCTAAAAAGAAAAAAAAAATTTTTTTTCTTCAGCCATAATTGAGGTCTTTAGATTTATCTTGAAATAAAGGCATAAGAGGTCCAGATATTAATTAAGTTAATCTCTATTGTAAACACAAGAGACTAAATTTATTAATATCTGGACCTCCCCCTTTCATGCTTATATTTCAACTTAAATAAAAAGCCCCAATTGTGATTATTGAAAAAAAAATATTTTTTTTCTTTTTATTACACAATTAATAAAAGCATTTAATATTTAAAAAAACTTTTATCTCTATTATTTTTTAATATTTTAAATACAAATATACTTTATATATAACACATTGCTATTGTTTTTATTTTTTATACAAAAAATATTGTTTTATATTATAAATATACTTTAACATTAAATTTACACAACTTTTCTACACTAATTCTGCTATACTTTGACTATCCATACTTTTTTAAATTCACTTAAATCCATTATATTACAATAAATGCAATTAAAATAAAATGGTCATTAATAAATATTGTAAAAAATAATATACACAGACTTACAGTCCTCATATGTACTCTGGTTAATCACTTACCCTCTTTGTCTACCATTTAATTTTAAAAAATATTACAGAAGTAAACATCACAAGTGATATCCAAAGATTCTTGAATTTTAATGTTAGAGCTTGTTGGTTAATTATATACATGTTAATATAAATTTAAATTTGATCTAAAAATATTAAGATTCTTTGTAAAGAGAAAAGCTGTAATAAAAAAAAATAGGGGTAATTTTTATAAATGCAAATAAAATGTATATAATTAATTACCAAGCTACTAAGATTAAAATTTTGGAATTGACTTGATGATGTTTGCTACCACTACATTTTTGATCTAAATGGCACTTGAAGAGGGTTAAGTGGTTTTAACCAACAGTACTTCTGTGGATTGTAAGATTGTGTATAACAGTTAACAACCTTAGTTTTTATTACACTATTTTTTAAATAACAAACATTTTATTTAATAAAATATATATTTATTAATTAAAATGTTTTATTCAGAAAAGTCAAAAAGATTTCTTGTTTGTTTTAAATATTATAATAATGTAATATGCTATCTTAAGATAGGCAAATTGATAGAAACTAACATTTTAGACAGTCATGACATTTCATATAAATATACAAATTCATTAATTTTTCTTCATGTTATAAAAATTACTATCTAAGTATTTTTTTTTAATATGCAATAAGAATAAAATATTTGCTTCAGGAGTTATAGAGATCAGTTACAACTTTCTCCATCAATGACACAAAGTGCATTATTATTATGGCTTTTTTATAATAAGTAAATGAACATAATCTAACCAACAATTTATTTCATTTTTTACCTTTCCCTTAATACTACCTATCTTGCATGAATATCTGGATTAGTTCTGGAATATAGGTCCAAAAAACCCTTCAAAATATATTTAAAATCACTATGAATTAAAATTTATGTATGTATATCTTATATTGTAAGATTAGACTATTTTTAGTGTAAATAAAGCATGTATATGCAAAATTATTTTACAGATTGATGTGTTTAATTACAACTTATCTGTAATCACCTATGAAAATGTTATTACTTTGTAATTAATTGGTATTGATTTATTATATATTAAAATGATTACAAAGTTACAGTGATTGGAGAGCAAAATACAATTTATATATATTATAATGGAATCACTTATATTTAAAGTCTAAGTTGGGCTTGTTAAATATAATGGGATGATTAAATTCACCAGAAAGAGGATATGCATTTCACTACAATCAGACTTTGGGTCTTCAGGTAGAATGCTAGAAATGAATCGATGAAATACTAAGTTCATGATTATATCTATTTTTATTATTCTAGCTCAATAATTTTTAAATAAGTTTTGATATCATTTAGACTAGTTCATCCATATGTCATCCTCTTTCAGTCACCATTATGCCACAATATTCAAACTCATGGAGAATTTGCAATTAACTCTTTTCAGGGATAATTTCAAAACAAGTTATTATTTAAAATGCCTTTATATAAGCATTAACTAATAATTGATATTCATATGATATTTATAATACTAGCATATATATATAATATAATTCAATAATGATTAGACAAAGAGATCCAGTTAATAATTCAATATTTAATAAACAATAAAAAATATAATGTAAAAGATAAATAAAATATTAATAAATAAATAAGAATGAATTCTACCATAATAAAATATTAATAAATAATATTCTTATTTAATATGCTATGATAAAATTATGTGTTATGATAAACTATAATTAAAGAATATAATTTAAATTAACTGATATATAAAACAATATCTAGATTCAAAAATTAATCATTTATATAATATTAATTTATTTACAATCTTTATTCCATTATTTTATAATTATTAATATATAAGTACTATTTAGAATTGTACAACTTATATGCATTTATAATAAATAAAATACGTATAATATTTATTATATAATATATATAATACATTTATTTTAAATATATGTTAAATAGTGACCATTTTTGTATCCTTCATCTAATTTTTGATGAGTTATGTCAAGCTTTCAATTTTATGTTTAATATTAAACATAAATATTCCTATTAAGATATAATGATGTGATGCCAAATTTGAAATAATAATAATAATAATAATAATAATAATAATAATAATAATAATAATAATAATAATAATAATAATAATAATAATAATAATAATAATAATAATAATAATAATAATAATAATAATAATAATAATAATAATAATAATAATAATAATAATAATAATAATAATAATAATAATAATAACAATAATAAAATAATATAAGCATTATTATAATATATATAAACAAATATTAAAAAAAACTTATTTTCCAAAGTTGAGAATGGATATTTAAGTCTGTAGTTCATAATCCTAATGAAGATCTTTTATGAAGTATATTATTAATCCATTGGTATAATGATGATTTTATTTATCCTTAATTGATAAACTGTTAATAATATCCAATGATTTGATTGATATAATATAAAGTAAATATTCTTCGAATGATGATGTTCTTATTCTCCATTTTTCTATTATCATTAGACATTCTATACAATAAATATTTCAAAATAGCATGTAAGTTGGTTTCAAATTCTTTATGATATAAAGTTATTTCACTCACTCCACATTGTAATATTTCTTTATATATATAATTATTTTAAATATGTATTTTTCTTTACACTTGAGAAGTCTGCTATAATTATTTTAAATATGTATATATATATATCCGAAGAATAATGAAGTGTTAAAACAACGTAGTTTTTAAAAACTCAAAGAAATGTTCTTTTCTTTTATATTGCTATTTCTTTTAAGATTTAATATAAAATTAAAATATTTTCCTTGCAGATTTTTTAATCTATAAATTATCTTAATTTGGAAAAGTTAATATTTAAATTCTAAATGTTGAACAGTAATATTTATAAAAGAAAAAGTTATTTTAAAGAGAAATGATTTTTTTAACTTCTCTTTAAAAACAAGAGACCGAATGAATCTCCTCATGTATATTGTTTCAATTTCATGCTTAATTTGAATATTAATTATATCAATAAATATTAAAATCTAATATATATATATAAGTATTTATCCTTACTTCAAATCTGGCATTTACTCAAAAACTTGACATTAATGTATGTATTGTTTAAAGTTCATATATATATATAAATAGTACATATGTCTATACTTATTAAAATATTCAAATAGATTTTATATTTATAAATTATTTCATTAGAGATAAAAGTATGTTTGGTTAATAATAATCACTAGAAGAAGTTACTATTATAATATATATCGGTTAGCTTTTTTTTCTTTCATATAAAAATATAATTTATTTAACACTAAAATTTAATGTTGGCAACATGTTTATCAATTGACAAATATTGCAAAACATGATAAAAAAATTAAGATTAAATTTATTTATTTATTTATTTTTTTTATAAAAATTTAAATTGTCAAGTTCAAGTGAAATTTGTCTGACAGCTGTCTTATTCAGCTTAGTGAAAATTAAGTGAACATGAAACATTAGCGACACAGCAGCAGATGTATATAAAGCATGTCAAAGTATTGGTTATTCATTATTGCTTTTGATAACAGATTGCAAGTTTTTCTACAAATAAAATAAATCAAACATGACAATATCTTTATAATGATCTAATTATGAAAAATATATCAAGAACGCAGGCAGCTGTGAAGTGTATGGGTGTAACAATTTAAAGTAGAAAAAGATAGTATGTAAATATTTAAGATGTAACACACACACTTATATTGGATACATTTTATAAACAAGAATAAAATTATTATATTTTTGATTTTTACTAATAAACAAACAGAAATATGCTACCTGGAAAATTTATACGAGTATAAGAACCAACTCCAAATCTAAAGCTCAACCTCAAACATTTCTAGGTTTTTCAATCGCAAAATCACACACTCAGATGTCCAGGGAAGTACAGCAGTCCATCATTGATTCAATGGACACATTAAGCAAAAAATTAATCACAGTTTACCTATCACTTCAGAGCAAGGTGGCATTGTTAAATATAAAAATTATGGCAAAAATTAATTATTATTTGCCTACCATCAAGCTCACCAAAAGTTTCATCAAAAAAATAAATATGTTAGCAGTCAGACTATTTTGGAAAGGCACGAAAGCATCTCTAAGCATAAAAGTCATGCAATGGCCAAGGAAATACAATGGCATGTCTTTCCATTTCTTAAAAGCCTATAAAATATGAAAGACATACAACCTAGTAAAAAACTAATCAGCCAAACAAGCTATCAAGTCATACTAAATCCAGTGATACCAACTGATTGCCCAACCCTAACAAAGTTAACTGTTTGGATTAAAGTATTAGCATTGTCAGAGCAAGAATTCATCAATAAATTTAAAATTTAAGATGCCTATAGTCTAATATATCCCTATTTAACACCAGCATATGGGTCATTAAACATCACTAATCAAAGAATAACAAAGCTATTCAAGTGGTGGGACATGCAGCAGAAATATATGGGCCAATCAATTAAAATTAACATGGACTTCATGCCCATCAATTGGTCCCTTAAACATAAAAGAGGCACTGTCAATCTAGATGCCATTTTTCAACTATGCAACAAAAAATAAGAAACCTTTGACCACTTAATTAATTCTTGCACATGATTTAACAAATCAAAAAAAAAATCATATATAACAACCTTAATACTAACTACTACATCATAATATCATTTTTAAAAAGCATCCAATCTAAACAATTTGCTTTCATATGGCTTAGCTTATTTCTTACAATGGCCCTGTGGCTAGTTAGATGTCACAAAACTATTATCCATCCCCATCAAAATGAAAAACATTTTTTTAGAAATACAGTGATGAAAATTAAACAAAGAGATGAAATGATGGTCCTTCCACATAGGTTTACAAACATTTGGAATTTGTTTAACAACAAAATAATGCAAACCACTAGAGTCCAAGTATAAACTGTAACTTCAAGACTTAATCAAGAGCCTGGCATACAAAATTCCAGTCAATATAAAAATGAAGACTAAGTCTGTCAAATTTTTCTTTAGCTGAATGATAACAAATTAAAAAACTAAGAAAAAACACTAAAATGTATCACATTTGGAATAAAATCAATATCATGTATTGTTATTTACAAACTAATATGCTATGTAACATTAATTGAATAAATATCTTGAGAGAAAGTGGAATTATTTATTCATAGTTTGAGGGAAAATGTTTTGCTCTTTTTAATTCTATTTTCTTTAAACTATGCTAATTTTATGTTTATGTATCATATAAATTTGTACTGAATATTGTAAACAAGTAATTAAATTAGATAAGAAAAGTAAAATAATAACTTCATTACATATAAAAGAATTTTGTGTATATGCAAAAATAAAAGGATTTTTAAATAACCCACAACAAGACAATACAGCTCTCCAAATATTGAATAAAGAAGGCATTATTCAATATGTTAGACAACTGCTTTTTAGTTGTTTTGTATAGCTAAAAATATCTAGATATTTATTTTTTGATCATTAATATATGATTATGTTTGTCAGATATCAGATTTAAAAAATATTAAGTCTTCTTATAACCAGATAAAGTTTTCATGATTTATTCATTCAGATTCATACTCAGATTATGAAAATGGTCTTAGATTGTACTAATCATTGCATCATTAGTTGACAAAGATTATGAGGATAGTTGAAAGCACTCCTAAGTGGATAAAATTTTAAAAATATATCTCATTACTGTATTTATAAATATTCAATTATGTAATTACATATATTGCTTTGAAAAAATACAAATATCAAATTATAATATTACCACACACACGCAAACACACACACACACATATATATATATATATATATATATATATATTACAAAATAAGTTTTTTAGCTTTTGAAAGTGTTTTAAAGAAGGAAAAAGAAGTAATAAAATATGCAGTACACCATGTAATTATATTGCAATGGAAACCATGTTAATATTTTGTGTACACTTGCTATAATGTATATGAATTCCATACATTAGCGATTATGTATGTTAGGATTGATTAAGATTGATATATTTAGTATAAATGTCCTAGATGATCATAATGATTAGACTGGTTCTTCATTAAATTTACTTTTAACACCAATACCAGCCATATTTCCTGACTATCATTTTTACAAAATTGGTTCAAATAAAAAAGGTGAATTCATCTGCTATAGACATTTCTACTTATAGTAGATCTGCCATTATGGCAGATTAAGCCACCACTTCTATAAGGAAAAGCAACAATAGAATAGGTTCAAAGTTCTCTCTCACTTTTTTTATGTTAAACTCCTCCATTTTTGCATAACTAGCTCAGGTGAACATGATAATAATTACAGGATTTTCAATTCAGTTCATTCAATGAACATGAGCTATTGTATATTTTCAATTAAATACAAAAAAATATATCTCAGTATTGCAACTATAGAGTTATTCATGAAAGAATATCATAGAATAAAAACTAGATGCTATTAATTAATTAAAAAACTAACTTTATCATACTCTTATAATTTAACCACTTCTGAATGTTAAAATAATTCTTATACAAGATAATTGCTATTATCCTGGAGAAAATTGATATATTCTTCAGGTGTTTGTATATTTTTTTATTTTATTTCATGACAGCAATTTGCTATATTTGATTCACTCTGATTAAGATTTCATCCTCATGGTTTGCCTAGCCTATGACACATTAAAATGAAATATAAAAAATACATAACACAAAAAAATAATAAAAGATAAATATATTTGTTGCACATTTTAAAAAATATAGAAGAATATCAGTATTTACAAATATATAATATGGTTCTACTCTGATTAATTATAATATTTATACTTTTAATGATACCAGTATTTTACATTTTAGTTATCACACATTATATTTTAGACCAAATAAAAATGGAATAACAATTTCTGAAATATTTTTGTGATTATATTTACTTATCTCTTGGGATTATTACTTGGAGCTTATATATTTGGAATCCTGATTACATGTTGCTCAAACTTATTAAATCATTCAGTTTTACCTGTTTCCTGATCTACTTTATTTCATGCAAATTAAAATAAATAAATAATTATTACAAAGCTCTTGATTTCATTCCCATATCAACTGGATTCATTTGGCTTGATCCATTCTTTTATTAAAATAGTTGGATAACCAATGTTAATCTCTCATTTTTTTAGATTCTGCATAGATATTTTTTTTCTCTTTCATAATATTTTTTGCTTATTAGTCTCTAATAGATAAATGTCATGCATGACAGCAAATAACTTTTAATAACGATGGGCTTACTTTCAGATTTTATACATTTCAAGGCAGTATTTAGAGCACTGTCTTTCTACTTGAATACTACTTTGTAGAAAGGTTAGAATGAACAAGTGAAAGTTTACTCATGCATGATAAGGATAGTCATGTAAGAGAATATATTCTTCAACTTTACATAAGGTTTTATATAATAGTCACCATTCTTGACTGAAGATTTTTCAGTACAATATCCACATAGCTCAGCTTCTGCAGTTTTATATTGCCAACAATTTTTTTCTTCAAATTATCCTGCTGGTGTTTTTGTTCCTGACTTTAAGAAAAATAAGAAAAGATCCTATACAAAAAATTTTGATTCAGCAAATATTGGCAATGATGATTTCATAAGACTTTGCCTGTTGGTATTTCTGTGATTGATATTACAGTAAGGTAAAAAAGACCCTATTCAAAAGATTCTCTTATCTTTCAAATGTACTTTATTTGTTCTTTGATAAATAATTGATTATATATGTTTATATTATTTCTATCCTTATGTACTTGTAATATCCAATGTTTAATACAATTTTAAAAAATACAATAAAATATTCAAATCAGAACTATATGTTATATTTGTTTTATTTATAATTTTTTTAAGGGATTTATGGAATTATAAAATAATAAAATCAGTTTATAGGTTTATATTGATCAATCACTTTATGATAGTCAGAGGTAGGAAAGTGTTATACAGCATAGAGCGTTCACTTTTCAAAGATGAGCTAAGCTAAACAAAGGAAAATTAAAGATATTTAAATACAATAGTATTAATATACATGTTAGAAAGCAAAAGATTTATTTCATTAATAAATAGCCATATGTTATATTATGTATGTCTATATGTTTACCCATGTCTAGATATAATATTTGTAAGTGCATCGTATATATGATTATTTTAAATTTAATTAATCAAAAATAATAATAATGATAATGTATGATTAACGTTCTAAAGAAATTATAAACACATAAAAAAGAATGAGTTAATTCCTTAATGTACATGTGAATATGATGCTATGATTGGCATTGTATAAAAATACAAACAATATAAATATACTTTTCCAAAGAATTCAATAGATTTGCTGTTTTAAAAATCACTATAACTAGAAAAATACTTTCCAATAATTGCATAAAATAAAATTAACCTTTTTTACGAATTAATTATATTTGAACCCAGATTATCAAGCTCTCTTCAGCTATCCAGTATATGTCATATAACCAATAGACATGACCACACAAATGTGAAAAAGATGTATTATCTCCAATACATGTATTTCATGCTGAACCAGATGGCAGACTGATTTGGGGGAAAGTCTTTTTTTTTGAGCAAGAAATTAACTTTATCCAGAATATCTTTAAAATGCTCCAATATCGTATCATGGAATGTCTCATTCTTAATAGCAATTAAATATAAAAAAAAGACTTACATTTAAAAATAACGTTAATATGACTTTTTAAACATGAAACTCTGAGAAAGATAAAGGTTATATAAAGGATTTACTATCATTACCAAGAAATGTTTATTAGAATATAAAGAACTAAAGGACTTTTTATGTTTTGTCTATGAATCTGTTTAAATTTAAACTAAAACTGGAAGCTATATCCATATTTTTATTTGTACATAACTCATTCATAAATTCCAAATAAACTCTGTAAAACTGTTATAGAGTTTTGGATGGATTTATAGTGTAGGAATCTATTATATATATATATTGCATGCATTTTTGATGTATTTTTTTAGTTATATATATATATATAGTAGTAAATTAATAATTTATATTTTAATTATTTAAAGTTTTAAATAATACTGTTATTTATGTTGATATAATGAAATTATCATGTAGGCTTCTTTATGGTTAATAGTATTGAAAAAAAAACTAATTACTAGTTAGTTAAATTAATAAAATTTATTAGAATTTAAGTAAGAAAGTATAAACCATTTTCCTTTGATTATTGTAATAAGCTTACATAAATTTGTAGCAGGAAAAAATAATGAATTGTACAGTAGGTAAGTAATTAAGATTGTTAAACAGCATGAATGACCTGAATTTGAGTAATAATTTGAAGTTTATTTTTATACATGTTAAATAGTGATATGTTGTTTTTTTTATAATTTTGTAAAATTTTGTTGTAAAATAGTTATGTAGCATAAGTAATTCAAATGTGTATTTAGTAGTTTTTTATTTATTTTTGGATATGATGAATTGAGGTGTGTACATATTTAATATTATATCAGTAGTCATTATTAATGTCAGGTATGAATATCTTAAGTTATTAAAAGTTTGAAATAAGGATTCTGTTGATATTTGTGTTATATATTAATCTGTCTTGCTTTTATATGAGCAGATGAAATATTCCTGCTCTTATGCTGAAAATAATGCATGCCCAGTATTTATATTATTAATATATTCTGTCATATTAAACCATTTACTGCTTTCTTAAATACTTTATCAATACTATTTATTTATATCAAAACAAACAGTTCGACTTTCCCGCAGTCATCATCATAGCTACAATATTCAAATATATAATTATATAATTAATACACTTACACATATTCACATACATAATTAAATACACAAAATAAAATAAAAATAAATCAAAAATAAAATATACATTTTAACCTGACCATTGTAAATAATTATTTCCCATTTTATAACTTTACTCTTAAATAATTTTATCCACTTTTATTTTATATCACTTTATTTTATTTTATTTTTAAATTATTATTAATTATAATTATAAAACTTTTAACATTTATTCTACTATTTAATACATATTATTGTCATTTTATTTATATTATAAATCAACTTCTAACCTTTTCTTATTTTTATTAAATATTTTATAATTATCAATTCACTATTCCCATGTTATAAATTATTTTTTTGCATTACAAAAAATATCTATTTTTTTACAATCCTATTTCTAAATACCCAATTGACAAAGTTTTCAAAATTTGTACACTTGTAGAACAATTCCCTCTATTGTCATTTTGTCAACTTTATTCTTTTAACCTTTTTCAAATTCAAACTATTATTAATAATAATTACTTATAGATATCTCAAAATCCCTATTAAGATTTAATTTTATATTCTTACTCAATATTGCTTCTTTAATTTTCCTATCCCTTCTATTATTTGTATAATTAATCATTTTTATACTATCTTTCTCAAACCTATGATCTGTTTCTACTAAATGAAAATAAATCGGTGAACTCTTATCATATTTATGTTGAATTAATCTTGTATAAATTGAATTCTTTGTTTCTCCTACATAATTAGTTTTAATATCTATATATTTATTCTTATCTATTTTATTTTTTCTACATACTATCCCATTTTTTATTAATTTTCTCTTCTGATTTTCTTATACTTTCTGGTATAACTTTTTCTGGATATTCATTATCTCTAAACTCTTTAATTATCAATTCTACCTGTTTACTATAATATTCTTCATTTGAGCAATAATTCTACACTCTCCTAAATTTATAGTACTTATTTTATATTTAACATCTATATTTAAAATAATGAGATAGTATGTAGGAAAAATAAAATAGATAAGAATAAATATATAGATATTAAAAGTTGTAATAATAGTATTGTAAAAATATGAATAAAATAATTATTAAAATTAATAAAAAGTTTAATATTGTAATAAAGTTTAAGATAGTAAATAAAAGAAGGAAGAAAGTATATTAGATAATAAACATGTGAGAAAAGTAAAAAATGCAAATGTTACATAAAATTGAATGCAAATCATGTAAAAGTAAAAATATAAAAACTAATTATGTAGGAGAAACAAAGAATTCAATTTATACAAGATTAATTCAACATAAATATAATAAAAGATCACCTATTTATTTGCATTCATTAGAAACAGGTCATAGGTTTGAGAAAACTAGTATATAAATGATTAATTATACAAATAATAAAAGGGATATGAAAATTAATGAGGTATTATTTATTAAGGATATAAACCCAAATCTTAATAGGATTTTGGGGTATTTATAAGCAATTATTAATAATAATAGTTTAAATTTAAAAAAGGTTAAAAGAATAAAGTTGAAGAAAATGATGAAAGTGAGAGGTGTTAAACAAGTATACAAATTTTGAAAATTTTGTCAGTTGGGTTTTTAGAAATAGGATTGTAAAGAGGTAGATCACTTTTGTAATGTAAAAAAGTAATGTATAATGTGGGAAAAGTTAATTGATAATTATTAAATATTTCATAAATATAAGAAAATGTCAGAAGTTGATTTATAATATATGTAAAATGACAATAATATGTATTAAATAGTAGAATAAATGTTAAAGTTTTATAATTATAATAAATAATAATTTAAAAAAAAATAAAGTGATGAGATATTTATTTTATATAGTGTGATGTTTTTGAATTGTAATAAACTAATAATCAGCTTTTTAAGCTAATACACATGCCCTTTGTGGATTTTAACAATAAATGACTACTCTCATTTTCCAATATAAGATAAAGTCTTTGTGAAATTCTTTCAACTCAAATGTTTAAGTATGGGAAAATCAAAAGTACTGGAAATGAGACTGTGAAGATATTAAACAATCACTTTAAATTACTTTTACTATGTCTGAATGAATGATGCCTATGAAATTTACTAGAATTTATGATACATCATTCTTAAATGAAATTAAACATTCATTCCAACATAGTAAAAGTAATTTTAAGTGATTGTTTAATATCTTCACACTCTCATTTTCAGTACTTAAGATTTGCCCATACTTAAACATTTGAGTTGAAAGAATTTCTTTCATAAAGACTTTATCTTGTATTGGAAAATGAGAATATTCATTTATTGTTAAGATCCACAAAGCGAATGTGCATTAGCTTAAAAAGCTGATTATTACTTTATTAAAATAAAGTGATATAAAATAAATATGGATATAATTATTTAAAAGTAAAGTAATAAAATGGAAAATGATTATTTATAATGGTCAGGTTCAAATGTATATTTTATTTTTATTTTATTTTGTGTATTTAATTATATATATATAAAACAAAATAAATGTCCACTAATATTAATAATACAATAACGAAACTTAAATATTGTAACAAAACATTTTGTTATGCTCTTAAAGTTTACGAGATTGCAACGTACGGTGGCCATTCGAGGACACCACTAATCATTTCTGCCTAGACCGTATTATAAATTTTCTATAATAATAGTTAATTTATTTATGAACGGCAATCACCAATTGCAAATCTTAAAATAATTTTCTTTAACGAACCAAAAGAATACAAAATGAAATATAAGAATTAATTATAATAAATAATAAAAAAATAAAAAAAAACAGATCGATGCTTAAATAATGTTGAAAGATTTATTACACCTTTATTCTATTTGTTGACTATTCCCTTCCCTCACATTTGTTGAACCAAACCTCCCGATCCTTTTTCTTTTCTAATCAAGAATTAACATGTATCGTTCTCAAAGGAACATGCGCCGTCACTTTACCAATTATACAATATTTCATCAAATATCATGGTATATACTATGAATGAACTCAAGGGTGACTTACTATAAGAGTGTGTTTGTTAAAAACAAACGCACTCAAACCTCCTCTTTCTAATGTTAAAACTTTTTATCTTAAATTTTTACTTATCCTTAGATCGAGTATACAATTTCTTATTCCTATCTATACATTATAAAAACAACAATCATAGAACTAAAGGTAAGTTTAATTAATAGAATGTCCCCAAAAATTATTAAATAAAAAAAAAACAATATAATGTGGATTAATTTGAAAGAGTAAATACATCTACTTAAAGATTACATATCCCTCCTTTTCTATTGCTGAAACTTTGAGATATTTGAAGTGAAGGCTTTTCTTACTTTTTTAAAATCTATTATGCAAATGTCTCTTGAGATTATAACAAAAAAAAGTCTATTTACCCTGATCGATCAGTGCAGATCCTGTGTGGGTGGAATATTTCACACTATATTCTTCGTGGTTTGTCCGTGTCTTCTTTCAGTCTGTTCTCCTCAGCTAGCTCTCTATGTCCGGCATTTACAAAGCAGTTCCAGGTGGTAATAGGAAGAGATCCCCAGCAGTGAAAGTTCTGTTAGATCTAGCCACTGAACATTTTCTCCTTGTGCTTTGCATATTTTATTATATATTGAATAGTCTGAGCTGAATTGAAACTTATAGATTAGATATTGACCTCGGCAGAAATCCAATTAATTAGAACAAAAGGAAAGTCCATAATTTATAGTTTTTTTTCTAAAGTTTCAGTTCACACCTTTAATATTCTCTTCTTTTATTTCATATTTTAAAATCCCAAAGAAACATTCCAATTGATCAGTGTAATAGATAGCATAAAAATACCTTCACTGACAAAGCCCAACAATGGAATTAATTGCTTTCTTTTCCCTTCTATCTTAAGAATTTTTTTTTTTTTTAAAAACTAAACAAAAGACAAACTTTTATCAAAAATGTAAGATCTTGATCTAATTTATTTTAACTTCTTAAAACTCCATTTTAAAATTAAGTGTTAATTTATATTTTTTTAAAATTATGTATTATAAAATGATATTTATATTTTAACAAATATATATATATGCATATATATATATATATGAGCTGATAGAAAGTACATGTTTATTTATTTCTAATAAAATAAGTTTATTACAATGTCTATATTTTATTTTTACAAAATATGTGTGTATATATATATATATATGTATGATTATGAGCTGGCAGAAAAATACCAGCTCAATATATTCCAAACAACAGTAAACAATGTATAATATAACATAAATAAAAAATCATAAAGAAATATTTTCGATTATATTCATAATCATTTTCAACACAACTTTCAAAATGGAATCATCAGTTTTGAAAGTTGAGTTGAAAATGATTATGAATATAATCGAAAATATTTCTTTATGAGTTTTTATTTATATTATATTATAAATTGTTTACCGTTGTTTGGAATATATTTAAGTTTTGTTATATATATATATAAATATATATTGTAGATCTGATGATGACTTCAGGTCAGTTAAAACTGTTAGTTTTGATATAAATAAATAGTATTGATAAACTGTTTAAGAATGTTGTGAATGGTATGATATGTTAAAGTAAAAATCAATACATAGGAAAAAGAAGAAGAGGAAAAATATAATATATTCTGTATGTTAAAGAGAATATCTATCATACAATGAGAGGCTTTCTACATATTATGAGTATATTAATAAAAATATAAATTCATGGGTACATATTATAGTGCATATTGATGCAATATATGCCAGTACCTGAGTTGTAGACAACATTTACTAAGAGATATGTATGTTGTTGTTATCTACTGAGGACAAGAATCCAAGTCATAATTTGAATGCTGTGAATGTCATAACTGTGTTTTCTCAGAATCTTATATTTAGCTTTTTATGAGTGGATCATTCATAATAATAGGTTATATATAATATTATTGTTAACAAAAAATTACTATTCTTGCATGTAATATGTATAATATTGCTTTGCATGCATATTTTACAATTTTGTATATATTAAGTCATTTATTTTAAATCCCTTTCTAAAGTTCTGGTGTTATTTAAATGTATCTGAAGTTGTTAAAAGACTCAGTAATATTATGTTCATTCATATTTATGTGACACAATTAAATAATAGTATTGTAAGCTTTAAGAAATATTATAATTATCTAGAATAGTCTCATCTATAATAATAAACTTCATTCAAATGTTAGGTGTGAAATTACCATACCAAGATAGAAAGTTAGTCTCATAAAATTTTATTTTATAATCAAATAGAAATTTGGAATATTTGTTTTTGTAGTTTGATAGGGGGTATCTCAAACACATTATTTTTATTAGTACTTTTTTAGCTTTGGCACTGCCAATGTGAGTAATCAAACTACCTTTTTAGTTGTGGAGTTATTAAAATGTGTTGTTTGATTAATTTGATAATAAATATGTTGTCTGATTTATTTGTTGGTATAAATATTTTTTTGATTTATTATAATAAATATCAAGTTATTTAATATATTTTGTTAACTTTTGTGTACCTATACAAAAGATTAAATATAATTAGATATGTTTGAAATTTTATGTTTTTTAATCTAACCATATTTAAATAAATGAACTAATAGTAGTGGATAGTGCTACAAAAAATTAGGTTAGAATATTTTTTAGGTAAATTTCATGAGATTTATAAATTAGAATAGCCTTTGAGTATAACATAGAGTAAGCTCACATCGGATTAAATGAATTAACCCACAATTGATGCCTGGTCTTTATGTGCAGACTATTGCCTCATAGATGGACTAGATAGATAAATTGATAGATAGATGGATAGATATATATATAGATAGATAGATAGATAGATAGATAGATAGATAGATAGATAGATAGATAGATAGATAGATAGATAGATAGATAGATAGATAGATAGATAGATAGATAGATAGATAGATAGATAGATAGATAGATAGGTAGATAGGTAGGTAGATAGGTAGGTAGATAGATAGATAGATAGGTAGGTAGAGTAGGGAGAGAGGGAGTGAGGGAGGTAGGTAGATAGGTAGGTAGGTAGGTAGATAGGTAGGTAGGTAGGTAGGTAGGTAGATAGATAGATAGATAGATAGATAGATAGATAGATAGATAGATAGATAGATAGATAGATAGATAGATAGATAGATAGATAGATAGATAGATAGATAGATAGATAGATAGATAGATAGATAGATAGATAGATAGATAGATAGATAGATAGATAGATAGATAGATAGATAGATAGATAGATAGATAGATAGATAGATAGATAGATAGATAGATAGATAGATAGATAGATAGATAGATAGACTGTTAATTGCATCATAATTTCCATAAAAGCTAAGTTTAAAGAAATATAAAATAGACAAGATTTGAAGTAATTATAAACAAAGGTTTTTAAATTATGATAACAACAACTAGCAATTTAATTAGCTTTAACATATTGATGGACTTGTATTATGTGTTTCACATAAATGTCTCTGTTCCAAATGAGATGCTAACTAAAACAATTAGTCTATGCATTAGATTGCAGTAATTCTTGTCAATACCCAGGTTGTCAGTAAAATATAATCAAAGCAAAGAAATATTTATTTATCTTATATAAAAATATGTATTTCTAAAATAATTGATGTTAGAGGCAAAGCTGAAACCTTGACTAATGTTGACAGACAACTTGTTTTAATACTTAGACAGTTTGACTCTGTCCAAAAAATTATTAAGAAAGTTTTAGAATTGTTTAAGTCTGAAATTAAATGAATTTTTAAATATTTTTATGGTATGAGTTGTATAATTTATATATTCTTTGCAATATGGGCTTGTGAAGACTGTTTAGCAAAAAATTCCATATTTATTATTATGAACAGAAGAGTGAGGGTGATTTTCACGAATAGACATAGCTTAGAATATAATGGTATGTTTGCTCAATTAGAAATTGTAAAAACATCTAATTGATATTGTAATTAAAGTGTTTATTGAAATTCAGTATTATCACCAACATTATTTGAAAATATTCAAAATTTAAAAATGCATACCAGTTTATATATTTTAATTTGTGTAAAGACAAAAACTATTGAAAGAAAAATATTTGGAAGTAATTTGTTGTTGAAATATCAATAGGTAATTAAAGTTTGAAAGAAAGTAAAAAAAAAATCAAAACAAAGATAGAGGGATTTGCTTTTTAATTGTGGAAATTTTTTTAAAAATAGAGGGGCAGTATTATAGAAAGTTATAAAAGACAGTGTATATAAAAGTAGATTATAACAAAGTGAAATACATATTAGTTATTCAGCTAGAAAAAAATCAGATGATAGGCAATAGACAAGAAAAGAGTACAGGAACATTTGTCAGCTGTTGTAATTATAAGCATGATTTCTACAAATTCAGAAATCTGGCTATAAGGAAAGAACTTGCCAGTGTGTTTTTATTTCAAAGATCAAAAGCCACAATTATAATTTTCTCAAGTTGACTTGGCTAAGAGCAATTAAATATGTTTAACTCATAATATTTTTTTCATGCAAATTGTAGAAGAATAAATGACTTGCTGAAACCTACCTGAAACCTACCATAAAATTTTAAATGTAGGCTATTATATACCTGTTAAGGAATGTTTTGATTGATCCTGAAATAATGTTCTATATTGCTGAGTGTTAACTTGGATAATGAGGAAGATATATATATATATATATATATATATATATATATATATATATATATTTTATAGATATATATATATATATATATATATATATATATATATCAAATCTTAAAACCAATCTGTGATTTAACCATTGTGTAAATTATCAATATACTTAAATATAAGTATATTAAAAGAAATAATTATAATAAAATTTTAGCATCATGAAAAGAAACTAACCACCCAAAGCATTGAGAAATAACTTCAAAATTTATACATAAAGAATTTGTCAATATATACATCAAAGATTTATATAGCAGTAAGAAATGCAAATATTTTAGTAAAAAAGGCTGCAGTATAAAAAAATTACTATTTGTATATTTTTATTTTAGTATGTTGTATTTGATTGCTATCTTAATTTCTTTATCATATTGAAATTGGAAAGAAGAAAATTCTGATTTTTTTGTATTAATATTCAATCTGTGACTTTCAGGTAAATCTGAATCATTTGGCAGACATTGTCAAAGCTCTAATATAGAAAATAGTAAGTCTACATTTTTTCACAGATAATAAGGTAATTAATTAAGACTAAATGAAAAATTTAATTATATGTCAAAAATATATATGTCTGGTATACTTATGTCTTTAACAGTTGTGTGTTTATGATTATATTCTTTGTTATTTATTTACTTTAATAAATATGTTATTGACTTGTTAACCAATCCTATTCTCATTTTATTCTTAATCTCATATATAGAAAATGTTGTCTTCAAATGATTAATTAGGGAAAAGTGTTATTATGTGAAACTAGTATTTTCAATATTTATATTTCTGAAAACTAGAACATGAGTAATAAAACGTGAAAATTTAGTAGAAATATTAAATAGTTTAAATTCAGGTCTGCCCGATATTTCTTATGTTCAAAGAAGATCTCACTATTTTGACATTTTGGAATAATACACCATCAAATCTAACTTTGACAGATTAGATATATTTCTAATATTTTTAGAGTTAGCTAATATATGGGGAAATATGGTCAGTATTCTGAAATATCTTTTTAATGAAGCTTTTTAAATAGTATCACATAATCAGTTTGATCATTACCAGTAAATAAAAAGTCAGTTATGTAATGCCATTTATTATAATTAAATATTGTAATAATAAGTAATCATAACTTTTTTAAATATCTGTGATTGAAAAGCGGAAGTAATTATTTCTCACTAAGTTATCTAATGTCAAAAACCAATAAAAAATCAATCTATTTTTTATTGGTTTTTGACATTCTATAATTCAGTGGGAGATAATTATTTTCACTTTATAATTAAATATTGTAAAATTTCCATTATGTTTGATATAAAAATTATAGATAGTAATTTGGAAAGTTAGTTCAAATATATTTTACATAATCCTGCAACTTGCCAATGCAGTTTTTCCTGGTACAATTTATATTTGTAAACAAGCAATGATTTAGGCATGAAAATGAAAATTTTATATGGATAAAAATTAAATTTATAAAAAATAAATGTTAATCTTGGATATTTTTTTCAGGGTATTACACACAAAAAAAAATTCTTTAGAAAAAGTTTGTTGTTTTTTTTTTTTTTGTTTGTATTTTTATTTATTGAAATATATTTGACATTATTCTAAAGTCCTTAAAAATGAGTTTCTTTTTTAATATAAACAAAAGTATTTCAAAAATAAATTTTTAAAATTAATTTTTGCATAGTTATATAATTATTATTGAAAATATTAAAATAAGTTTGTAATCCATTTGTAATATATTTATTTTTAAATAAACAAAATTAAAACGTGTCTGTGATGTGCTATTTTTAAAAATTAATTTGATATGCTTTGAAAATTCTACTAAATTGCTTTTATGGATGACTTTGTCATTAAAATAAGTACATATATACCCATACACAATTATAAAACTATCAAAAATAAGAATAATATTACTTTATTTGGTTCTTGTAGAATAGCTGCTAAATCCCACTCGATGGCGCACTTTTCACGCTAAAATTATAAAATATGATCATTCACGGGCCATTAATTATAATCATTTTGATGTGTTTTTTGTAATGCGAAAATAAAAACAAAAAGAAAATTGTCATTTTTAAATATTACTTAATTTTAAATATTATTTTTTATTAACGTATACAAATTAAATGATAATAATAAAATGCAAAATAAAATAAACAAATTACAATTTGATTTGTCTTTTTTAGTTTTCTTTTTATTAGAAAAAATCCATTTTCTATTGGAGATTTTTTTTACTGGGGTTACAGTTTTTTTGTTGTTGTTGTAGAATGATAACTAAAAGTAAAATTTGTTATGTTTACGTTTAGGGTTAGATTAGGGTTAGGATTAGGGTTAGTTTTAGGGTTAGCTTTAGGGTTAGTTTTAGGGTTAGGTTTACGGTTAAAATAAAAAATATCAAAATCGTATTTTTGTAAATATTTTTTTTTTTACTAACATCTATAAATTATGATAGAATGACAGCCTGTTAAGCTAAATTGTGCAGACGCTGTGAGAATGTTGTTAATAAATGAATACCTTCGAACAACCACATGATCCTTTTACTCTTATATAAATACTATATCATGTGGTTGTTCGAAGGTATTCATTTATTAACAACATTCTCACAGTGTCTGCACAATTTAGCTTAACAGGCTGTCATTCTATCGTAATTATAATCGCATGCAAGACGTTATAAAATAAATGCTTAACATCTATAAAATAAATGATAACAATAAACGTAAACTATATTCAACAAAGAATAACAGTAGTTGGAGAAAAGAAAGAAACTAAACTTTTTTAAACAATGATATATATATATATATATATATATTAATAATTCAAACAAATATATTTAACACAGTATTCAAAATTAAATCTATTCTTTACCAGAAGTACTTTCAATTGTTTCACTGACAATCTTTATCAACTGTTAATACAAACGTACAAAAAATAAAAACTTGCATTACCCATCATTCAATCTATTCAAATTTCCCACAATTCTGTTGTCTTTAATTGTGGGAAATTTGAATAGATTGAATGATGGGTAATGCAAGTTTTTATTTTTTTGTACGTTTGTATTAACAGTTGATAAAGATTGTCAGTGAAACAATTGAAAGTACTTCTGGTAAAGAATAGATTTAATTTTGAATACTGTGTTAAATATATTTGTTTGAATTATTATTATATAATTTAAAAATACAGACATTTAATGGTTGTAGTTATATATATATATATATATATATATATATATATATATATATATATATATATATATATAATGTTTATAATATATGCTTTTTATGACATTTAAAAAAACAGTGTACAATTAATTGTACTTTTCTTACTGGATATTTTTGTGTTAACGCTTTTTTTTTATTTCAAAAATATACACACTGTACAATCTTAAAATGTCTCGTGGAATGTTATGAACAGTACGTTACTTGACTCGTTATCTAATTCCAAATAACTTTATTCATATATCTCGTCAACATTTACTACTTAAAACTTCAATACACTACGGTATAAAAAGTCTGTTAATTATTACTTTACAAAATCTGCACATTTCAATACTTTAAAATAATAAAAAATCCAATGAAAACAACATTTCCATCAAATTCAAAAAAACACACCCTCTCCCCAAGCAGTAATCATTTTATAAACTGTGCGAATTCGCAAAATGTATTTGCTGCATAAAACATACATGCTGTACTGCGACGCGACATAGCGGCCTGCAATCTGTAGCACAACAAAAAAGTTGTATTATAGAAAATGCAGGTCCGAAGGTGTCGGCCGTGGAAACAGCATTTTTATATGTTTTAGTGTGAAATCAGCACCATCCAGTGGGATATATCTGCTCATCGACGACAACCCTTTATTCTGTTCCATTACATGATAGTAATATGAGTTGCATTTCATCTTCTATTTATGTATTTATTTTAAAAAAGTGTTCAATGGTTTTTGTTATAGTATAATTTTCAATAATTATCTGCCAAAAGATAATGCCATATGTTACCTTAGACACATTGTTCCAAGCTCTCTTATTTTTTACTCTGTCATTCAAACACACCTCTCTCATGCCAAATTATTAAGATTATTTATTTTTGTATCTCTTTTGGACAGAGATTTTTATCATTTATAATCTAGCTACATCTGAGTTTATTATTTTTTACAGCTTATTTTTTTCACATTTCTGTATTTTTACACTTGTTTTTCATGTATTATTATCCATTCTGCACCTAATCCATAATCTTTAACTAAAGTTTTTAAATTAATAATCCAAACAAAAGATTTAAACATTTTTGTCTAATTTTTATCAATCCATAAGACAATTTTCTATTGGTATTTTCTCTTTAAATGTTATATTCCTTCCATCATCAGTCATTTCACTTCCCATATTTTTAAAAGCATTAATTCGTTTTATAATTTCTATCAATACATATATGAAATGCATAGCTGGAATAACTTGTATTGAAAACTAGTTTAGTAATTTTTGAAGTTTATTACTGTATTGCTTATTAATTGTTTTTATGGAATATAATTTTACATATTACCATGGTTTATATATATATATATATATATATATATATATATATATATATATATATATATATATATATATATATATATATATATATATATATATATATATATATATATATATAATATAAAATAAATAAAGTTTGATATCTGTATTCGTTTCACAATATATGTAATATATAAATCAATATATATATATATCAAAATACAGTACAATTTATATAAATTATATTTTTTTAGAAGTACGTTATATAGTTGATAAAGACTACAAAGTGTATAGTCGAAAATACTTCTAAAAGAATATAATTTATATAAATTGTACTGTATTTTGATATATATATTGATTTGTATATATATATATATATATATATATATATATATATATATATATATATATATATATATATATATATATATATATATATATATATATATATATTAAAAGAAGCAGGTGAAGAAATAGAAACAATTTTAGCAAAGTTATGTACCAAATGTCTAAATGATAAAGATGTACCAGAAGATTGGAAGAATGCAGTAATAATATTAATATTTAAAAAAGGTGATAAAGAAGATATTAGAAATTACAGACCTATCAGCCTTTTATCAGTTTTATATAAAAATTTTACCAAGATAATTACAACTCGTCTACAGAGAACTTTGGATTTCCACCAACCAAGAGAACAAGCTGGATTTAAAAGTGGTTTTAGTACAATAGATCATATCCAGGTATTGAGAGAAGTCACAGAAAGGACAAATGAATATGAGTTGTCATTATGTTTTGGATTTGTAGATTATGAAAAGGCATTCGATTCTATACACATTTCCTCAGTGATTAAAGCATTGGATCATCAAGGTATAGATCCAGGATATTGTCATATTTAAAATAATATTTATAAAAATGCAACAATTAAATTACATAATGATACTGGAAAAATCAACATTGAGAAAGGTGTAAGACAAGGTGACTCCATATCTCCAAAACTCTTTACAGCAGTGCTGCAAGAAGTATTTTGTGGATTAAAATGGGAAACTAAAAGAGTGAAAGTAAATGGAGAGTAGGTAAGTCATCTAGATTTCGCAGATGATGTAGTTGTTTTTGCAAATAATGCTTCAGAGCTGCAGGAAATGTTGCAGGAGTTAGCAGATGAAAGTAGAAAAGTAGGACTAAAAATAAATGTTAAAAAGACTAAAGTAATGTTTAATCGATTTTCTCAAAATATGAAAATAAAGATTGATTATGAAGAATTAGAAGATTTTAATAGTTACAAATACCTTGGTCAGATTATTAATACAGATCGAAACATAATGGAGGAAATTAATCATAGAATTAAACTTGGTTGGAGTGCTTTTGGTAGAAATAACTTGATACTAAAAGGAAATATGCCTATGTGTTTGAAAAGGATGGTTTTTAACAAATGTGTTTTACCAGTTCTTACTTATGGATCTGAGACTTGGACACTTAATAGAAGAGCAATAGAGAGACTTCAGACCACTCAAAAAAGTATGGAGAGATGCATGTTGGGAGTAACAAGAAGAGATCGAAAACACAATGTATGGGTAAGACAACAAACAGGTGTTACTGACCTTATTGAAAAAATTAAAAGATTAAAATGGAGTTGGGCTGGACATATTGTTAGAAGAGTTGATAATAGATGAACAATTGAAATTTTAAACTGGATTCCAAGAGATTGTAAAAGACCCAGAAAGAGACCACATGTGAGATGGATGGATGAAATAAGAAAATCTGCAGGGGTGTTGTGGAGAAGAGAAGCTAAAGATCGGAGAAGTTGGATTAAACTTGGAGAGACCTTCATCCTGCAGTGGATTGATAATGGTTGATGATGATGATATATATTGAAATGGTAAATCTGAGTCAGATTTAGCCGTTTCACGGTCTGACCCTCCTAATTACTTATTTTACTTACATTTGTCTATTTTTTATTATTCTAAAAAAACATTTTTTAACATTTTTTTAACTATCCTGAATAAATCCTAAAATTTATTTTGGATCATATAGATAATTGTACTAACACACTGTTATTCTATTTATATTATTAAAAAAAAATTCAAATAAAAACTTGGAATTTTTTATATTATATATATATATATGTTTAAAATGTTTTATTTTTTCAGTGTAAGAATCCAAGGTGGTCTGTTCTGAAAGATTTCTACCTCAATAAGAAGTTTAAAATAAATGTTTAAATTAAAAACACTTAGAAATTTCAAAAAATCCACTTTACTGTGGAATCTCTATTAATTAATTAGTAGAGATTCTACATCGTTATCTAAATTAAAAAATGAACATACAATTATACTAAAATCTATTGATCCTTATTGAGGTACAAACTTTCTAAAATTAGAATAAAAGAATGATTTCTATTGTTTCTAAAAAAATGCAAATCACCTGAGGCAGCAGGGAAATGGTATACAATTAAGAAGTTATAAATAGTGGGGCTTTTTAGGAAGACAAAAAGAGAGAGAAAGACAGAAAGAGTTTTAGAAGTCTCCATGCCATGACGATCGAGTAGTAAAAAGGGTAGGTCACCGCCTTTTCCTTCCTGAGACTTGAAAACTCCTGGCATACTGCTGCTAGAACATGCCTTCAAAGAAGCCATCTGCCACCAACGTTCGCCTGCAGAACTCATCCAGGGGAACACCAAAATAGTCATCCAGATTTTACAAGGTTATTACTAGAATGTAAATATAATTTTTAAAGCATTAAAATGTAAAAAGTTATTGTTTATTGTAAACCTTTTAACTGTCTCTTTAGCCTTTTCTTTTAAATTATGTTTTCCATAACTCAAGTTCACCATAATTTTCAATTTTTAATATATTTAATTATTTAAATATGAATTATTTATTTGTCTTATAGCAATTTTAGCATGAGATTTCATGCGCTGATTTTTTTTTCATTTCGACAAACTTCACTTGTGGTGCGGGGGGAGGGGATCAAAGAGAGTAATTTGCTAAGAGAGCAAATTATATTTACTAGTGGACGGGAATGTTATTAAAGAACGATTTAATTTTAAAATAAAATAATTCTGATCTAATTTTATTTCACAAATGAAGTTATGTCGAATATATATATATATGTCAAAATAAACATCCTGTATTTCTTTTATGTCAAATATATATATATATGTGTGTGTCAAAATAAACATCCTGTATTTCTTTAAATAGTTTTATTATAGATTTCCCAGAATGGGGTTCTATTATTTCATATTTCTGCAATTTAAAACCAAAGTAATATGCTATAGATTTTACCTAGTAACAGCGCTGCTGGATAGCATCAATTAATTATCATGCCCTTTTTTTTTTAAGTTAGAAAAGAGGGAAGGATGGATTTATTCAAGAAATAAGTTCCCATATTTCTATATGTATGTTTTTTTTGTAGGTTAAATATTTATGTAAAGTAGTTGGTTATGCGGGTTGATATCTATGCAGTATTAGATCATTTTAAGGCTATTTAATTATAATTCATTCATATTTAATGATTATAAGATCTCAGGTTAATAAAGAATGCTTGGAGTATCATGGACAGACCTAAACGGTCATTGATTTGGTGGTTCAGAGTTAGCTTCCAGTTTCGCATATGTCTGTTGAATCAGATAGCGTGGCTGAGATAGAATGGGTTAGCCTGCGTGGTACCTGTAGAGGCAGGCATGTTGACTCTCCATAAATCCTATCTCCATATTGGAATATATGGACACAAAATGTGGATGTATCGATTTTCCCTTTTTATTCTTTGTGGAATAGGCATACAAGTATCCGTAATCCGGCTCATATTTTCCTACTTACATTTCTTCTCTCTTGTGCATTCGTATATTTATTAACCTGACATTATTTTGTTTTTCTTTGGCCTATCTAGTACATAAGCCATAGGGAAATGATTCTACAGAAGGATCTTCGACCTAAGTAATCAACTCTTTTGGTTTGTTTTCATAATTAGTTCAAATCATTTGATTTTGGCTAATTCATGTTATATTTTATTATAGGTATGATTTTAGTTGTAAGTCCAACTAAAGTGATTTGTTTGCTTGATAATTAACTGATCTATTTTTATATAACAGCTTACAGTTTTAATCATTGTAAAGTTCATTATAAGATATTCCAGCAAGGTCCACTAATGCCATAAAACACTAGTTATTTGAAATCTAAAGTATTATTTTTATAAAGAGAAATAAAATCAATTTTTTTTTTTATATGTTGGTGGAGTAAGACATCAAATTAGTTGTATTATAATCGTTTGTTTAATTAATTGTCTTTTTCAACAGAAAATGTTTTTTTTTTTTTTTTGTAAATCTTGTATAAAGAAGAAATAAAATATTTATTCTGATACTTCTTGCAGATAAAATATTTATTCTTATATATGTGCATTAGGTAGATGTTTAGACCTGCCGCTATCGTATCAGCTTGAACTAAATGGGCATGTATAGTTTTAAAATCCGGGATCATTTAATTATAAAATCATTTTTGTTTTACTTTAAAGGAAAATAAATGTAAACAAAAGTAAAAGTATATAAACTAAATGAATGAAATGTTAACTGCTAATGTAAAGTCATTATAAACTTGTATAATTATAAAAATTAATTTAAAGATTGTATATATTTTTTAAAGACCTTGAGTTAAATATGACTGTAAAAAGTTTAATGATATATATATATTGTGCCCTTTTCTATAGGTATATATATATATATATATATATTGTGCCCTTTTCTATAGGTCAGTAATAATTCATAACAGTCAATTACTAAAAAATTTTAAATTTAGAATATGTTCTTTTAATACATTAATTATATTAAGTCAATTATATCTTTAAAGTACAATTTGAAGCTAAAAAGAATACGTAGTATATAAAATCATTTAAAGATAGTTATATAAAGCTTAAAATATTGTTTCATATGGTTGTAAAAGCTGGCCATATTAAATAACACAGCTATAAATATTAAAAGTATATTTAATAAATTCGATTTTAATAGTTTAAGACTGATAAATTAATAAATCCAGTGTTTAAATTTATAATCATATTTAATAAACAAAAATTAATATAGTATATTTTTAAAATAAACTTTGTGATGGTGAAAATTATATCTAGTTCTATATTTTCTAAATTGTTCTTCCAAATTTTTTTTATAATTATTTTATATAATATAATAAGTGTATCAATTTTATTAGTCTAGGCAGAGAAATAGATTGAAAATCGTCTGTCAAAATTATTAATCACGTGATTTTTTAATGTATACTATCACATACACGCTTGTTTGAAATAATAACAAAGTTTAAAATATTTTAAAAGTTATGTTATAGAATTGGATAGAATTATTGCCTATCATAAAAGTAAATAGTATTAAACATTAAGTTAACTATCATATGTAATGTTTAAGTAATGTAATAAAGACGAATACAGATATAATAAAAATTAAATATTTTATTTAAATAAAAATAGATAAATTGAATAGATAAATGGAATAAGTTATTAAATGTTATTTTAAAAGTTATTTTAAATGTTTAAATAGTTTTAATAAAATAATAATTTATTTAAAAGTAATATTTTAAATAATATTTTAGGTTCATTACGTCATCATTTTTTATTTTCAAATATAATTCTACTATAAATTGGAAATATGTAAATTTTTTCTCAAGCTAAAGTAAGAATTGGCCAATAAGAATAGATATCTTTACAGATGATAAATATCATGGTAACTAAGTTATAGCGAGAGATTAATAATGTATTAAAACCAAAGAAAGGTAAATTATAACTATCAAAAGATAGTATTTTTTTTAATCTTTTATCTTAGTCAATTTTTTTAGTACTTTCTTATAACTTTATCTGCAAAAAAAAAACTAATTGATAATTTTAAAAATATTTTTTTTTTTTGCAAAAGAGAGTATAAACTAAAAATATTTTAATAATTTCGTTTAACATGATTTTCTAATTTTTAAAGTACTTACCAGTCGTATTTTATCTAAAAGTTTAATCTAAACTACGCAATAAAAAATGGATATACTACGAAATAAAATGGATATAAATTGTAATGCTGAAGAAATATTTGAATATTTATTGATACAGCTTTATTTATGCATAACCGGAGAACTGTTCTGGTACATAAAAACCACAGCTCGGACATTATATGGAGTCTAAAAATGTATGGAAACGTATTATTTATAAACTGATCCAAGATTTATTTTTTAATAGTTATAAGACAATTATATTTCATGGATTATTTTATATAATATGATATTCAAAGGAGTAAAATGTTATATCCTTTCTGAAGGTAACATTTTTTTTTATTTTAAAATGATATATAAAAATACCAAATGAAAGTTTAAATGTATCAAGAAGGAAACAGAGATAAAAAGTGAACACATAGATGAATAAAAGATGGATCTATGGAAATACAAATAGTATTTAAAAATTCATCGAATATTTTTAAAGTTAAATTAGATGGATTGATGCATCGGATACGCAGAGAATATTGGTAGAGAAGATTAAGAAGCTTCATGGGATTAATTAATATTATCGTCTTAAAAATTAAAACCAAGGATTATTTTCTAAATTTTATTAAATGGATTAATAATTATTTTTGTTTTAAACTTTAATGCGCTTGGAGAACATTTTTAAAAAACTCTAGAGAAAATAATAAGCATTTTGGATTTATCAGGAACTATCGTCAAGAAAATATGTAACTATAGTTTTGATTCTTTTATTTTGTTAACCTAATTTAAATCTAAAATTTTATATAAGATTAGGAAAAACATAAAAACATTAATTTGTTAATATTAAAATTTTATAATATAACAATCTAATAATTTAGCTAAAAAATATTTTAATATAAAGTGTATGGGTGTGATTTTTTTTTTTTTATATCTGCAATGCTCAAGTGGACAAAGGAAGCTTACTGAACACGATGACTAGATAAAGGTTATTGGTAATAATAATAACTATTGATAATTTATAATGTATGTTTTTTGTTTTTTTATTTTCTTTAGATCATCCATAAATTGCAAGAATGAAGTGTAAAAGTTTTATACTTATATGTACTGTATTTTATACAACATTTTAAAAAACATTATGAGATAGGATTGATTTGAAAATATGCATACGACAATTTTTTTTGATTTTTTTTTTTTAGTAATATAATCCAACATAACAAATAATTATGTGATTCTTTTAAAGTTTTTATGATATGGGATATTCAAATATTGTCTAAGTAGATTGTATATGATTAAACATACAGAGTAATGAAGTAAGCAACTTTTCTTATGGGATAGTAAGATTGTTTAACTATTAATGAATTTTATTTATTGTTTTGTAAATGCAGATAGTTATTTTATCGATGTAAGATGTAAAAAAATCTTGAGAAATAATGTTGAGATAGTGGCTTGGAAGTACTATAGTTGGCAGGAAACCAAGATGATGTATATTTAAAATAGGATATGATAAGGAATAGGAATAATATTTAGTCTTTTTGTGGTTATCAGCATAGTTAACATAGCCCTATGACTGATACATATTTTATTTGGACAGTGTTTATATTACTTTAAATATTTGATGTTCTAATAAAGCTGAAGAAATAGCTTTAACATCGTCCCTGTACTAGAGGATATTAGGCAGATAAATGTCCTACCTCTTCGCACTGTACCATGATTTTGAGATATGTTAAGAGTAATACTCTAGCTTTCTTCCTTAATCCTATGCATCTGTTTTCGCTATCTTTATTTCATGTAACTGCATCGTTTAGTAAGATATTTTAAAAGAAATGATAAATAATTTAGAACTAAGGTTGTGCTATCGTTTTTTGTATAAGATTAGTTTAGTTGCTTATAAGGAGCAGAATGTTATAACTTAAAATTGAAGATCCAAAGTGTCCTAGGGAAAGAAAAGAATCATAAAATATATTTTGAATTTTATTTTGGAAATGAAATATAAAATTTGTAAAATAAGGTATCTAAACAAAGATATTTTTTAAAGTGATAATAATTTTAAATGCTTTAGTATTATTTTTTTTAAGAGAAAAATAAATATTGCATATTTTAAAATACAATAGTACAAAGTAGATTATGTAAACAATATGCATAGTATATTTTTCTTTATTAATTAACAGAAATCTATTAATGATTAAACTTATATCATACTAAAGTAAGGCTTAAAGAAGAATATATTATGATTAGTAAACATTGTGTGATAAATACTAAAATCTAGTACTGAATTTTGGATAATAGTTTGTGTAACATCTTTGACTTTGCAAGATGAATTTTTTTTTTTAATATTTTGAGAAATCCATACTCATTATAAAATTTTGTTTTCTATAGAATGTTTGTTCTAAATATGAATTTTTTTAAAAAAATAAGATAGTTTAATAATATTAAGGATAAAATGCTGTTGCTAATAAAGTAGATAAATATACTTGTAATAAGTTAACCATGATGAGAAACCAAATAATAACATTTTTTTTAAATTTTGTCCTAAATCTAAATAAAGACATGATTGAAATATAAATTATTTTTTTTATAACTCGTAAATCAAACTGTAAAGTAAAAAAAAAGGTTAAGGATATCCACTGTAAATAATGTAAATAAATTGTTTAGTTATTTATTGTTAGTAATAAACTTTGTTAAATTTTGTTATTTAAAAAATTTTGTGTCAGAGTTATTTATTTCTCCACATCGCTGCATGAAAACACGATATATGCATAATAACTGAAACAAATATATAATTTTGCACAAAAGATAAATAAAGAATTATTTTAAGAATTTTAAATATTTTATTGGTATTCATTATAATTAAATAATCATAATCTTACATTATTTATTGGTCATAAATCAGTTATCACAATATTATATTAAATTATATGCTATCAGTTGCCACACATATTTTGTTTGTCAGATTATTAAAATGCTACCACGTATTTATTATATCATTACATGAATAATATTATTATTGTTATTTATTATTATTAGTTTAAGTGTAGTAGATTATGACATAAAATCCCTTCTCATATTTTACTACCGTATTTTAAATTAACTTAGAATAAACTTTAGGAACCTGAGATTACTTTATTGAGCTAGATTATTATTAAATAGAAGATTAAGATTTAATTATTAGTTTAATCTTAGTGAGTAGAAGTTATTAAAGTCGTAAGAATACTATGAGTTTGTTATTTGAAATAGTAATAAAAGGGGGATAGTGTTCTTATGCCATTGAGGTAGTATCCTGTAGGATATTGGCTCAATGTAATCTATCTTGTCACCTGTATTTTCACTTCAAGTCTCATGAAAATATTAAATATTTATTTAATTCATTTTTTTATAAATTGAACCTTATTCGTATTTTAAATTTGAGCTAGTGAAATATTTTAATTTTAGTACTGAATATTTTAGTTATTAATTATTAACTGAGATAGAACCTGTTTTATTTTATACCATATATTATCCGGAAGTGAAGATGCATAATTACAGGGCAGATTATGGTGCCAGCAATGTGATTGGCCTGATGTGTAGTGGAGCTACACATAGTGAAGGTTAGATTATGGCAGGTTAGATTATATATATATATATGTATAACTAAAACAAAACTTCCAGTGTTCCTCGAATCATTTTATTTACTTTTATTTTAAATAATTTTCGATTTTCAAATATATCTATAAATCAATCACCCAAGTTCTCATTTAAATATAATAAAAATTGAATCTTATGCTTTAAGACCCATCTGCCGGCACGGTGAAAGTAAAGGAATTTGATTGTATCATCGAGAAAGGCTATTGATTAGATCTTTGACCTGGGGATATAATTAATTAGGGCAGAATTCACAATGTACCAGATTTATATATCTTGTACATGGTTGGACTTGAGGTACTTTACTTGTGTTCAGGGGTTTGTTGGATCGATAGGCATTTTTGGACTGGTACAATATATATATATATATATATATATATATATATATATATGATAAACAAAACAAGTTATAAATCCCAAAGCTTGCTATAGCTTGCATTTTATGATCTCTAGATGAAGCTTTACCAATATATCCATACAAGCTTTGTTCATAAACACTGAGGGAGAATCAGAATTTAATATCTCTTTCATTGTCTCTACCTTTAGATTAGCTGATTTCAAGCTAATTGGCTATCATCAGTGAAGGGCAGGACTAGAAATTAGATCTAAACACTAATTCCAAATTCAGCATTCATTAAATATGTCTCTATCTATCTTGTTAGGCTGAGTTTGAAGAGATTATGTATCTTAAAAAATTATGCTTGCAAACTGGTAGAGACATATTTCATAAATGCTGATTTTGGAATTAGTGTTTAGATCTAGTTTCTAGTCCTACCCTTCACTGATGATAGTCAATTAGCTTGAAGTCAGCTGATCTGAAGGTGGAGACAATAAAAGAGATATTGATTTCTGATTCTCTCTTGGCATTTATGAACAAAGCCTGTACCAAAATATTGGTGAAGCTCCATCTAGCAATCATAAAATGCCAGCTATAGCTGTTATGTGATTTATAACTTGTTTTGTTTATCATAAATGTACCCTTCAAGGCTTTTGCAATGTTATATATTGAGAAGCATTTACTATGTGGTGAAACTGAACTGTTTTCAGACCCATATAGCTATCTATTTTGTTAGGCTGAGTTTGAAGACATTACGTATCTAAAAAATTCATGCTTGCAAACTGGTAGAGACATATTTCATAGATGCTAATTTTGGAATTAGTGTTTAGATCTAGTTTCTAGTCCTACCCTTCACTGATGATAGCCAATTAGCTTGAAATCAGCTGATCTGAAGGTGGAGACAACAAAAGAAATATTGAATTCTGATTCTCTCTCAGCGTTTATGAACAAAGCTTGTACAGAGATATTGGTAAAGCTCCATCTAGTGATCATATATATATATATATATATATATATATATATATATATATATATATATATATATATATAAAAAAAAAAAAAATATAATAGTAACTTTCAGTTATTATTATTGGTCTAACATGCTTTTATCTCTTATGAAATTATTTATAAATATAAAATTTATTTAACTATTTTATTATATATATATATATATATATATGAGCTTTAAATCATACATACCTTAAGCTTTTGAGTAAAATGCCAGATTTGAAGTTGAGTAATAAATAATTTTATATATATATGTTATTATTAAAACTTAATATCTATTGAACAATTAATATTTGAATTAAGCATAAACTTGTAACAAAACACGAGGAGATTCATTCGTTCCCTTGTTATTAAAAGGGAAGAAAAATAAAATTGTTTCTCTTTAAAATAACTTTTTCTTTTATAAATATTACTGTTCAACGATTGGAATTTAAATATTAACTTTTCCAAATTAAGATAATCTATGGATTAAAAGTCTGTAAGGAAAATATTTTAATTTTCTATTAAATGTTAAAGGAATAGCAATATAAAAGAAAAGAATGTCTGTTTAAGTATTTTGGAAACTAAGTTATATTAAAACTTCTTTATATTTAAAATAATTATATATATAAAGAATATTCCAATGTGCTTTGAGTAGAACAGCTTTATATCATAAAGGTTTCGAAACCAACCTTGCATGCTATTTTAAAATATGTTGAAATATTAATTGAAAAGAACATCTAATGATAATAGAAAAATGGAAATTAAGAACATCGTCATTCGAAGAATATTTACTATATATTATATCAATCAAGTCATTGGATATTATTAACAGTTTATCAATGAAGGATAAATAAATCATCATTATTCCAATGGATTAATATACTTCGTAAAAGATCTTCATTAGGATTATGAACAATAGACCTCAAATATCTACTCTTAACTCTGGAGAATAAGTTTTTCTTTCTTTATTTCTATATATTATAATAATGCTTATATTATTTTAATATGTTTATTATTATTATTATTATTATTATTATTATTATTATTATTATTATTATTATTATTATTATTATTATTATTATTATTATTATTATTATTATTATTATTATTATTATTATTATTATTATTATTATTATTATCTTTATTTCAAATTTGGCATTGCATCATTATATCTTAATAGGAAAATTATATTTAATATTAACTATAATTAATTGAAAGCTTAACATAATTTATCTAACTAGATGAGGGATATAAAGAATAGTTATTATTTGACAGATATTTTAAACAGGATTATATTATATTTACTACATAATATTGTAAACGTTTAATGTATTTTATTTATTAAAAATACCTATAATATATAAGTTATACAATTGTAAATAGTACTTATATATTAGTAATTATGAAACATATAAATAAGAATGGTAAATAAATTAATAAGTTACATAAATTATTAATTTTTGAATCCAGATATTGTTTTTATATATCTGTTAATTTAAACTATTTTCTTTAATTTTTGAAAGTTTATTATAGTATTAAATTTTATCATAGGGTATTAAATAAGAATATTATTTATTAATATTTTTTAAAATGGTGAAATTCATCTGTATTTATTTATTAATATATTATTTATCTATTACATTATATTTTATATTGTTTATTAAATATTGATTTATTAACTTGATCTCTTTGTCTCATCATTATTGAATTATATTATATATATATGTTAGTATTATAAATATCATATGAATATTAATTATTAGTTAATGCTTATATAAAGGCATTTTAAATAATAACTTGTTTTGAAATTATCCCTGAAAAGAGCTAATTGCAAATTCTCCATGAGTTTGAATTTCATGGCATAATGATGATTGAAAGAGGGTTGAGAGATGTATGAACTAGTCTAAATTATATCAAAATTTATTTAAAAATTATTGAGCTAGCATAATAAAGATAGTTATGATCATGGACTTAGTATTTCATCGATTCATTTCTAGCATTCTACCTGAAGACCCAAAGTCCGATTGTAGTGAAATGCATATCCTCTTTCTAAGGAATTTAATCATCCCCTTATATTTAACAAGACCAACTTAGATTTTAAATATAATCCATTCTGTTTTATTTGGTGAACCTAACTGTGAAGCATTAAGATAATGATTTCCAAGCATTAAATATAATCGATTATGTTATATTTGACACATCAACTGAGATGATTAAATGCTGTTCCATTATATCTGGTGCCTCAACTAGGGCTATCAAATATGCCATCCCATTATAATATATATATATTGTAACGATCCAGAGGAAACGACTTAACGTAAACTGCACTACGGGGCGCCATCTAGGCATTTGAACCTAGAAAAATTTATAAAGTAGGCAGATACGTAAGTCAAAAAAAAAAAAAAATTTTTTTTTTTTATTTTTATTTTGATTCCGGTCGTTAGCCCATGTCACTAGCTCAGTGGAATAGCAGAGATTTAATAATATCATTTACTAGTATATAAAAGAATAAAGTAAGCCACTGCCAGTAATTATCATACAAACAGATTTATTTATGCACATATATATAAGGTTTAAAATTATTTTAGTGATTTACATTTAAACATTTAACATTATTTTTAACTTTGATTTTACTTTAATTTACATTGAGTTACTATTATATTATAAATTTACATTTTTAATCAAGTTCGCACAGATGGGATTATATTAACCTGTTTAATATGTTGCTATAGATCGGTTACATAGATTTCAACGGTCAAAAACATTTCAAAGTAAACATAAACGATCAAAATACAAAGTTATTGATTACTGACAATTGCAGAGGGAAATATAAGAAACCCTCTAGTATTCATCGTAAGATACCTGCATCGTCACCAATAACTTAAAAGACATCCGAATAAATACCTTTTAGATACTCACCGTAAGGTATCAGTATTTGTCGAATGTCTATATATTTTGATCAAATATGAAAACGCAAACATATTTAACCGATAGCCAATCTATGCAAGCGTCTATAAACAACTTAAATTTAATAGTTTTATAGGATCGAGCCTGAATATACTATATAGATTTGCATTCGAAAATAAAATATTCTATCCCTATTTAACCCTAGGCAACACATTTCGCAATCAACCGGCGCCAATCCATCTGATACATTCATGTATTCAATGTAGCATGATACGACAACACAATTATATTGTCAGGAATGTACATCTGAACAATATGAAGAAAGAAAAACGACATTGACTCTCCACCCACAGGAATGTGACATCTGTGGGCAAGTAGATCAATAAACTAAAAACTCCATAGGAATGGGCTGCGGTCTTCTGCCGACTTACAAACCCATCCATAGGCAAACAGAGGGTGTGTGGCGTATTTCTATAATCCTGCCCGTAGCGGATCTCATATTACACCTACTAATTACATAAATATATCCAATCCATTGAACCAATTCAACTACGAAATGAACAACCCAAGATTACCCTCCCTTAATATATCTTTACAAATCGATACAGCCATTCACGCCCGACTTAAGTTTAACATTTTTTTATAATTTATTTAACGGAAAACAGAAATCATAATAAAACTTAAAGAACAAAATTAAATAAATAAATGGAAATGATTTTACAAATTAAATACATTAAATAAAATTATAACCAATTAATAAATATTGTTGGTCAGATAGAATAATATTAAAATCATTTTAAATATGAAAAGTTTTTAATTTACTGTTCATAAATTTTAAAGTTCTTACGGTTATTGAAATAGTTCATCCTATTATATTCCTGGCCGTTTAAACGTGAATTCCCACGTCGTCCGAAGATTAGTATCCGGTTGATTTATTTATTTATCCTTTGGAGATTTTGTTTTTCGTGTAGTTGGTCCTCATTGTATAAACGATGGCCCATTTTTTTCTCTTTCTTAGCAGAAACTGAAGGGATTGAAGCTGTGCGTCTTTTTCAATCCCCACAGCACTAACACCTAGCTGTTACATCGTCAATAATCAATCAATTTCCAGTCACTAACTAATAATTTCCAAATTTTGATTTTATATTAATGTGAAGGATTGAATTAACATTACGTCACCGATGCGATGGTCCTTTCGCTGCGGTCCGATTCCATAGGGATTTCTTCTTATTTGCTAACAGTTTCTATTGTTTTCCTATCTGACTAGTGTTTTTACATTTAAATGCTGAAGGCTGGTTTACATTTAACTAATTAACAATCATTTCCATTTCTGATTAATTAACCTGTTTTCCAAATCAAAAATATGTTTAAAGATAAATTTAAAGATATAATTTTATCTCCAAATCTTTTTAAAATTTAGTTTTAAAATACTTTTTCTTTAATAAATCTTTATTTTAATAATTTTTCATTATCTGTGCGATTTAATATATAAGAGTTTAAGACGATATTTTAATTTCAATTTTTAAAGAAAGTTTTTAAATGCGAACTTTTTATTTTAACTTGTTTAATAATATATATAAAAAAAAACAATGTAACGAACGTCTGTGCTCGTTACAATATATATATATATATATATATATATATATATATATATATATATATAGTCATTAGGAACCAGTTAACACTTAGATAATCCCAATATAGATAGATAACAATCAAGAATTTCAAAGTGTTGTCAAGACAGCCTCTGTTTAGCAATAGAGGTGAAATCCCACCTCTATTAATGGTTCCATATATTTATATAGATATGAAAGATTGCATCTTGACCCCACAGATTAAAATTATATAACATTTAAATACAAGTATATTATCTATACTGAAGCAATGGATCTGAAGTACAATCCATGCTTCACAGCCTCCTATAAACTTAATTAGTATTGTATGCCTGAATTAAGTTTATAGTCCAATATCAGCAGGGCTTTGCATTAAAGTTAAAATTAATTATGTTTATTAAATTTGTATTTGCATTTAACTATTTCCTTTTAAATAAATTCCGTTCTAACATTAAATTTCTGTTAATAAAAATTACTTGTAAAACCTATTAGTCAAACATATATATACATCAAGCATATATATATATATATATATATATGAGTTAATGCAAAATTCTGCTGAAATAAAATGCTTATTTTATTAAAAGAAATAAGAATTTATTTTTCTTTTTAAATCTTGTAAAATATGGTGTATGATTTTATTTTGAGATAAGCCACCAACATTTTCTAAAGGAATGTATATTTTTAATTAATTAGCCCATTCAAGGCAAATTAAAGATGGCCTTCTCTTTCTTTTTAATTAATAAAATTCAAAGTTTAAAGAAAGAAATTTAGAATAAAAAAGTAAGTTATTTTTAGAAAATGTTACTTTGAAACAAAGGAGTGGGGGGGGGGCTTATCAAGATCTAAGATCATACATAAAACAATAGAAGTTAGCTTACAAAAAAGGTATAAATAGGAGAGAGAACAAAAGACTTGGCTATTCAGAGTTTTCTTGCTGGCATTCAGATTTTCCTTTTGGAGATTGCTTTCAGATTTTCCTGTTGGAGATTTCTCTGTAGAGAATTAATTCAGATTTTTCTTGTGCTTTGAACCTCCCAGATTTTGCTTCTCATTTCCATTTTGCTCAAAAAAAAGTTATTCAACTGTCGTCTTCAAAATCACGGAGAATTTTGAACATGCTATAAGCTAAACGTCATATGGATTTGATGGATTCTACCATGTGAGGCAGTTAGGTAAAGCTTTGCCTACTGCTGGGGTTCCTAAATACCATCAAGGTGCCATAGTATCCACCTAATAGTAATCTGAACTTTGTGCCATGTCTGTAGGACTTTTCATAAAAGCATGCTATGTATTCCCATTTTCCTTGTCCAGGCAAATACCTACCGATGGAAGGATCAAGCCATGCTCATTGACAGAACATGACCAAAGAGTCAGGATGGTAATCGTATCTCTCCTCCATTGAACTATTTACTTTCTACCCTTTTTGTTCATACCTTTTTTAATTGCTTCATTGAATTATATTTCTGAAATGTTGTATTTAATTATATTTGTTATGTAACCATTTTTATTAGACTAGTCTTATATATATATATGATCATCTATCTATATATATTTAACCCTTTTTCCTTCGCTATTCTTCATTACTAACATGTATAAATATTTTGTATTCCATTGCGGTTAAGTTTAAAAGTTAATTTTTCATTTAAAATCTCTTTCTAATTCCAAGTATGTTTGTAAAATAAATACGAGTAAGTTTTCTTTGTTTGCCAACTTCCTCTTTTCGATAACACCTTTTTTGTCCACCATTAGCTTATTACCTATATCTGATTTAGCTATATACATCCTTAATAATTTTAAACTGTCTGTTGTTAGTGCAAAGCAATAGAAAATGCTTTGCGAAAGATTTTCTTATTGTACTTTATTGAGGAGATTCAAGTTGACAATTTTATTAGAATTGGGAAGAAAAGACTTAGACCGCAAAAATATTATATTGTTTAATCTGTTTTTATTGTCTAATTAGTTTTTCATTAATTTAGGGGAATAGCAGAGGCCATTAAAAACATTCTTAATATTTTAAAGTCATTAATTAAACATATTATTTAACTATAAAAAGCTTGAGTTTCCTAATTTTATTATAATGCTTTATTTTACTTTTCCAATAATCCAGGCACAAAAAACACATTTTTCATAGTACTTTTATGCACATTTAACTATTTAGCTCCATAGGTGTTTCCGTCCTTGTCTACCACTGATGCTAATCTTGGCCGGATAAAAAATTATTTATGTATGGCTCAGATAATGTTGTTGGTTCGTATTTAGCCTTGAGAATAGGTGAATAGGGCAGAGGTCATAGTATTCTTGATTTAATTTCTCGCGTATGGGTGGCCTCAAGGTACTTTCACCTAGTATTCAAACTGGGTTAAACCAACATACATCATCTGACTGTCACAATACTGAACTTAATATAAACTGAGCACTGATTATATATGTATATGGGAGATGATGAGCTAAACCAATTGATGAGTGCCGGTTCAGGATGAAATATATATATATATATATATATATATATTGGAGATCATTTAGCTTTTTAACATGTATGTAGTCATTTATATGGGTTGTATTAGATGGAATGAATTCCTATAGGGAGCTTAAAAGTGTGAGTTCAAATTCCTTTTAATATATATATATATATATATATATATATATATATATATATATATATATATATATATATATTGTAATGGAAAATAAAATAATCTAGACCATTTGTACAGAAAGAATAATCTAGAAAATCTATTTCCATACCACTCCTCATTGGGGCAATCATTTGGAATGGATCAATTGTTTTAGATCAACTATGTAAGCAGTTTTATACCCCAATTTGACAAACCAATCTGTATCTAACTGTCTTACTCTATATTATTCTCTTTTTTATATATGTGGGTGCCACTAGACTATCCAAATCTAGATAACATCAGATTGTATACCTACTTATAATTGTACCTGGTTTGAACCTCAATTGGTATATTATCTATAATGATATGTATGATTTCCATTTTATAATACTATATCATTTGCACCTGTTGTCAATGGTAAAATCATTCTTATCATTCTCTAATTGTGCAGATAAACTATTATACAAATTATCATATATATCACACTTAATCAATCACTCAATATAATTATTTATAATGTAACATGATAAGTTTTACTAGCTCATTTTTAGAGATTATCTATGGTAGTCATATCCCTTATAATCGCTCAGAAATAACAAAGTGAGCAACATTATTTATATGGCCATGTAATATATCTATTTAGAATATTTATTAATTAATAAAATGGTGATGATGATGATAATGATGACAATGATACTTCCAGCCACGGCTTTATATCCAATTCACAACACAAATCATATCTTTTATCAATCTATAATTATTTACTAAAATATTGTTACATATTTAAACAATGTTTTATGATTGAAATCCACCAGTGTTGATGATGACTAAACTAATTTCACAAGACCATAACTAACTCTAAGAAACATATAAATTTCTTTTGATCAGCAAAAATTAAATTTTATTATTGGTTAGTCATCAATATACAAATAGAAAAAATTACATAATTAATAATAAAAATTAGTTACATTCAAATAATAATAATAATCAGAAATTGTTCTCCTCTTCATCTTAATGTAATTTAAACTCAATCCTTAATAGCATATAGTGTGATATGTGTATATCCATCTCTCAAATGGGTGAATAGAGGTCTCATATTAAGGAACATTTTAATTTTATAAATAAACACTCAATGCATGCACATATTTTCCTATTGTATATAACAAATGTTATGTCTATAAACTTAAAAATAATAATCAAGAAATAGGTAGAGAAAATTTAATTAAAGTATAAAGATAGGAATATTTAGAAAAAAGATCTGCTCCTAGTTATTCATCTCTATTTCCATTAATCTGGGTTGCTAATTACTTTAGAATCTATTTCTCATTATACTAATTTTCTACCCTCATCCTTTTTCTAGATTTGTCCAATCATACTTAACACATATTCATGTAGGCATACATATATCATTAGGAGTGTGGGTTACTTCTCTTTATATATGATAAGAATAACATTTTTTATGATACCTGAATTAATACATAACAAAAAAGATATTTTATAAAAATAAAAAAATACATCTATAAATGAATGCATGTAATGATAATCAAATAACACATAATATATTGATAAAATCAATATTCATCATTATTGAAAAAAAAACCTTTATAATAATTGCTTCTTATTTTATTACTTTGGAGAGAGACAAATGGATATATTTTTAAAAAAATGTTAATAGTCTTTGAAAAAATTAAATTAAAATTTATATTACTGGGCTCTTCTTTTATTTCCAATGTAGAGACTGTTTCAGTGTGTTTAATAAATTTCATTTTAAATTCAGCTTGTTCCAGGTTAAAAAATTTGAATTTAGCCACATACCAATATTTGATACATGGACATAATATGAATTACAGTGATTTTACTGGAAATGTTCCATTTTCAGCTTAGGCTTGTAATTTTTTCAGTTTTACAATTGTGATGATGATGATGTTGTTGCATAGACTGTATTTCTTTAAGGACACTATTTTAGTATTGGGATGGTTCTTTTTTTTCTTCTTTCTGTTCTGGATATGGGCATGCTAATAAATAAATAGATATTTTCTGATTTTAATACATTTTTAGCATTTTATTTTGTGCTTTTATTTGAATTCAGCAATGGCATAGGGAAGCAATAGCAATGTTCAGATTTGTCTTTAGTCTGGAGATCAGGCATAGGATGTTATTTGTTAATGTCCTTTCCATATTTAACTCTTCCAGTGTGCACATAGTTCTTTGGGTAGCCAAAAGGTACCATCAACAAAATGATTCTAGCCCTCCATAATTTGTAGATTCTTCTCAAACATATAAAAATAATATAACAATTTACTCTAGATAAATACTTTGCATATAATAGAGATATATATGAGAGATAGTGACCTGGGCCAAATGATGAATGCTGGAGTCATTTGTCTTTTATTGATCTTTATTTATATAAATTTAAAAAGAAGGGTAAAGTATGAAGTTTATTTATTATATCTATAAAGATATTACATACAGGACAGAAAAAGGTGAATAACTCTGTGTGTGTATACATTTAAAAAATCAGATACAGTAATCTTTAACTGATGTTTAAAGTTTATATCTGTGCTAGAGATAATCTCTAGTTTCGAAAATGATTAGTAATAATCATTAGAGTATTTATATGAAATGGATTGCATTAAAGTTGTGAGTGGAGGGAGTTTGACAATGGTAAATGAAAATGTAATAAAAATAATGATGTGTTAGATCCAAGGAACAATCAGACTTATTAATAAAAATGTTTCACTCCTTTTTTTTCAGACTATATATGTGCTGGCTTTTTGATGACATCATGCACACTTGTCTATTGAAGGACATGGTTATTTATAAAATGTACTTTATTAGTGCAGGTGTGATGCAAATATTTGATCTTTTTAACTTTTATATTTCTTCAAAATTTATTATTTGGTGTGGCACAAAATTATCTGTGATCTCTTTGTAACTATGATTGTTTACTAATGAGTCATTTTTCTTACTCCCACTTTTCTAACACAGAAGTTATGTTAAAATTGACTTTATCTCTCTCAAAGTTTTAACTCTAGATTGAAATCTTTAGAATTGACAATCTTTTTAATCTTTTTTTAAAATTGACCATCTCTCTCTTTTTTAATACCTTTAAATAAAAAGATTGTACTTAAATAATATATAAAAAGAAAACCTTTTACACAAAAAATATGAAATTATTATAACAATGTTTTGCTATGTATTTCAATGTCTAAATATGTATTCACATATACACACATATGCACATATTCAAAACCCTCATAATTAGTAAAAGCAAAGATATATATATATATATATATATATATCTTATCTCTGCTTATATATATATATATATATGGTGTTACTAAAGATATATATATATATATATATATATTGTACTCTGCCACTAATAAAAGTTAGTTGAAGCCAGAAAAAAATTCTCCCTCTTTTCTTCTGAAGTCTTTGCAGTTTGTAATGCAGGGTTTGAACTCAATATTTGTACTGAATATATTATAAATAAAAAACAATAATAAAATTAAATATTATTTAAGAGATAATTAGTAATGACTGGGAGGTTGCTATTCTTCCACATGCCCCTTACTTTTACTTTCAGACAGCCAATAGCTGTTAAAACAGTGGTCTGAGGAGCGATCTGAAAGTAATAGTAAGGCATATGTGGAAGAATAGCAACCTTCTAGTCATTACTAATTTAATAACAACATGTGATTTAAAGAAAATATTATTTAAGAGATAATACAATTGCAAAAAGTACAAATTTAAGATTTTTCCTTTTTTATTTTTTATTAATAATAGTTAAAATATTCATTTATTGACTATTATTATATGATGACCTGCACAGTTAGGCACAGCAGTAAAGTATCAAACTTAGGATGGTTTCAGAATCAATTCTTTGCAGGTCTGGTGCCCAAATTTCTTATTAACTCACAAAAATTAAGCCATTAGCCTTTTTTACTGTGTGATTTGGTGCAATGATACAGCCTCCAATTTGGGATTGGGAGATCACATGATCAATTCTAGTGCTTGAACTTTTTATGAACTCTTGAGAAATAAAGCTATTATATATGGCTATATAGAATTGATATCAAGAAAAAAATATACTAAGGATAGGTGATAAAATTCTTAAATTTTATCCAACTTAAATTTATATCTAGATTTAAAAAATGGCTTTAGATTGTACTATCATGAGTTTTTTATATGATTTGATAGATATATAAACATGCATATGAATGATACACAACAAATTTTTTGTTTCTTTAATGTAAAAATAAGACTGAAGATTAATAATAATAATAATATTCAATACTAAAATGACAATTTGAAATAATATCAGTTACACTTTACCATTTATGATGATTTTTTATTCACAGTATAATGCTAAGGTATAATTTTCATAGTATTTATGTTCATCTATGCTCTCTCTCTCTTTATTACCTCAAATTCACAAGTCAACCAGACTAGCCAAGAAAACAAATTCTAAAACACTATCAATGGTCTCACTGCTACAATTTGACTTCTCAAGTTTAAAGAACTACAAAATAACATATTTAAACTAAACATTATCTTTCCACTTGAGAAGTCTGCTTGTAGCAGCAAAACCCTTGGTAGGGTTTTAAAGTTTTTTGTTGTTTTTTTTTTTTTTTTGGCTACTCTGACTGAGTTGGGAATTTATGGTAATTTTGATTATTTATTGCCTAGTTTAACTTTATGCTTTTAATATTTATACATATATTCAAACTTCACAAAAATAAGAGAAATGCCAAATTCTAACCATGTAAAAAGAGAGATAGAGATGGAGAAAAACTAAGGGAGAAAACCTATATGCCAGTGCACTAAACTGTAACCTTGGAGTAAACTGACTTGATGTCATGGTAAATTTACAAGTTATGAATTCGCAAGGCAAACAATTTATTAAATTTGAAAATAAGTTTCCTTAAAATATTTGGGATTAATTCACTTCACAAATTATAAAGCTTAAGTCAAGCTATCCAAATTACAACCCCCTAAAGAACATAGATTATCTTGCTATTCATATACCTGAAAATAAGCCACATGCACAAACTTCAGCTGTGTGGTAAATTTCAGATTTAGCAAATAAAATGATTTGGCAATTTATCTAGAGAATACCGGAAATTATAACACTAATAAATACTACAAGTTATTACTACTATACTAAAGAAGGAGGAGAAACCCCAACTCACCCCCATATCCAGTTAACAACCTTGGTATACACAAACATAAATACCCAACCAAAGTTACAATTAATCTATTGTTAATGTTACAGTTTCTCCGTTCACACCTCTTCTATCAAACATTATTATCACCTCAATGCTATCTTTCATGCACCAAGATTTGCAAAATTAATCATTTCATTTCAATTGATCTTGTTATCACCTTGATTCATTGGACTAAATTCATAAGTTATTTTATAATTGAAATCTGACAATATAAAATTTTATAATCTATTTTTATTAGTCTCAGAGTCTTCTAATATTAGGGATCAAGTCTGGGATGTGAAGCTTTTGTGAGAGATTCTAAATTTATTGTCTACCAATTAATGCTATCCCAGCGATTGTAATTCAAATATATATTCGCTAGATCTACCTCAGCCAATATCTACTGTTCATCAACTATAATACTAATAATAATATTATACCTGAGAAATGATCAAACGATGAATTATAATAAAATATTTTAGCTGCATTAAATTTTGACTAAATTTATCATCGACTGGGACCACATCGAATATCCCAGAGTGGGAAAGAGATTTTATGTTCACTAGTGATATTCGTCATAACACAATAAATTTATGAAATGATAATTAACTTTAAAATTAAATCTTCCAAATGTTTGGCATAATAATTATGCAAAATTTTAACACAAATTAATAATATCTCTTAAAAGCATTTCTTTCATTTCAGAATAAATTATGAATTTAAAAACCAAATTTTCGTAATGTATTTGTACTGAAATAAGCAATAAATATTTTTATTAAAATTGCATATGAATATGGATACCAAAAACATTAAGACACAACACCAAATTTTTAACTTAACACAATGTTTATTAATTGAATAAATGATAAATAATATTAACAATATAATACAAATCATCGTAGTTATTGAGTAACAATAAAAACAAAATGTTTACAAGGGATGATCAGTCGCTACGAAAGATGATCCATTTACTATGCTTAGCACTTTTACACATATGCCCTCTTGCTATAAATATACCTTATTTAAGTACTTAAACAAAGTAAGGAACAATAATAATATGAATATTTCGACGACAAACTATCTCTTTCTGGATCGATAACACTTTCTGGAGACAAATTTCAAGAACATTTACTATAACACCTATTCTTAATAAGTAAATTTAACTTGCTAACTTTAATTCATCAGATAAATATACTCGTTAAGGCTACAGATTTAGTAAATCAATATTATGCTTAAATTTTTGCTCATAATTTTAAATACCTATATGAATTATTGCCTACCCGCATATTAACTTCAACTCTTAATTCTAGAATGATTGGCAATTTTAGAGGTCACATTCATACACATTCACTCATTTATCAAACATAGTTTTAATATTAATTTATTTACAACCTTGATAATCATATGGTTTCTTGAAATTATCCCGGGATTGATTTATAAAAAAATATCGATAACAACTTGAAAGAAAATTTTATAATAAAAAAAAAATAGATTGAATTTAAATTTAAATTTTATGAGTAAATATTATTAAGGATTTATTTAAAACTATTATGAAATGATTGTTTTTTCAATTTATTATCGAATGGTATATTGCATAAGACAAACTTTTCTAAAATTGTCCCAATAAATAAAATATTATACATGTACACCACATATGCATGCTCACACACCCTTCCTAATCTTATTATCTATTCATATAAATTCCACATAACATGATCTATTATGTAATATTTAAAATTTTAGAGCTATTTTCTTAAAAATTGACTATAAGAGTAATCGTGATAATGAACAAGTTAAATCTTTACGATTTAAATTTACATCGACCGTTTCACTTAATTATTTAATATATAAATATTACCAGTTGATCTCACTATTTAATTTTTAATAATTAAAGCATACTCAAAGTCCAGAGTGTGATACTCCAAAATTATCTCCACACACTCAAAACAAACTTATACATTAATTTTCTTTTAAAATTTTCCAGCTACTACTCTCCTATATATTGTACGATTATTATAAACTTTCCAATTACTCTGTTTATTTTAAAATTACTGTTATTGATGAATTTTCTTATTTGATTAATTACTTCCATGATAATTTTTATTTCTTGATTAAAGAACGGCATCTGCTGCACACTCAAGCCAACTTGATCAAAACCAAAAACTACAATATATGTACACACACAAACGATTTAGTTATAAAAATTAACAAAAATTTTATGACTAAAAATCAAACGTATTCTTTAGTTTTCAAATACATTAATATTGAATATACTTTTCAGATTATTGTGCAGTAAAATAATACTATAACAACAAGGAATAATAATAAAATGAAACTTTTATAGATCCATTCTATAACATTAAAAACTATAATTATTTTCAACCCAAAACTAAATTTGCATACTGGAAAGTATTCAACTTGTTTCATTCCTTCCTCAAACAGTAAAAGAAACCATCTTATATTTAAACAATAAACAACCATGCCAGAAATTTGGGCTCTAGTCCCTGGAACCAAAATGTTTTGTCCTTCTTCTAAAACTCAACATAGAATCCCTGCTCATTTTTTTCTCAAGACTAAAATAACTATAAAAAAATGAAGATAGGTATACTCTGTGTCACTTTGTACTAGAAACACACTATCTTTTGTTTAAATGTCCTAAGTTTATAACATTCTATTACTTAATATTAGGGTTGCTAACATATAAATGTCATAATAGCCAACAATTCAAACATCACAGCAAGTATTTTCTTACTATACACATTATGGTACAAAAGATACATTTTTGTCTTAAACAACAATCTCAGGAAATATCCCAGCATATTCATAAATAAAATAAAAATAATCTAATAAATAGAACTATAAAATTGTAGTAGAAAACAACTATTCAAACATTTGGTTAGTATTATGATTGCTTTTGAGCCTGTAATATCATGTCATTTTCTCTAGAACCAAACAAACAAACAACTATAATTCATAATGAAATATATTTGTATAATAACTGCAAACCACATTATAAATCTGAGCAAATAATGACACTATTTAATTTTTTTTTTATTTTCTATTTTTTTATGGCTATCTATGTTATCCTAGTAAATAATAACCAGATGCAGAAAGTAACAAATAAATTATTTAATCTTTTGAAAAGTAAATAAAGTTCCTTTAAAACATAATAATAATAATAATAATAATAATAATAATAATAATAATAATAATAATAATAATAAAAGAAGAAGAAGAAGAAGAAGAAGAAGAAGAAGAAGAAGAAGAAGAAGAAGAAGAAGAAGAAGAAGAAGAAGAAGAAGAAGAAAGAAGAAGAAGAAGAAAGAAGAAGAAGAAGAAGAAGAAGAAGAAGAAGAAGAAGAAGAAGAAGAAGAAGAAGAAGAAGAAGAAGAAGAAGAAGAAGAAGAAGAAGAAGAAGAAGAAGAAGAAGAAGAAGAAGAAGAAGAAGAAGAAGAAGAAGAAGAAGAAGAAGAAGAAGAAGAAGAAGAAGAAGAAGAAGAAGAAGAAGAAGAAGAAGAAGAAGAAGAAGAAGAAGAAGAAGAAGAAGAAGAAGAAGAAGAAGAAGAAGAAGAAGAAGAAGAAGAAGAAGAAGAAGAAGAAGAAGAAGAAGAAGAAGAATTTAATCAACATCAACAGTTATAAAAAAAGTGAAAATAATCCACGATTGTTTTTTTCAAGGAAAACGCAGCTAGCACCTAGATTTCACCGTTCGACAGCAGGAGATCTGATGAAACTAGATCTTACCCCAAAAACTACTGAAACCTACATTAACACAATAAAAGAGCCTTGGTCTAATGATAGCCTTAAAAAAATATCTGATGTGTTTAACCAGACTATCCCTAGGGACCTCTTCAATTCGTTTAAACGTTTTTTTCACTGATCGCTCCATTGTCATAGCAATTACAGATAGAAACTGCTCACTTTATAGATTCCCTAAGGAGCTTCTATTCAAAGACATAAATAATAAAAAAACTATGGAATTTAATAGTTTGTGTGAGAGATCATCTGAATCTGTGCTATTTGGCTATTGAATTTGTAAACGAAGAAAGCAAAGAATTGTTCTGACAAGAAATGAAAACTCTGGGGCCATACGCATTAGTTGTAGTCAATCCCAACAGAAAAAACTTTATTACTGGCTTAATTAAAAAAACTTACCTAGGTTACTCAGAAACTGATTTCATTAAACTTATGAAACCGTTTGGGAAGGTAATAGATTTTCAGCCTTTACAGATTAAAAATACACCCATCCCAATATTTAGTAACGATTATAGATTTAAAGTAAAATTGGGAAAGAACATTAATCCCGAAAATATTCCAACACAAGTTGCAGATGAAGAAGCAACATTATTTCTTGTTATAAATGGTCTAAAACCACAATGCTTTCATTGTAAAGAACGTGGTCATCTTATTAGCAACTGTCCAGCTTTATATGGTAATAATTGTAATATGAGCACATCCCCCTTACATCAATGCCCAGAAGAAGTTTTCCATAGTAATCAAGAAGTGATTGCAGATGAAGATGTGTCTTCCACTGACCATAATAATGATAAAAAATGATATTGACATTAGCAATAGTGCAAAGGTGATTCTACATACTACAGGGCTCAATAGCATTGAAGTTTCCTCTTCTCCTAATCCAGAAATCTCACCCCCTCTTAATAAAACATCCCTCAAAATAATGGAATCACTTGCAGTGCTTCCGTCCCAAATCGTTCTAGAAACTTCTCAAATAACTAGAAAACCGGGTAGGCCAATAAAAAAAATCCAATAATAAACCAAAAAACTCAAACCTCTAGAAGGCAAAAGTAGTGATAATGATTCCCCTCCTCCAGTCTCTAGATAAAAAGCCAACATCACGCAAAGTTACAATACCTGTCTAATTGCCACATACTCATCAGAAAATAGTCCAATGGAAGAGGAAACTGATAGTATTGCAGACATAAATAAAATTTCACTTGAAAATCCCTTCACAGACAGGAAAATGAGATCCAATGATATTTCTCTCAAATCTACAGACAATAATTGAACAATGCATATTTATTGATTCATTAAAATATACTACAGCTTACTTTATTAAAATATTTAACTTTATCTTAGAACAAAACTTTCCTATTATAGGCTTAGATTCTAATATATAAGTGCACATACATACAAATAATGGATATTAAAATAGGAGTTTTTAATGTTAGAGGGTTAAACTCCCCACAAAAAATCAACCTCCTCACTAAATGGTACGACATTGTTAAACTGCAGATCATGGGCATTATCGAAACAAAAATCTACAGTGGCTCACTAATCAACCCTACAGATATGCTAAATTCCAAGGGCTATACAGCCTTCTCAAACACGTCTGACACTCCATCAGCGGGTACAGGCATTATCATTGATAAAGCCTGCCCATTTAGTTCTTTCAAAATTGTACATATTGATGCACACTTGCTAATAATCACATTTACTCATAATGCCATCACCTTAAATGTAGCAATTGTTTATATCCCCCCAGGTCCCCCTATTATAAACAGAATCATACAAACACTTAACTCCATGTTCACAAATGCTATGTATCCGACAATTATTTTGGGAGATTTCAACATGACATATCAGACCTTCACTGGCAAATGGTTACATCAGCTGTCTTTCCTGATGATGAGTGGAAGAGGCTTTCTGCCAGAGAAGGCCATGTTATTTAACAATGGTAGACATTCATCACTTATAGATCTGGTTTTCTATTCACCATCTTTACATAATATGATATGCATTCAATTAAAGAACCCCCCCTCTCTGATCATGCAGCTGTTTTAGTGTCACTGGAAATTAATTTCAATAATAGAACAACAATTAGCACAGGAAGAACCATCAGAGTTCCACTACCATCACGCACACCAGAATATTTTTTTTTCAGAAGTATACATATACCTTCACAAGTTGAAGAATATTACAATGGATCCAGTTCAAGCATGGTATGCATTTACTAATCTGATTTCATTTAACATTGATCATCTTACCAGGACAACAACACCCCCAACAAAACTTCTAAAGTTTATGGATGATACCTATAAAAAAATTATTGGCACTTCTCAATCAAATCTCGATTGTCCCGGTCTGATAGCTTTAAAGAAAATATATCAAGAGTTAACAAACCAGCTTAAAGAATATATCTCCATTAAAAAAAAAGGTTATATTTAAATAAGCCACACATGTATACCAGAAACTTCATTAGATGGGCGCTAGGCCACCCCTCCCAGGTGCGAGTCCCAACAGCTATTAAAGTTCAAACTGAAATTGTCTATGGAGATTTTATGTTGGAGTGGCTTTATATATTGTATAGAGAAAAATTCCAGAGGGTCTCCTCACCAAGTCTAATGGCCTTTTCACAAGATAGATCAGAAAATGAATTTAAAATTTCTCTAAAAGATTTCATTCAAAAAATAGAAGCAATGCCAGATTCATGTCATCCTGGCATAGATGGAATTCCCAAGTTTGTATACAAACATATTGATAAAATCACAGACAATATATGCTTAACCTAGTCTCCTACCTCACTAAAGACATCTGTAAAATACAGGGCTTAAATCAAATCATGTTTGTGCCATTCATGAAAAAGAAACAATTAATCTCAAACACGACTAACCTACATCCAATTTCAATGTGCTCCCTTGGCATAAAGATAATAGAATCAGTGATAAAAGATAAAATAGAGCCATTCATTTTGCAAAACCTATCAAAAATGCAATTTGCCAAAAAAGAATCCTCAACAGGGCAGGCAGCCTTTCTATTCAAGTCAACTATAGAAACTGTTAGAGATAATAAAAAATACAGTCCAATTGTTATTCAATTAGATATTGAAGCTGATTTTGACATGATTTCCATCAGTACTCTTCTTAAAACTCTGCAAAAATACTCAGTCCCCAATGCCTATCTAAACTTGCTTGCTAACTTACTTCTAAACTGTGAGATTTATGTTTCCCTAAATGGGAAAACTTCACCGCCAATAATGCTGCATCAGTCCATTCCTCAGGGCTCATCTCTCAGTGCTTTATTGTTCACTGCCTATATCAACCCTCTTATAAAAATAATAGAAAATTAATTTTCAGGAGTCTACATGCCTACACTCAAGGACAACCTCTCATGTATCACATATATGGATGATATAGCAGTATTTCTATCATCCCAAAGCAAATTCCCAAACTACTTAAGATACTTAACAATTTTACAAAAGAATTTAAGCTAACATTTAATATGGAAAAATCGTGTGCATGGCAGATCTTCACCGGTAATTGCATTAATAAAGTTTTCAAAGGTAGACCAAGCGCATTTCTTGGGATCAACTTTTATTTATATCATTCACCTATGATATCGCTCATACAGAAAGATTTAATAGAGAAAGTGAAAAAGACTGTCAATTCACTCTCCAAAGCCTACCTCTCTCTATATACAAAAATGGCTTTGCTTAACATGCTAGTGATTACAAAAATCTCGTATTTTATTCCAACAATCATTTACACCAAGGCATTTACAAATAAGATAGACTCCCTATGTAGGAAATTATTCTGGGGAAAAAAGGCTATCTCTATATCAGTAAAACATCTAAGAAAACCCCTTTCACAAAATGGCCTTGGCCATTACTCAATACATGTCTTCAGGATACAAAAAACATTGAACATAATACATACAGTAAAATTTCCATATTTAGAAATTTCTGCCAATATTACCCCTACAGATAGACCACCTTCTCTCCAGGGATATCTGAACACACTACTTACACCATTATTAACAATCCACTCTTAACTTTAAACCACCACAAACCAAATATAAATATTGGGAAGTTTATCAACTTCTACATCCAAGTCAGGATGATGTACAAACTCCACTTCATATTAATAATAAACAATTATGTTGCAAATTTAAACTATGGCCACTTGAACCAAAATATTTTGACTTTCTCCTAAAGATAAATCTGGATTCGCTACCTATGCAACCCTTTTTGAAATATCAAAGAAACTATAAAGATATAGATGATATATGTAATCTTTGCCATAGGGACTCGGAGACACAACACCACCTTTTTTTCTCATGCCCAAGTCTAGAAAACATTCGTAAAATTATTAGCACTTCACTCAAGGATAAAAAAATCAATATGAAAACCCTTTTTGACTCTTTTAAAATGGGTATCTTTGCTGAAATAAGAATCTGCACTTTTTTACTCTATGCCTTATGGTGTACAAGGTGTAATTTCATATACAATTATAACCCCAGAAGAGATCCAAACACATTCAGAAATAAGCTACAAACCATTTGTGAAAGAGACATGAAGATCACTGATCAATCTAAGTACATTGACACCTGGAATATACAAGAACTTATATAAAAGCACTAACAAACAAACTATATCTAACATGGATCCTTGTGCCAGTTCTGAAGTCTACTGACACACATTAGACACATTCCTGCTTTAATTTAATTGAAGTACATCTAATTGTATATAATCGTATGATTGAGTGATCATCATTGACTTTGTTAAACAGTTTTTTTCCTAAATACTTCTAGATTGATAACGCATACATTGACTGCTCAAATCATTGTACATATGTAGTTTTGTGAAACCAATTTATATATAAGAACTATGTTGTCAAATGTAACTTGTATAACCTTTTAGAATACTAATAAAGTTTATCATTTGAATAATAATAATAATAATAATAATAATAATAATAATAATAATAATAATAATAATAATAATAATAATAATAATAATAATAATAATAATAATAATAATAATAATAATAATAATAATAATAATAATAATAATAATAATAATAATAATAATAATAATAATAATAATAATAATAATAATAATAATAATAATAATAATAATAATAATAATAATAATAATAATAACAACAACAACAACAACAACAATAATAAAGATTTTTTAATTTAAAAGAAAGTATTTGACATCTTATTAAAAAAAAAAAAACAAAGTTAAAATCACAATAATGTTTTTTTAAAAAAAATATGTAACAAAAATATTTTAAAAACAAGATTTTCAAATTGATTTTTGCATACTATAATCATGATCGATATTATAAAATTAGATATATAAAAATATATATTTATTTTTAATAAATAAGTAAAATTCAATCTATATTTGTAAGATAAAAGTTATGAATTATTAAAAAGTAATTATAATTTACTTTTTTTAAAATATTTTAATATAATTTGAAGTCTACAAATTGCTCTTAAGAATGACTTTACCATTGAAACACATGTATTTATATCCTCATACAAATATAGGATTTTGTCAAAAATAAAAATTACATCAGTTTTTGCTGATTCATTATAAAATAAAAGTATAGTATTCTGTTCTATCTTTTTTATTTACTTTTTATAAAAATTTTGTAACTATAATATAAATTATTTAGTTATCCATCATCAGTAGTTATTTACCAAAGTTAATATATTTTCCAAGTTACTTTATCTTTCAAACTCTAATGCCAATCTTTTAAGACTGTTTATCAATTTCTTTCTACCGCATTTTTAGAATTTTTTACTTTTCTTAATTTTTTCTATCTTTGAGTTTATTCTCTTTTCAACTTTTTTTCAATACTTTTATATTTTTAATTTTTTTAAGTAATATTTTTTCATTGTTTTTTGAATCTGTATCTTTAGAGTTTTTAACATTTAATTATCAAAAATAGCTGATCCAATCAGAGCAAAAATCCAAATAAAACGTGTAGCAATCTTTTTCTATACTTAATTTTTATAAATTACTAAAATAATGTTTATTTGGATTAAAAATTTATGCTTGATTACTGCTATGTTAAAATTGTTTTTCATTATTCTATTCATCAGCAGTTAATTGACTTATCATATAATTAGAAATACTAATTTACTCTACATTATTCACAAATCGCTTGAAGAAAAAGAAAATTAGTATATTGTCATAATAAATGTTTCATAAGCTATTGGTTTAAAAATATTATTTTAGACAGGGTCAATTGTAAAAAGATGACATAGAAACCAAACATGTAAAATGACATAATAAAAAAAGTTGAAATGATAAAGCAATATTATATTTGACATTAAAATTAAACATTTTTTAAAAATACATCATTGGTGATAAATTTCAGTAGGTAAATATGATGTGTTAATTGAGGGGTCAAACTCAAATTAATCGACTAAGAGACTGGCTAACAGCAAGATTTACTATTATTAACTTTTTATAAAATAAATAGTTTTCAATGCTGAATCAGTTTAGGTATATTTGTTTATTCATTGAATCCTTCATTCTGTAGGTACAGATCCACTGTGGGGGTAAGAGTTGTCTTTGTGCAAATTAAATTCCAATGCCCCCAGTCACATGAAATAAAATTTGTAAATTAAAACAAAATAAATTTTGTAAAATTTTATTTAACAAATACACAGAAACAGTAAAATTTACACTTTTATCTTATTATTTACATATTAACTCTCCTGACTTTGATGGCTACAAAATTTTTAAAAAATTTCTATGTGATAAATGAAGATTATTTTAGCTAGGTCAACTCTAACCAGCATACTACTAAGTTTATTAAAAAAATCATGTTTGTTATTTTTAGTTTTAATAAAATTTCTCCTTCAAAACTTTACTTTTTTATTAATAAAGTTAGCTTCTCAAATTTTTATTTAATAATAAAATATTTACTCTACTTTATGATTTAATTTTTATATCCTCATTATTTTAGTATAACAATTTAGTTATATGGTACATATTATATATTATTATGTACAAATTTTCCAATATGAGAGATTAAGGATTTATATTACATTTACTTAAGGTAAAAAAATTTGATAATGACATTGCTTATTCAGTAAATTTTAAAAATCATTATCATGTCTTTCACAAGTTATGTTAATAACTAAAAAAAATCAAACAATTAGTTTGTTCCACTAGAATAAATAATGAATTTTTTTATGCAGATGAGAAAAAAAGAGATAGAAGTATATCTTGAAAAACAAAGTTTGCAGTCCCAGTGGCTTTGTTGAACTGTTTGCCCTAATATTAAATGCACACATTGCACACTGTATTATAATGGTTTATTGATCAGTTTAAAATATGTACACCTGGGTCTCATTTTATGTGGTAGATAGGTTCCTCAGAAAATGAAAACAAAAGAAGTCGCACAAAAGTAGACTTATCTTGAAAAATGGGGGATAGATTACTGTAATTTTCAAAAATCACATAAAAGCAGAACAACTTAAAATTACTTTAAAATTTGTGTCAAAAAAATAAGAAAATAAAATATGACTAATAAAAAATTTCACATTTGAAAAAAATTGATACAAGACAAACTTTTTTTACTTTTTTTATTAACTACAGTATTTAATTTTATTCAAAACAATATAATTTTATGCGTAATTTACATTTTTTTTTCATACATGTACAGCATTTTAATCATTATTGCTATTTGAGACATCAGATTCATCATGATGTGATGTGATGTGAGGTACTGTAGCTTTTCCTTAAAGAAAGTCAAGAGGAAATATAACTAAAATATTTTCCAATTGCTGCTGATCCTTCCCATTTCATTAAGTGGTCTAAAATTGAAATTTTTGTTTCCAAAAAAATTCATTTTCTTGGGTGTTTTTTTCTCTGCATTAGGGTAAACTAAAAGTTTAAAATAAAAATAAGAACTTAGACTTACGATAATAAAAAGACACCAACTCACCACTGTTAGGCAAAATTTGATTAAAACTAAAAATTCTTATTTTTGTCTTTAATTTTCAATTCTGTTTAAAATTCAAATTTCATTGTTTCACATCACATTATATTCAGATCACATTATGGAATTTTTAAATTGTTAATTACAATAAAAAATCAGATTTTAATTGTCAAATTTAATTGTGCCTACCACTGTTACTTATTTTTTTAAAATAAACTTGTGGATACTAAATGATTAATTGATTATGTACTTTTTTTATAACAAGCAAAAATAGAACATGATTTAAAATGCAAAAACAACAACATACATAGTATTTTTCATCTATAATGTTTGAACAGTTTTACATTATAGTCTTGTAAAATTTAATGTGTGTATATAAAATGGGGAAATACTCATTTTAAGTGAATTATGAACTTCTTTATTGTGTAAAATCTATTACAGTACTATTATAAAGTGCTGAAAATATTGAAATTATTAGATGGAAGTTGAACACCAAGTTTGTGAAATTTATAATATTTAAAGTAATAGTGAATTATCGGAGCTCGACTTCTGATCTAATAATTTTTATCACATAAAAGAAAACCACATACAAAGATATTAACAAGAAACATGAATCACATAACTTCAAAATTGCATTAAATAAATCTGCATAAAATGAGAATTGGGTATATTTTATTTTCATTAGCTTATAATAATTGCAGAAGCACATTAACCTGACTAAAGGATAATATTTACACTATAGATTTTTAAAGTATAAATACTGTAGTTTATTTTCACTGCTTATTTTTTTAATCAATTTGATTAAAAACAGGTGAGCTTGCTAATTATATTCCTGTTGCTTATTTTTAATCAGTTTTAAAGTTAATTCTAAAAGCAGTGATTTGGTTTTGTAAAAGTTATTTTGGTTACAATAATTCCTGCTTGGAATTCTTAAATTAGATTGAGCATGAAATTAATATTTGACTGCATAAGATATAGAATTAGACACTAAGGAAAGTTTTTTGTGGGAAATGTAGCGAGGTAACTATAGCAAGCCAAAAAAAGAGGTGATTGCTATTATTCTAGACTAACAAGGTTTTTAAGAGAGCGCTTGGTTCAGCTTCTGATTTCTAAGAGGCATTCTGATTAATCTGTGAAACTTCATATTAATTGCAGTATGAACATTTAAGAGATTGTTTAAATTTGCCTTCATGATGTCAACAAATGCTGCTATACATATTGGACACCATAAGATTCACTGCTAATTCAAATAAAGATGAGCCTTGGGCTCTAGGTTGTTCTTTCATGATGCCATAAAACTCTAACCTAAGCCAGATCCCCAATTTGCCTTGGCACTTGCCTTTGTCATAAGGAGAAGTCACCTGAAAGATGAACTGTTGTTAAAAGTGCACACTCATCAGAAAATTACTAGAACTCTGCCGTATTGTAAGATAAACTTTTTCTTATTCTAGCCAGGGTAAATAAATTGCATTTAATTAAATCTCTGCTCAATCTAATGATAAGTATGTTTTAAAGAAGTATTAATTATTTTTAATTATTTATTATCTGTATGTACTTTTTATAGTATTTAAAGTGTGACTTGGAATCTTAGTTTTAAGATTCCAAGTTTGTTTTCAATTTTCATTCATCAGGGGGGTGCATTGAGAGATTGTACTTTATATACTTAATGTATGCCTAATGATTTCAATAACTATTGCAAAATACTTTGGCAGTTTTCGTAGTTTTTATTTACTCACCGGTCCGTAGTTGTTGTAAAATAATGAATTTTTAAACATGTTTGGTTTGTGCTTTTTCAAACAACAAAATTTTTTTCCTGGCTATTTATCAAATTATTTCTTTGGGTTTTCTGAAAGTAGTCATTTCTTTCTGGAGTATGTAAGATCGTGATCAAATATACTTTTGATGTCTTGTATGTGAAATCAACCATGTTGCTTTAAAAGTAGTATTATGTGCAGCACTCCTGCGGCATTATAACATCAGTAGTTAGAATGCTACTGATTGATCATCCATGCTGGTTTCATTGATTTCTTACAAGACCGTAACTGTTTTAACATTTTTGAATCAGGAAGCTAGAGTTGTTGTTGTTTTTTTTTGTAATTTTATGGATTGCCAGCAGGAAGCTATTATCCCACCCATTTCTTATATTTTTAGGTGAGAGAATTTTGCTGCCAAAATGTTAAATGTTTTCATGTTTGCTGTACTCATGTGCACTTTCTGGTAAATATGCCCATGTTAATATAAGTCACTTTTGTATTCATGGCTAGATGTCTTTACTCTATTGTCCAACTTTTAATAAAATTACTAAATTGTTTAAATTTATTTGGCTGACATTTGTCTTGGTGCTTTTATTCTCAACTGTCTAAACAATATTTAAGATATCTTGTTCTTCCTGAGTTTAGTCCAGCACATTCAGGTTCGCATATCCTGTCCACCCTTAAAATAAATGTCTAGTTCCAATTTTTGGACTATTGGCACCCTCATGGTCAGTATATGCGAATTAAATATTTTTTGTCTGTTACATATATAGTATTTTTTAGCACAGCCAATGTAGGGTTTTGAGTTTTCAAGCCCATGTGAGATTTTGTTTGGACAGTTGAGAAAGATTTTTAGGTGTAAAAGGCAAGATATAGTAGGTGGGGATCAGTTTTTGTTAGTTGTGGCATATATGATTTGAGCAGTTTGGTAGAACAGGGTTTCGTCTTTTTCATATGACATGAAGAAATAAATAATAATTGCGTTTTTTTTAGAAAGGAAAAATCTTTTGGAGTTGAATTTTTTTTTTTTAATTTAAAATTGATCATTGTCTTCTTACATAAATAAACAGTGTTTTATTTGCTTTTAGATTTTTTTTTTTTTTTTTTTTTGAAAAAAAAAGTTTAGATAGTGATTTAGTCTTGTGTAAAATGAAAGTTAAAAAAGAAAGCAACAGGGTGGCAGGGTTGGAAGAGAGCCCTGTTCCATTTAAATACCCCCAGATAGTAAAAAAAGAAGAGAGTGAGACACAGATGATGATAAAGTTGATAATAGGCATAAACAAAGTCAGCAAGCCAAGATGAAAGAAATACGACAAGAGTTGCTAGAAATGAAACAGAGTCAACAAACAATAATGAGGAGCTGAGAGCAGAAATGAAAGAAATGAGAAAAGAAATGACAGGAACAGTAGAAGAAACTCAGGAAGTACAAAAAGAAGTGGGGATGGAAAAGGAGTTGAAAAATGAGATGAGTAAAGAGAGTCAGGAATTAGAAAAAGTGGTAGTGAAAGATGTAGAAATTGAAGTAGCACAGGAGAGTACTAAGACAGAGAAGGTGGAAACAAAGTTTGAAATAAGTAGAGAGTGGGGAGAGATAGATAGTGTGGTGGAGAAAGATCTTGGAGACATTATAAGTTAGGGGTTGAAAACAGTATAAAATAGTTACCTCAAGACATTAAAAATGACCTGAGTAAATTAACTGTTAGTTGTGAACAAAGATTTAAAACTAAGAAAAGAGTTAAGGAGAAGTTTTCAGAATATGATTTTAAAGCAAAAATAAAAGCCATTTATAAAGCAATCATACTTAAGTCACATAAAAAGTCTGTAGGAAATGAAGTTTTGCCAGTTCCTAGTGTTGATATGATCAAAAATAAAGTAGGAAAAAATGAAGAATTGGGATGTTTCGTTACGAAAAACATTTAGGTATATATCCTAGAAAGCAAAACTGAATGGGAAAGAGACAAGATAAAATTTTATAAGCTAAAAAAGAATTAAGTGGGAGAAAGTAGGCCATGTCAGACAGTGGGTAATAGGAGTAAAAGAACCACCATACAAAAGTTAAAGGTTCAGCTTTTAGCGATTCGATGGATTGTTTTTTAAAAAAAGGGGGGATTTTGTTCATGATTTCTGAGAATGAATAAATGTTTGAAATAGAATATTGTTTTGTTTTTCATGAGTGCGAGGCAAACATTCGGCAGAATTTTTAGGGATAGTTTTAAAATGTTTATAGTTTTTTTAAAAAAAAAAAGTTGCAGGAATGTTCTTTTTTTTTTTTTTTGATCACGTATTGAGGCAGTTGAACCGGATTGATTTCTTATTCAGTGGTTTTATTGCTAAAATTAAAAAAGGAAAAACAACTTAATTTTCATTAAATGTCTAATGTTAAATTTTTTATTATTATTTAAAACAGACATTTATATTTAAAATAGATCATTTTCATGTTTATAAAATTGATTTTAAAATAGTTTACTTTTAGTATTGTCTATAAAATTGATTTTAAAATACTGTAGTTTACTTTCACCGCTTGTTTTTTTTAATCAATTTGATTAAAACAGGCAAACTTTCTAATTATATTCCTGTTGCTTATTTTTATCAGTTTTAAAGTTCATTCTAAAAGCAGAGATTTGTTTTTGTAGTTGTTATTTTGATTACAATAATCCCTGGTTGGAATTCTTAAATTAGATTGAGCGGGAAATTAATATTTGCCCTGCCTGAGATATAGAATTAGACACTAAGGAAAGGTTTTTGTGGAAATGTAGTGAGGTATCTATAGCCCACCAATAAAAGAGTTGTTGCTATTATTCTAGACTAACAATGTTTTTAAAAGAGTGCTTGGTTCAGCTTCTGATTTCTAGGAGGCATTCTGATTAATCTGTGGAACTTCATATTAATTGCAGTTTGAACATTTAAGAGGTTTTTTCAAATTTGCTTTCATGATGTCAACAAACACTGCCATACATATTGGAGACCATAAGATGCATTGCTAACTCAAATAAAGATGAGCCTCAGGCTCTAGGCTGTTCGTTCATGATGCCATAAAACTCTAACCTAAACCACACTCCCAATTAGCCTCGACCCTTGCTTTTGTCATAAAGAGAAGTTGCCTGAAAGATGAACTGTTATTAAAAGTGCATGCTCGTTAGAAAATTATAGAACTCTGCCATATCATAAGATAAACTTTTTCTTATTCTAGCCAGGGTAGTTAAATTGCTTTTAATTAAATTTCTGCTCAATCTAATGATAAGTATGTTTTAAAGAAGTATTAATTATTTTTAATTATTTATTATCTGTATGTACTTTTTCTAGAATTTAAAGTGTGTCTTGAACTCTTAGTTTTAAGATTCCAAGTTTGTTTTCAATTTTCATTCATCAGGGGGAGCATTGAGAGATTGTACTTTATATGTTTAATATATTCCTAATGATTTCATTAACTATTGCAAATGCTTTGGCAGTTTTCATAGTTTTTATTTACTCACCGGCTCTTAGTTGTTGTTGTAAAATAATGAATTTTTAAACACGTTTGGTTTGCGCTTTTTGCAAACAACAAAAGTTTTTTGCTGGCTATTTATCAAATTATTTCTTCGGGTTTTCTGAAAGTAGTCATTTCTTTCCGGAGTACATAAGATCATGATCAAATATCCTTTTGCTGTCTTGTATGTGAAATCAACCATGTTGCTTTAAAAGTAGTATTACGTGCAGCAGTCCTGCGGCATTATAACATCAGTAGTTAGAATGCTACTGATCGATCGTCCATGCTGGTTTCATTGATTTTCTACAAGACCATAACTGTTTTAATATTTCTGAATCAGGAAGCTAAAGTTGTTGTTTTTTTTTTTTTTGTAATTTTATGGATTGCCAGCAGGAAGCTATTATCCTACCCATTTCTTACATTTTTAGGTGAGAGAATTTTGCTGCCAAAATGTTTAATGTTTTTGTGTTTGCTGTACTCATGTGCACTCTCTGGTAAATATGCATATGTTAATATAAATCACTTTTGTATTCATGTCTAGATGTCTTTACTCTATTGTACAACTTTTAATAAAATTACTAAATTGTTTAAATTTATTTGGCTGACGTTTGTCTTGGTGCTTTTATTCTCAACTGTCTAAACAATGTTTAAGATATCTTGTTCTCCCTGAGTTTAGTCCGGTGCATTCAGGTTCACATATCCTGTCCATCCTTAACATAAATGTCTAGTTTCGATTTTCAGACTAGTGGTGTTCTCACGGTCAGTATATGTGAATCAAAGATCTTTCACCCATTACATATATAGTAATTTTTAGCACAGCCATCATAGGGCTTCGAGTTTCAAGCCCATATGAGATTTTGTTTAGACAGTTGAGAAAGATTTTAGGTGTAAGAGGCAAGATATAGTAGGTAGGGATCAGTTTTTGTTAGTCGTGGCATGTATGATTTGAGCAGTTTGGTAGAACGGGGTTTCGTCTTTTTCATATGACATAATGAAATAAATAATAAATAGCATTTTTTTTTAGAAAGAAAAAATCTATTGGAGTTGATTTTTTTTTCTTTTTAATTTAAAATTGATCATTGTCTTCTTGCATAAGTAAATAGTGTTTTATTTGCTTTTAGATTTTTTTTTTTTTTTAAAAAAGTTTGGATAGTGATTTAGTCTTGTGTAAAATGGAAGTTAAAGAAGAAGGAGATAGGGTGGCAGGTTTGGAAAAGAGCTCTGTTCCATTTAAATACCCTCAGATAGTAGAAAAAGAAGAGAGCAAGACACAGATGATGATAAAGTTGATAATAAAAATGAACAAAGTCAGCAAGCCGAGATGAAAGAAATACGTCAAGAGTTGCTAGAAATGAAACAGAGTAAACAAACAATACTAGAGGAGTTGAGAGCAGATATGAAAGAAATGAGCAGAGAAATGACAGGAACAGTAGAAGAAACTCAGGAAGTACAAAAAGAAGTGGAGATGGAAAAGGAGTTGAAAAATGAGATGAGTAAAGAGAGTCAGGAAGTAGAAAAAGTGGTCTTAAAAGATGTAGAAATTGAAGTAGAACAGGAGAGTACTAGGACAGAGAGGGTGGAAATAAAATTTGAAATAAGTAGAGAGTGGAGAGAGATAGATAGTTTGGTGGAGAAAGATCTGGGAGACAGTTATAAGTTAGGAGTTGAAAACAGTGTAAAAGTGTTACCTCAAGGGGTTAAAAATGAGCTGATTAAAATAACTGTTAGTTGTGAACAGGGTTTTAAAACTAAGAAAAGAGTTAAGGAGAAGTTTTTCAAAATATGATTTTAAAGCAAAAATGAAAGCCATTTATAAAGCAATCGTACTCAAGTCACGTAAAAAATCTATAAGAAATGAAGTTTTGCCAGTTACTAGTGTTGATATGATCAAAAATAAAGTAGGGAAAGATGAATTGGGAAGTTTAGTTAAGAAAAAGGTTCAGGTATATATGCTAGAAAGGAAAACTGAATGGGAAAGAGACAAGATAAAATTTTATAAGCTAAAAAAGAACAAGTGAGAGAAAGTAGGTCATGTCAGAAAGTTAGTAATAGGAGTAAAGGAACTGCCAGTCAAAAGTTAAAAGTTCAGCTTTTAGCGATAGGACGGATTGTTTTAAAAAAAGGGGGGATTTTGTTCATGATTTGTGAGAATGGATAAATGTTTGAAATGGAATATTGTTTTGTTTTTTATGAATGCGAGGCAAACGTTTGGCAGAATTTCTAGGGATTGTTTAAAAATGTTTATAGTTTATTTTTAAAAAAAAAAGTTGCAGGAATGTTTTTTTTTTTTTTTTGATCATGTATTGAGGCAATTGAACCGGATTGATTTCCAATCCAATGGTTTTATTGCTAAAATTAAAAAAGGAAAAACAACTTAATTTTCATTAAATTTCTAATGTTAAAATTTTTATTATTATTTAAAACACACATTTATATTTAAAATAGATCATTTTCATGTTTATAAAATTGATTTTAAAATACTTTACTTTCATTACTTTGTCTATAAAATTGATTTTAAAATACTGTAGATTACTTTCACCGCTTGTTTTTTTTTAACCAATTTGATTAAAAACAGGCAAGCTTGCTAATTATATTCCTGTTGCTTATTTTTATCAGTTTTAAAGTTAATTCTAAAAGCGGAGATTTGGTTTTGTATTTGTTATTTTGATTACAATAATCCCTGGTTGGAATTCTTATATTAGATTGAGCGGGAAATTAATATTTGCCCTGCCTGAGATATAGAATTAGACATTAAGAAAAGTTTTTCACAGGAAATGTAGCGAGGTAACTATTGCCCGCCAAAAAAAGAGGTTGTTGCTATTATTCTAGACTAACAAGGTTTTTAAGAGAGCACTTGGTTCAGCTTCTGATTTCTAGGAGGCATTCTGATTAATCTGTGGAACTTCATGTCAATCGCAGTTTGAAAATTTAAGAGATTTTTCAAATTTGCCTTCATGATGTCAACAAACACTGCTATACATATTGGAGACCATAAGATGCATTGCTAATTCAAATAAAGATGAGCTTCAGATTCTAGGCTGTTCTTTCATGATGCCATAAATCTCTAACCTAAGCCGGATCCCCAATTTGCCTTGACACTTGCCTTTGTCATAAAGAGAAGTCGCCTGAAAGATGAACTGTTATTAAAAGTGTGCACTCATCAGAAAATTACTAGAACTCTGCCGTATCATAAGATTATTTTTTTCTTATTCTAGCCAGGGTAAATAAATTGTGTTCAATTAAATCTCTGCTCAATCTAATTATAAGTATGTTTTAAAGAAGTATTAATTATTTTTAATTATTTATTATCTGTATGTACATTTTTTAGTATTTAAAGTGTGTCTTGGAATCTTAGTTTTAAGATTCCAAGTTTGTTTTCAATTTTCATTTATCAGGGAATGCATTGAGAGATTGTATTTTATATGTTTAATATATGCCTAATGATTTCATGAACTATTGCAAAATGCTTTGGCAGTTTTCGTAGTTTTTATTTACTCACCGGACCTTAGTTGTTGTTGTAAAATAATGAATTTTTAAACATGTTTGGTTTGTGCTTTTTGCAAACAACAAAATTTTTTGCTGGCTATTTATCAAATTATTTCTTTGGGTTTTCTGGAAGTAGTCATTTCTTTTCGGAGTATGTAAGATCGTGATCAAATATCCTTTTGCTGTCTTATATGTGAAATCAACCACATTTGCTTTAAAAGTAGTATTATGTGCAGCACTCCTGCGGTGTTATAACATCAGTAGTTAGAATGCTACTGATTGATCGTCTGTGCTGGTTTTATTGATTTCCTACATGACCGTAACTATTTTAATATCTCTGAATCAGGAAACTAGAGTTTTTTTTTTTTTGTAATTTTATGGATTGTCAGCAGGAAGCTATTATCCTACCCATTTCTTATATTTTTAGGTGAGAGAATTTTGCTGCCAAAATGTTTAATGTTTTCATGTTTACCATACTCATGTGCACTCTCTGGTAAATATGCGTATGTTAATATAAGTCACTTTTCTATTCGTGGCTAGATGTCTTTACTCTATTGTCCAACTTTTAATAAAATTAATAAATTGTTTAAATTTATTTGGCTGACATTTGTCTTGGTGCTTTTATTCTCAACTGTCTAAACAATATTTAAGATATCTTGTTTCTCCCTGAGTTTAGTCTGGCGCACTCAGGTTGGCATATCCTGTCCACCCTTAAAATAAATGTCTAATTCCAATTTTCGGACTAGTGGCGCCCTCATGCGAATCAAAGATATTTCATCCGTGACAATATATGTATATATATACATACACAGAAAAAATGTTATTTTTGTTTATTTTTTTCAGTGAGTCTTCAATCTTATAAATGTTAAAATGTTAAATCAAACAATGATATAAGATTAGTTAATCATTGTGATAATTTCAAGCATTACTGTCCAGTCTCTTAATCAGATTATAGCATTTTATTTTTATGATGTTCATTACGTGAGTATTACTATCCATAGTTCTAAATAGAAACAATTTTTAAATTCTGTAATGAAAGTCTAAATTTGGGATGCTAAATTAAAAATATGTTTAGGAGCTAAATTTTATGTCTATATTATTATAGTAGTCTGCATGCATGTATCTAATTATTTATTCTAAAAATTTATAAAAACTTTGAAATGTAAATGCTAAGATTATTATTTTTATATGTTCAAATATGTGGTGCACTAAATATAATAAGAAACATATTACTTTTATTCTAGCAATTTGTCCAGTTTTTATTAATGACATATCTCTCAATAATTGTGCTTTGTGCACATGTAATGAAGCTATATAGTGTAGTAATTAATAATCTTAATTAATCATCTGAGCACTTTTGGGAAGTCTAAGTTCCCATAATCATAGCTCGTTAGCAATTGAGAAATGCTTGTAATAAATCCTTATGTAAATTTATGCAAATTGACTATAGCATCCATATTTTGGACATGCAAAAGCAAATTTCTCTTCTGTTTATAGCTATGGGGTCACTTAATATATAGCAGGATTCTTTGACCTTGTGTTTAGCATTGTTTGTTTTGGTGCCGATAATCTTGAAAGCTGTTGGTTGAATGGCATGGCTAGCAGATCTTTCATGTTCAGAAAATATTGAGCTTCTTTCTGTCTTGCTTTTAGTTCTGTTGTATAAATATCTCACTGTGCCACTATAGTGGCAATATCATATTAGTCTTAGTTTCTCCATAGTAGGTTGTGTGGCAGTTGTTACTGGTGCCATGTAATTTTATATATGACCTGAGGTGGCAGTTCAGGAGTGATTTTGTTTTTTATGTTGTTGATCAATGTATTGGTGGCCAGCAATGAATGAAAACCTATTTTAAAGTCTCTGGAAAGTTTTATTCTAAGCTGTTTGGCTATAGAATTGGTGTATGGGAGTAGAATGCATGCTTTCTTTTGTTTAGTTTGGTTATGTTTTATTTTGTGGTAAAATTGGTTAACTTTTCTATTGTTAGTTTGTCATTTGTGTACCATACTTTCTACATCTGCCAGGTAGTGAATCAAGTTATTTTGCCTATTGGCTTCGTATTTGCATAATTTGTAATTCCTGAAAAGAAATGCTGACAAGGCTGCAAGTTTGTGGACCTGGAATGTGTTAGAGCTGAGATTGTTAGGCCTCTTACTTCAACTGGTTTTACTATCATTTGATAATCCAAACTCCTTGTTTTTCTGTGGGCCTGAATTCAATGTATTTGACTTCATGTGATTGATTTTCTCATGCAGTGTTGAATGTAAGTTTTGTTTTATTTTGGAAATTAATGTGAATGTTGAATATTGTATTTACTGGGGCTGCCACTAATATATAATCTATATAACATTTGTATATCATTTCTGATGTGGAGTTGTAGTAGTCAGGCAAGATTAACTGTTCATGGTGATTGAGCATGATGCTGGATATGACCCTGCTCATGGAACAACCTATGGTCAACCATTGTTCATACAAAACCATTTTTCTTGAAAGATTTCAAATATATTTGTATGCAGCCATGTCAGAAACTATGTTGGTGAATGTGACTTGCATAGGTGGGTAATCTCTTGTTTTTAATTCATTGTCGATAATTTCAATGGATTTCTTGTGATCAATTGATCCATATAGCTCAGTGATGTCAAATTATGCAATTTTAAACTCTGGTTGGAGCACTGCACTTTTTATCTTCTCCATGAACTTGAAGGAGTATTTGATGGTATAATGCCTAAAACCAAGACAGTCAATGAGCCACTGGTTGAACAGGACTGCAGTTTTGAAATAGTGTGCTCTCCCGAAATCCAGCATAAGCCTCAATGGTGCATCAGGCTTATGTAGTTTAATTTTTGCAAAAAATTCTAGGGGGTGTTGAACTTAAAGAGTAAATGCAGGAGTATTCAGCCTTAGACAAAACTTTGTTATGGTGTGTATGCAGAATTGTAGTGATAAACTTCTCTCTTTTGAGATTGTTATTAAACTCTGATAAACCTTCAAATTTTAATTTCTTAATTTGGGTGTAAATTTTATCAATGTATTTATTGTTATGCATTACCATGAATCTATTTTCTTTGTCCTCCTTTAGGCATATGATTGCATCGTCATCCAAAAACTGCTTAGTGTGTGAGATCTTTCTGTTCCATGCTTGTGCATTGTTCCTCTGCGTGTCAGCAATCATTTCCATTTTCAGAAGCTTCCATTGCCCACCAATGAATTTAGGGCCTGGTTCTAGGATTGCCCCAATCTCTTGTGGTATGTTTATGTTAGTGAGGTTTACAAATGTGTTAAGTTTGTTGTCCCTGAGATCAATATTTTGTTTCTTGGCTAGAAACTTTATTTTCTAGTCGAATTTCTGGATGAGCATGGCTATCTGTTTACCACATTAACTGTAATAAGTTGAGGTATTACAGTTCTAGCAGATATTATGTTCCATCTTTTGTTTTTTTCTTTACTGCCTTTGTGTGACTGCTGGTTATCATATTGAGCCACTAGCATTAATTCTTTGCCTTAATTTTCTCACAGTTGAAAATCATTTTGCTGATTACAATTTTATGGGAATAATATTAAATTGTGTGCATCTATGTAAAAATACAATCTTGGTCAAAATGTTCAAGATTGAGAGTCCAATGTGTAATAGTTATTGGTGTTGCCTATTATTATTCATGTTCCTGTAATAGTTGAGATTTTTATTTCATTAACAATTTATAATCTATAATTGTGTTTTACACACATGTGATGAAGCCATATAGTGTGGTAATTAATAATCTTAATTAATCATCTGCACATTTTGAAAAGTATAAGTTCCCATAATCATAACTCATTACCAATTGAGAAATACTTTTAATTATGCAAACTAACTATAGTGTTCATTTTTTGGAGCAGCAGAAGCAAGCTTTCCTTCTGTTTATAGCTGTGGGGCCACTTAATATATAGCAAGCTTCTTTAACCTTGTATTTAACATCACTTCTTTAAGTGCAGATAATCTTGGCATTTGTTGATTGAAAGGTGGGGCAAGAAGTCCTTTCATGCTCAGCAAATATTGAGTCCCCTTCTGTCTTACTTTTAGTTCTGTTGTATAAATATCTGTGCTGTGCCATTCCATTGGCAATATTAGTCTTAGTTTCTCCATGGTAGATTGCATGGCAGTTATTATGGGGGCATGTAATTTTATACATGACCTGGTGGTCAGTTCAGGAGCAATTCTGTCTTTGTGTTGTTGATCAATCTGTTGGTGGCTATGGAATGGAAATCTATTTTAAAATCTCTGGAAAGTTTTCTACTAAGCTGTTTGGCTATGAAAGTGATGTATGGGAGTAGAATGCATGGTTCTTTTTTTAGTTTGGTTATGTTTTATTCTGTGATAAAATTAGTTAACTTTTTTATTGATGTTTGCTCATTTGTGTTTTATACTTTCTACATCTGGTAGGTAGTGAATCAAGTTATTTCACTTGTCGGCTTCATATTTGCATAGTTCCTGAATAGAAATGCTGACAAGGCTGAAAGTTTGTGGGCCTGGGATGCATTAGAGCTGGGGTATATTAGGTCCCTTACTTTAATTGGTTTTACTATCATTTGATTGTCCAAACTTCTTGTGTTTCTGTGAACCTTAATATTGAGGTATTTAGCATCATGTGATTGGTTTCCCTATGTAGTGTAGAATGTAAATTTTGTTATATTTTGGAGATTATTGTGAATGCTGACTATTGAATTTATTGGAACTGCCACAAATATATCTTCTATATAATGTGTGTATATCATTTCTGGTGTAGAGTTATAGTAGTCAGGCAAGATTTGCTGTTCATTGGTGATTGAGTATGATGCTGGATATGAGTCTGCTCATGGAAAGACCCATGGGCCAACCATTGTTCATATTAAACCATTTGTCTTGAATGATTGCAAGTATATTTGTATCCAGCCATGTCAGAAACTCATTGATGAATGTGACTTGTGTGGGCAGGCAGTTTCTTGATTTTAATTCATTGTTGATACATTCGATGGATTTCTTGTGGTCAATTGAGCCATATAACTTTGAGTGATATCAAATGATGCCATTTTAAACCCTGGTTGGAGCCCTGCACTTTTTATCTTCTCCCCGAACTCGATGGAGAATTTGATGGTATAGACTCCAATACCAAAATTGTCAATGAGCCACTGGTTGACCAGGACTGCAATTTCAAAATAATGTGCTCTTCAGAAGTCCAGCATAAGACTCAATGGTGCATTGGGCATATATAAAATTACTATTGTACAGAAAACTATGATAAATTTGACTTGGTATCAGATATTACTAGTTACTCATAGTATTACCTAATTCAGTTAGCAATACTTCTTTGAAAAAATATCTTAAAAATTTAGATTAAATAAGACAATAAAAAATAAAATTGTCTGATAATAGAACAGATATTCAGATCCTTACTTATTGAACAAATAATATGCATAAAAGATTTACCAAAGACTTCTTAAAATTTTCAGTTTGAAATTATTTGCTGTTTTAAAACTAGGCAAAAGCATATTTATAATTAGTAATCTTCAAAAATAAATTTAATATCTGTGTTGTTAGGATATACTAGCCTAAAGTACATAAATAAATAAAAAAGCATTACGCGCACACACATATATCTATATAATGCTTCGATTATTGTTTGTTATTTATATAAATGTATATTTTTAGATAAAAGTGTCTCTAAGCAAAAGAATCTTCTAATTTTACAATTTTAACGTTTTGTTTTAAAAATAATTTTTATCTATTAAAATATTAAAATATAAACTATTGCAACATTACTGCAATAATTTTTAGGTCAGCGAAATAATTCCCTGTTCTAAAATCTACTTTTTAAATTATTTTCAGAAAGGAAATAAAACATTAGCTTTGTGCGTGTGTGTGTGTGTGTGTAGAATATTTTTCAAGTATAAATAAATTAAATAAAATTATTAAAAACTAAAATTAGAATTCTCATAATAATAATAACAACATAGTTTTAAATTGTAACATATTTTATTTATTATTTTAATCAATAGATTATGAATAATTAAATTTAGAATTTTTCGGGAATTAAAAAAATATACAATTAAATATAAAGCAATAATTGCTGAACGTTAATTTGAAAATATAATTGAGGGGGAAATCTGTCATTACATTAATTTATAATCATTATGTTATATTACTTTTGTAACAACTTATTGAAGTGGTTGCAGTTTAAAATTTCTGCTACTGCATTTAGAAATGAGATCAGTGGTAATTTTAAATTATGCCTTCTTGCAAATTAGAGTAAATTATGTTAAAGAAAAAAAAACAAATAAATAAAACAATGATGTAAGAGCTTTCACTTTGATTAATTAAATTTACTTTATGGCATAAGTATTTTTTGCTGATCATAACTAGCATCAATTAGAGCAATTTAAACTAAATTATAAAGAGTATTATGTTGTATAATATCATTATGATATATATTGCCATTGAAAATATTTATTCTAACATTCTGAAGGCCTACTAGTTTAGCAATTAAAATATCTTCCTGTCATGCTCATGATATTCGAATACAGTCTGGATGAACATGAGAAGTTTTTTTAGGTAGCTGACAACTTCCAAAAGCACCCACTATTTTTAGGCAACCATCCAGTATGCAATCAGCAAGCCATAAAACTATTGATTGTAAACTATTGATTGATAAATAAATATCTACTTATTCTATTATGAAAAAAGTAAAGGTATCGGTTGTATCTGAGCTGATCAGAAGGATGTTAGTGTACTGACTATAAAACAAAAATACTTTTGTAATATATTAAATACATGCAATTGTGATCTATCAATTATATATATATATATAATGATTACAATATGTATATGCATATTATTGTAATTGAACCATTATACAATGTCATATATATATATTGTATGTATATGACTCATTTCAAACACACAGATATATTATTTAATTTAAAAAAAATTTCTTATATATATATAGATTTATGTGTGTATTTTATTATTATATAGTCTATATAAATAGTTAATGAATAAGCAGTTGTAAAGAGAGAAGGTAATAATATTTAATTTTTATTTATTATATTTTCTTATTAAATAATGTGTTAAATTATTTAACATATATTTTTATTAAAATAAAGCAGATCAGAAAGAAAGTGTGAAGTAAAGAGATCAAGATTAGTAGATTAGGATATAAAAATGTACATATGTGACTATGAATGTTTTAAATATAAAACATTTTTACACAAATCTTTTAATGACTTAGATTGTAAGCTTTGTTGTTTTTGTGTTATCTAGATTGTAGATATCTAGAGAAGGAAGTGATTCTTGGATGGAATAAAAGTAACAATTAATCCTAAGGTTTTATTAATTGGGACAGACTGTCAAACTTGTGAAGCTTTGATCTTTGTCTCAAGATAAGATTTCCAGGTGGTCCTTTTCTTTGATAAAAGATTCACAATATAAATGAATGAAACAATATTTAGAGGTCTTTTTTTTTTAAATATTAGGAAGAAAAAGATGTAGCTATCAGGTTTTTTTTTAATGTTATTAGGAAGAGATGTAAACTCTCGGTCAGTTTTTTTGCAATATTATTAGAGAAGAGATGTGGTGATCAGTTTTTCATTATTATTGGAGGGAGAAATGTAATGATTGAGTTGTGAAAACCAAAGGAAATGGACAGTTTTCTTTTTTTTTAAGAGGGAGAGTGATTGATTTTTTTTCTCTTTGAAAATTGAGGAGGGAGAAAGATGACTGTTGTTTTAAAGTCAGCATAGACGAAGATGTGCATATATATATAGGTAATTCCCAGCAATATTAAGAAAGGAAAAAAAATGAATTTCTTGGAAGAAGTTATTGACAATTCTATAAAATGATATTAATATATTTTGTTGTGTATAATACAATGAATTTGCATTGCTAAAACCATTGTTTCTGCTTCCTGGAATATTACAGAATGGGTTAGATCACTGATCTACTATGGACTCATATACCAGTCCATAGTAACCAAAAGAATGGACAAATTTAAAGCGCCAGCCACAAACATAATCTAATCATCATCTTGGGCAAGAGAAGAAGAAAGGAAAGATGGGTAAAAGCCATATATATAGCCAAGTTTGATGAAGCTATGAATCACATTTTTATTAAAGTTTTCCTCAGTCATCTAAAGTGTTTACAGTGATGGTTTTTAAAAAATTGGAAACAAATCAGTTAACAAATTCAGCTTTATCAAAAGTATCAACAATAAATAATGTTAAAATTGTGGAAACCAGCAAGTCAATTAATTTGTTTATTAGAAGGTATCAACCAGAACTGTTTTTTTTAAATGGAGCAAATCAACTTATTGAAGCTATACGTGAGACAAGCAGTCTGAAAACTCAAACTTGAGACATTTATAAAAAGTGAAAATAATCGGGTAACTATGAACTTTCATTAACAGATCTTTTATTCTTACTTATCAAAAGTAAACCTTAATTTATTGGTCAAAGCATTTTTTTCTTTTGATACAGAAACATTAAAGGCTTGTTTATCGATAGTTATTCTCAATATCACATAACATAACAAATACAGTTCAAATCTTTAAACTTAAATTTTCATTATTTTTTTGTTTTTTTTATTATATATTGTAATATTGAAATGTTTTTATTGTTCTTCATTTGTTATGATAATGAGCAACCTATAAATATATGCATTTATAATGTTTTTTTTAATCTTGTTGCATATTAAATTGTTATAATGTATTTTATTTTCTTTGGCTCAAGGTTGCAAGAATATTTTTTATATATATGATTTATGTATTAATCTCAAATATAAGGGAACACATTTTAAAAATATATGTTAACATATCACAGGGTGTGTGTGCATGTGTAACCGCTTATACAAACACGTCAAAAGAATAGGTTATGTATAATTAGTTTAAATATGGTAAATTATAAAGCAGGGATTCACACTCGAATGGAAATGAAATAAAACACACAAGTTACATATGAAATTTATTTTTATGATATAATAAGTTAGGAAAGTCTTAAGTAAGCATTCAATAAAATATTTTTTTAAATATCATTTTAAGCCAGCTTATTTTAAAATATCCAAAATGACAAACTTGTATATTAAATTTATTTGGTTATGCGTATATAAATTTTGTATTAGTTCTATATTTAATTAATGTAATAATAAGCCATTTATCTAATTAATAAATTTGATTTTAAAGAAGGAAAGAATAGTATTAATAAAATATAATTATATATCTTAATTGGTTTCCGAGTTATTATTGTTGATATAATCATATGTTGTCTTCTCTTAATTCTATCATTTTAATTGATCATCACCATTAGTAAATATTGAACAATCACTTGCAAATGTTAAGCAAGCGCTCAAAAAAAAATGTTAAGCAAGCTAGAATATGGATTCACATTTAAGTATTTAAGGATTATGCTTGATAATAAACAAATTTTAATAATTATAGTTCAATAATAGAAAGCTAAAATTATGTTATGCCCATGAGTTTTGATCATCCTCATCAAAGATGGATATCATGTTATTGAATAAAACACTGTTCAAATAATACTATACAAAAGCTATGATCGCCATCATCATTGATTAAATAAATTATAATCAGTAAATCTAATGTTTAACATAATTGATATATTTAGTAAACAGGGGTTTATAGAAAGTTGAATATCATGTGGAGAGAGGTGTGATGATCAGTCATCATCACTAGTATTATTGAATCCTTATTTTAACTGTAAAAGTATTTTAGTAAATAACCATAAACTTATATAAATGCTAGTGAATGTAATATTTAAATCCCATTTTGACAAGGGATGATTTTTAAAAGTGCTTATGAGTTTATAAAGATAAATTTATTGTTGTGAGTTTATTATAAAGCTATGGCTGATATCCTCACCATTATCATCATTATTATCATCATCATTATCATCTTTCTATCATGATAAATAATTAAGTTAAGTAACTAGTTAAATGGCCATCCATATCAGTAATGGTCTTCACGATGCTTGTTTGGAAGCCATTCATGAGTATAATTGTCTGTTCATCAATATATGTAGAATGAGCTAGTAATATCTATAAGAGTCTTTGATCTATATAAATTTTGTGATATGGGGATCTTATGATTTTGTTGACATGAGTAAAATATAAGAGTGTCATTTTTTTCATTAGTCATCCAAATCATGTGTGATAAAAATGTACTGAATGAGTTTGAACTCAGTACATTCTAAACAGATATTTATCTAGATTTACAACAATCTAGTGGCACTCGTGGGAAAACACATGTACTTAGTTAAAGTGATTTAATCCCTTTCCAACTTTATAATATTAACTTTATGTGATAATTTTTTATAAGTTGTTATAAACAGCACCAGCATGTGCGTGTGACCATGAATGGTCATATATACATGGAAAGAGGAATGAGAAGGATTCTTAGTTAAAAGAACCTAGTATTGGAGATAAGTGAAATGCACTCCAGGGATCTCACAGTGGGTAATTTTATTCAGTTGCTATATTTAATATTATTTTATTTGATGACAATGGCCAATATGTTTTATTGTTCAAATGACTTCCCCAATATCTAAATATTTTAAATCTTTAATGATGACAGTTTTAATAATTTTCATTTGGTTATTTTATATGGAAAAATGAGATAATTTATTTATTTAATTATTAGTGTGACAGAATTAATGTTTGAGATAGTTGCAATCAGGCTATAATGTTATATTTAATTAATTAGAAATAGATACCTAAATAGAGCATGATATGCATATATTCTTATTTATATGTTAGCGTCATCCTTATGTAATTATGAATTGTATTTTAGCTAACAGTGAATTCATTTCTCATTTAATTTTACTTGGTTACAAATGATGAACCACTGGAGCATATCATATATCCTATTTAGTGTTTAGTTATTGAATTATAGCAACTATCATTTTATCACTCGTCATTACAAAATTTGTCTTACTATTACATTTGGCACAGGTTATAAACATATTATAATAATTAATAATTTCATCTATATTTATTTTTTGTTACAAATAATATTCTATATTTTTCTTTCCATTACAAAATAGCAGTCTTTTTCATCATTACATTATTTTGTATGCTGTTACAAATTTTTCTTAATATGACAAATGACACAGATTATAAACATATTTTAAATATATCGTAATAATTAATATATTAATAATTTTCTCGATTATATTTATTTATTATCCATTACAATATATATATATATATATTGTAATGGGCACACATGCCGTTACATTATTTATTTTAAAAATTAGACATTAAAAAGTTTGCAAATAAAAACTTTTGTAAGAAATAAAAATTGAAAGTTAAAAGACATGTAAACATTATATATAAAATTGCACAGATGAAAAATTACTAAAAGAAAACTTTATTTAAAAAAAAGAAAAAGTTTTAAGACTAAATTTTCAGCAAAAACTTAAAAGATTTAAAGATAAAAATATAGTTTTAAAAATGTACAATAAATTAATTAATGCTATTGTAAAATGGAAATGATTATTTTAATTAATCCAAGTGAACTAGCCTTTGGGCATTTCAAAATGTATAAGTAAAGGTCAGATAGGAGAGAAAAAACAATAGAAACTAATAGCCAATCAAAGAAATACCTCAGGAAACAGACCTCAACAAAAGGGTTATCATCATCATGATGTAATGTTGAGTTAATCCACAGAATTAATATAAAAAGAAAAGGTTTGGAAATAAATTTTAGTGAAGAAAGAGCTGGGAGAGAAGATAGAGATGTGACTATATGTGTTAGTGCAAAGAGAGTTGAAGGAAAAGGGATTGAAAAGACGCACTCTTCAATCCCTTCAGTTTTGCTAAAAGAAAAGAGAAATGACATTGTTTTTCCTATATTGAGGACCACAGAACATCGGGGGAATTAACGCTGGCTCCAAATGGCAAGCAACTGCTAAGCATGGATTTTTAAAACAGAAAGAACTCTAACTAATGAACTTTTCCAGTATGTTAAAATCTTAAGAACATTAGTTAATTAATGAACACAGAGTATAAACTTTCCCAGTATTTCAATTATTGCAATAGAAATTCCTATCTGACCAAACTTAATCAGTTAGTAATAATTGTTTTATTGAATATATTATTATTATTTGTAAATCATTTCCATTAATTTATTTTTTCTGTTCTTTTAAGTTTTTATTATGATTTTTTTCTTTTAAATAGCTTATATAAATGTTAGATTTAAGTCGGGCATGAATAGCTGCATAGATTTGTAAAGTTATATATGTTAGTTTAAGGGAAAGTAATCTTAGGTTATTTGTTTTGTAGTTAAATTGGGTCAGTGGATTGGATATATTGGTGTAATTAGTAAATGGAGTATGAGGTCCGCTACACGCAGGATCACATATTATGTCTCATACCCCCTTTTCGTCTACAGAATGGGATGGTAAGATGGAAAACGCAGTCCCTTCCTATGGAGTTTTTTTATTGCTCTTCATGTCAGACAGATGTAGTATTCCTGTCTGGACGAGAGACAATGTCTTATATTAACCATGCTGTTCTGATGTGCATTCCTGATGGTGTGGTATTTGTGCTGTCATACTCGTGCTGCATTGAATACATCGATATATTAGATAGATTGGCATTGGTTTGACTGCGAACTTTTGACCTAAGATTAAATAAGGGATAGAATTTTTTTTTCAAATGCAATCTATGTAGTCTATTCACACTCGACACTCTAATAAATATTAAACTCATCTGTGTGAACTTTTAAATTAAAATAAAAACAGTTAAATTGTAAATTAAAATCTAAAGTAAAATAAGTTATAATGTTTTGTAAAAAAATAGAAGTTAGACTAAAATGATAATGCAAAATTTTATATATATTAAATAAATGTTTATGTGTGTTATTACTGGCAGTGGCTTCTTTTATTTATTTAATATTAAAAATATTTTTAGATAAGAATTCATATTTTATAAATCTCTGCATCTCACTGAGCTAGTGGCAATGGGCTAATGGTCGGAATAAAATATATGTAAAAGAAGATCTTAAAAGCTTGTATCTGCCTACTCTATAAATTTTTTAGGTTCAAGTAGCCTAGTGGCGCTCTGTATGGCAGATACAGTAAGACTCCATTCCATCGGACTGTTATAATATATATATATATATATATATATGCAATTTTAATCACTAGTATTATTTTCACTTCCTTGATGACTTTCTCACTGTTACCCATGGACTTTTGTATTCTATTTTCGATGAATGTATATATATATATATATATATAATTCAATTTTAAAAGTATACTCATAATTTGCATTAAATTAAATAAAGGGTGGTATTAATAGTATTTTGGTTGTTATTGAGCCTTAATTAAATGTACACTTGCCCTTTAAGGTACATGTTAACTTTCTGTTTAGTTATTCATGTTAAGTTTCTCTTAAACATATAAGTTCTGAAGTAAGTACATCTCCTAATTCTTTATAATAAGAAAATATTTATTGTTACAAAACTTTTTATTTTAGAACTAAGTAATATCTATCTATGAAAAAAACACTTTTTTAAGAATGAAAACAAGGTTTTTATCTTTAAACATCCTGTTTGTTGTTTCCTTTGTTTCCTAGTGACAAAATGTTCACACTGTTATATGTGATTTGCACATGGTGTTTCCTTATAATATTTATCAAGCAATTATTGCTACAATTAAATTTATTTTAATATCACTTATATATATATATATAAGTATATATATATATTCATATATGATATATATATATATATATATATATATATATATATATCAGGTATGAAGGCTTCATATATTGAATGGAATGAATTCTTCCATAGAAGAATTTACTAAAAAGTTTAAAACCTTGAACTAAAATCCAATCTTAAAAATTCACTAAAATATGTATATATTGAACCTCACAAAATCATTCCAACAAGTTGCACATACAGACATAAAAAAAATTCTCTAAACTATTTTACTAAACATAGAAAAGAAGTACCAATAGTTGAATTGTTTTTATATAAGGCAAATAATGGGTTTGATCCTCACAGTATTCATTGATTATAAGAAGTTCAAACAATATTAAAGTTAAACCTTAAGAATGTTAAAAGCATTTGGAAGATAAAAATATCTTGATAATGTACTATCTATTCTTAAACTAGCCATGTTCTGATTAACAAATAATAGAGTTCCATATTTTTCCATAAACTATTTTGTCAACCATAAGAAAGTAGAATGAACAATTCAAACTCAGTAATTTTTATATGGAATTTTTATTAACTCTCTCATAGGACTGCATTTTCTGACATTTTTCTTTCTCTCACACATCAACAAAAATATATGATAAAATGATTATTACTTATCAGAAATAATAAATTTGACTTCATTTAATTGATATCTTTGTTTACTATGGAAATAAATTTTAAATGTTTACATTTTATTTCTGGAAATATTAATAAAATAAGATTGTAATCAAAACAAAGACTTTACGTGTCATTATTTCTAGAAAGATTATTTTCTGTTTTCAAAATCAAAAAAATATTTATTTCTTATTGTTTTTAAACATCCAAATGAATAATTATTTATTTCTTTTATATCTAATGAATTATGCTTTAAAAGTTTAAATTTTTTGAATATTTATTGCAAAATTGTGATATTTTCATACTCACAAGCCTATCTTGTAAATTGCTTCAGGCCGTATTTATATTCCCTGCTAATATAATGTTATATTTTTGAAAAAAAAGTATTTCAAGTCAAAATAAGTTATTAATAATTTATATTTCTTGATATCTAATAAATATAGTATAAATTATTTTTAAAACAATATCTAAAACTGTACTAAATTCACAAATAAATGTGCTTTTGTCATTTGAACTATTTTCTTTGAACAATGACATAAAATGTCAAATACTTTATAGCCTTGGCAACAGACAATGGCTGAACATGTCAGGGCAGGGCTTATGTCTATTGTAAGAGCATGAATTTTGAATTTTTCACCTTTTACCATAAATTTTTTAGTGAAAATTTAATATAATAAAATATACCATTTTACATGCATTTTAATGTATAATACTTATGAAAAAATTCACCAGGGGGGAAATATGTCAAAAGGTGAAATTGTGTCCTGAGAACTTGAAAGGTTAACTTTCAATTTTTTTACCAACAATTGAACAGTTGTTATATAGAGTAAATAATGAGTTTGACCATTGAATTATTCATACTATTCACTGATTATAAGAAGTTGAAACAATGCTAAAATGTAATTAATAGTTAAAACTTAAGAATGTTAAAAGCATTTAGAAAATAAAATATTGATAAGAGAGTTCCAAATTTTTCTAGATGTATGTAATGTGTATATATTATCTACTATGTAAAAGTTATTGTGGCAAGTAAAATGAAACACTATAAAAAAGATTATGTAGTGTGCTGCCATTCCAAAAAGTCATGTTTTTTCATTGGTTTTATATATATATATATATATATATATATATAAAACCATATATATATCATTTTCATATATATATATATATATATATATATATATATATATTGAAAATGATATAAGAAAGTATAACTGCGAAATAGCAAGGAAAGCTGTAGAAGAAAATAAAAGTCTCAAGAATGTTAAACAACATTTTGATATTGGTAGGAAATTTATATCTGCAATAAGAAAAAAAGATGGAATTATTACTAAAAAGAGAGATGACATCATGAAATTGGTAGAAGATTTTTATCAAGAATTATATAGTAATAAAGAACAAGTATCTCCTATATCTATTACATCTTCCGATTTGCCCAGAATTTTAAATGAAGAAGTGAGACATGCAATTAAATGTATGAAGAAAGGAAAGGCTCCAGGAAATGATGGAATTATAATTGATATATTAAAAGAAGGAGGTGAAGAAATAGAAACAATTTTAGCAAAGTTATATACCAAATGTCTAAATGATAAAGATGTACTGGAAGATTGGAAGAATGCAGTAATAATATTAATATTTAAAAAAGATGATAAAGAAGATATTAGAAATTACAGACCTATCAGCCTTTTATCAGTTTTATATAAAATTTTTACCAAGATAATTACAACTCGTCTACAGAGAACTTTGGATTTCCACCAACCAAGAGAACAAGCTGGATTTAAAAGTGGTTTTAGTACAATAGATCATATCCAGGTATTGAGAGAAGTCATAGAAAGTACAAATGGATATGAGTTGTCATTATGTTTTGGATTTGTAGATTATGAAAAGGCATTCGATTCTATACACATTTCTTCAGTGATTAAAGCATTGGATCATCAAGGTATAGATCCAGGATATTGTCATATTTTAAAGAATATTTATAAAAATGCAACAGCAACAATTAGATTACATAATGATACTGGAAAAATCAACATTGAGAAAGGTGTAAGGCAAGGTGACTCCATATCTCCAAAACTTTTTACAGCAGTGCTGCAAGAAGTATTTTGTGGATTAAAATGGGAAACTAAAGGAATGAAAGTAAATGGAGAGTATTTAAGTCATTTAGATTTAAGCAGATGATGTAGTTGTTTTTGCAAATAATGCTTCAGAGCTGCAGGAAATGTTGCAGGAGTTAGCAGATGAAAGTAGAAAAGTAGGACTAAAGATAAATGTTAAAAAGACTAAAGTAATGTTTAATCGATTTGCTCAAAATATGAAAATAAAGATTGATTATGAAGAATTAGAAGAAGTTAACAGTTACAAATACCTAGGTCAGATTATTAATACAGATGTAAACATAATGGAGGAAATTAATCGTAGAATTAAACTTCGTTGGAGTGCTTTTGGTAGAAATAACTTGATACTAAAAGGAAATATGCCTATGTGTTTGAAAAGGATGGTTTTTAACAAATGTGTTTTACCAGTTCGTACTTATGGATCTGAGACTTGGACACTTAATAAAAGAGCAATACAGAGACTTCAGACCACTCAAAGGAGTATGGAGAGATGTATGTTGGGAGTAACAAGAAGAGATCGAAAACACAATGTATGGGTAAGACAATAAACAGGTGTTACTGACCTTATTGAAAAAATTAAAAGATTGAAATGGAGTTGGACTGGACATATTGCTAGAAGAAATGATAATAGATGGACAATTGAAATTTTAAACTGGATTCCAAGAGATTGTAAAAGACCCAGAAAGAGACCACATGTGAGATGGATGGATGAAATAAGAAAATGTGCAGGGGTGTTGTGGAAAAGAGAAGCTAAAGATCAGAGAAGATGGATTAAACTTGGAGAGACCTTCATCCTGCAGTGGATTGATAATGGTTGATGATGATGATACTGTAACCATATGGAAAATTTAGGGGTTAATACATAAAGAAGCTGTGGTTATAAATATCTCACAATTCAGTAGCTATTTGTAACAGTGCATCACATTAGGACATCATTATGAGATAAGAACCAATTATTATCCCCAAATAAACAAAATATAAAATTTAGTATAAAAGAAATGAGCATGAGAGATCAGCACATAACTAACTATAAGTTCACCAGCATTAGACAAAAATAACAACTATTCATTATTATGAATGATCAACAATAAAAATAAATCAACAGCCAATCTTGTGACTGAATTTGAGTGGGGTCTACTATAAATCATGCTAATTATTTAGTCCTTTCAAGCTTGGGGCAGATTATTTAAAACATAATTTGGATGCACAAACTAAAGTGCTAATCCATCAGAATATACATCAATGAAAACAATTGTGGGATCTTAAAACATGCTTATCATCATTAATACTCTAGCCAACTATAAACTTAACTTCTAATAACTACTAAACTAAATAAAATGTAGTGCATGTACTTTAAAGAATATCCCCTTTGTGCTATCCAGGATTATCATAATCTGGGTTTCCATAACATTAAACATATGCACCAATCTAGCTCAAAAAGCAAAAACTCTATAAATTATTACTGTGAGCAAGAGATAAATAATGAATAAAGCAGCTTATTATAAGTAACTTTAAATAATTAATAAGCTCATCCTACTATAAGTAAATTGTTTATTGGGATCATAAAAAATCCTAGAACCCTAAGCTGTCATGAAATAAGGTCACACACACTGCAATTTATGAAACAGGAATTGGATAGAATAATGAAACAAAAAATAAAAATATTTTAACACTATTATTTAATATCTCGTTGATTAATAATAAACAAAAAATGACATGATAGTATAAAAATTTTAAACATTCATCTCATCAAAAAATATGTTTTCATAAAAATTATATTAACCAAACAGTTGATTTCTATTCATAAATTAGCTTTTAGTTTAGTAAATTATTTCTTTAAAATAACTAATAATTTGATAAACAACATTTTTAAAATCAAAAATAACAAACTTTGATTTAGCTTAATTAACCTTTTTTTCAGAAAGGAAAATGAATAAAAACGGAAAAACATGTATCAAAAAAAATTAAATTTGCAACAAATTAAATTTTTTAAAACCCATTTCATAATTTGGAAGAGAAATTTGCCTGTATTTTAAGAAAAAGGTGTTTCATAATTTGAAACCATTAATTTAATGAAAATATTTAAAATTATCAATTCTTACAACAAAAATTTATTACTTTTATATATATAAAAAAAAGTTTTTTTTCTATTAATAAAAATACAGTATGCACAAATAAAAAATACCTCTAGTCATGGCTTTATTGTTATTACAGATAAACAAGGAAATTTACATAATAATTATATATTATTACAAATAACATACCTTTGCACAACTATTAAATATTTATTTCATTTATTAAATACTTGGTCTAATATTTATTTGATATCTTTGTTTATTGAACTCTATTACTTAATTATGGTGTATGTAGTTTTAAACTACATGTAAGGAAATATGATGATTAGTTGGGGTTTATTGGCACCCTTCTTATTTCAATCTTTTGATGAATTGTATCTGTACTACACTATATTATCAGATAATTAGGATTAATAAATTTACTAGGTTAATGATTTCAATTTTATACAATATGCTACTCATGAAACAAGTCTCCCTTTAGTTAATAGGTATGTAAGTACTTTAAATTTCATTACTTAACTTTATGAGCCAAATTTAACTTAATGCAAATCATTTAAATATAGAGAGGCTAAAAATGAGAGATAATAATAAAAAAAATAATAATTTTGACCAAAAGATGTACCACACTTTTTGAATGTTTGACAAATTTATGACTCTGTTTTCTATCTTCCATCATTATGCATCACCCCAATATATGTAGTTATAGATTTTAACTAATTAACCAAATGCAGTTAATAAACATTTCAGTATAAACTTACATACTAGATTTAGATCAGCCAATGCAAAATAATGATTTCCTTTTGCTATCCCATATATAGATAAAGAGAGGGGGGGGGAGAAAGAGAGATTAACAAATATTGCAAACAATGATGAAACTCATTACAAGCTACATGAAAATACAACTTCATTTGTAAATCAGTAATTCCTATTATAAGCTAATTACAAAAATTAGTGTTTACTTTAGCAAAAAATATGTTCTAAGTTTAATAGTGATTGTTTTTTTTACTGTACATTGATCTCCCTTAGTTAGCCATTTTCTTATTAAAATCTTGTATATTAAGCAACATTGATTAGTCAATTAATTACTATCCAATATTCTTTAACTTAATATTTGTAAAATAATAATAATCATAGAGTTATTAGATGTCATGTTATATAATAAGAGGTGTGTATGCAATAAATAAATTATTTAAGACATTAATGATTTTTATACTATATTTTATATCTAGTATTTTCTCTGATTTAACAAGATTTATTACTGATATAGATGATCTTAATGAAACTCATTTTCCATAGTAAAAAATGTAATTCACACATTTGCATAGTTTTTAAAGTTTGTTTGTAAAAATAACTTATTAATTGAAAGGAGATTGTGTAGTCTTGTGTTTACTGTGGGGTTTAATTTATATTTTATTTTTGGATTTTTAAATATTTTAACAAAAGACTAATCATATTAAAAGTTTTCTATTACAATAATACTTGCATTCATTTTATTAGTGTTTTAGAAAAATCAAAGAAAGAAATAAAGATTATATTATTTGTAAAATAGTGCTTATGCATAAACAGTGTTAAAGGACCTCTTTTTAAAAGGATTTTAATAAATATTCTTGTAGAGACAATAAACTAAATTTTAATTACTGAAATCAATGGTATTTGCTAAGGGGAGTTAAATGGTCTAACTTTTACTGTAGAACACAGAGGGACTATCATGAGCATTTTGTATTAAAAATCATTATATAAAATATCAGATGCATTCTTGCTTCAAACAATAGAATCTTACAAATTGTGTATGACTTTGTAGTTGTTGGTACTAACAGTCTAACCAAAAGATAAAAAAGGACTTTCAGTTTCTATACAACTGAAATTTCAAAAACATATAGAAACTGATTTTTGTATGATCTATATAGCTAAGTTAGTAAATTATCATGGAATTGAAATAGTATGTTGTTTTCTTAATTTCATGTTATTAGCTTGTATAGTATTAAAGAGCTGCAGCTAGATGCAAAGGACATTAGTTCTAGATTTGAATCTTAATTTTTATTAATTATTGTAAACTTCAGAAACCAGTTAGTGTTATATTGAGAATTTTATAGAATTTTTTAATGCTATAGCATATGTTACTCATTATTACTCAAGAAGTAAATGGTTCTGGAGTAAAGATAACTGACCTTGATATCTAATGGTCACAATGCAAAAAATGCTTATAACATGGAAGCATTAATAGATAAATGTTATTGGATAGATCTGAGATTGATGTCCATCAATGTTAAAATAATATATGCATTTCAAAAGTTCTATCCCAAATATATTGACAAAAATATTGATGCCCATTTCCTGAAGCAGTTTTTACTTATGCCAAATTTCAAGCTGTTAAATACTAAATTGCAATTTGAATTTTTAAAAATTAAGTTTATTGGAGCATGAAATTTTTAATTTAAGATTACTGTATTAGTATGACATCTAAAAGAAAAGATATGGCATTCTTTGTTTAAATAATAATAAGAACATGAAATTTTATAAACATTATAGGAATTTGAAGACAGAAGTTCATAACTTACAACAAAAGTGAAAATGGTTGGAATTAAAATAGAAATCAAGATTTTATCATTTTATGATCATAATGATTTCAGTTCCTTTTGTTGCTTTGAAAAAAAAAATTGTGTAACCGTAAAAAAACTATTTAATAATACTATTAAGTCAGTGGATGATATTTTTTATATGATAGTGATGATATATGAAACAAATAAAAAATATTTTTATTATCACCTTTTAAAAACTAAAACAAAAAAAAATGAGAAGAAATATCAAGCTTGGTAAAATTAAAACAGCTTTTATAATCTTAAACATGGAAATAATTTATGTCTTGATGAGATATCTGAAAAATTTTTAAAAATATTGTTTTGTTGATTTCAAAAAACTTGACTTGTCTTGTGAATACATAAATCCATAAAATTGTATCACAATTTTATTAATACTTCTAGAAATTCATTATTGGAGATTCATTGTGGACTTAAATAAATCAACAAAAACTGCAAGTGTGAAATTTAACTAAACATCACCTCATTACCATTTCCTACAGTAATGCAAGCCAAAGTAATCAGTGGATGCAAGAATGTTTATGCATAAAGTTCCTTTCTAGTGTCCTTTATTCAATATCCCCAGACTAGTTTTTAGCTTGTGGATTTCATCAGTAAGAATGATGGTGACAATGGTTATTAAAGGACCCAAGATACCAAAATGTAGAGATGTTAAACTGGGTTCATATCAATATGGTTATATAAGTGAATGAGATTGGATTGAAAACATTATTGTGTTTTTATTTTGGACTCATGCCTTTATAGTTAACTAAAAAATAAAATGTGGCTGCTGGAGAATTACATTATATCCTAAAGTCTAGGTACAGTGTTCTCATATCCAAAGCTTCTCAGTGAAGAAAGCCACAAGCTAGAAACTAGTATGGGGATATTGAATGAGTGATCACTAAATAAAGATTTTATGCACAACTCTTCTTGCATCTATTGATTTCACTAGTTCACACTGGGTGGCACTAATGTATGGAGAGTAAAAAGAGTTTAAATATATATAGAATTAAATGGAATATTGGGTGTGAGTTAATTTAGGATAATAGTAAGGAAAGTAGCTTATTGTTTAAGACTCAAACAGGATCTTTAGCAACAAGAGAATGTACATGTAAATGGAAAAATATGAGTGATTTACTCTGCAAATTGTGTAAGGAAGATATAAAAAATATTAGGCATCTGTTGATTGCATGTAAATACTTGAAAGCAAAAAAGGTACAAATAATGAAGTTATGGGAGAATAAATATGAACAAAGTGATTATACAGAAAGTGGGTAATTGATTTTTATGCTGGGTTTGGGAAAAGATAAAGGGAATTTAGATATAAAGTTTATAGAGTTGAGAAAGATTATGTTGTGGAAATGGGTTGGAGCAGATTATGGAAATGCTTAGGGTGGGGAATGAAAAGAGAAAGTAAAGTGGCGAACATGTTTCTTTGGGAAGAGTTGCTGAGAGATTTCTGACTCCATTTAAGGAGAAGTCATGGTACATCACATCATATCACATCTGTTAAATGTGGATTTTATTGTCAGGCAAATGTAAGAGATTTGTCATAAGAAAAGTTTAACTTATACATTACTTTTATCATTTTTTGTTTAAAATACTTGATTTAGTTAATTGAAATTGATTTATGGTAACATTTAAAATCAAGTAGATGATTGTCTATCAAAATTTATTCATATGATAATATAATTAAATTTTGATGATATGGAATGAATTCTTTCTTATAACAGAATATATTCTATTTCTATTTATATGATGTTGGATTTTGAACAGTTTGTAAACAATTTTATGAAGTAAGCATCAAGATCAACATAGATTTAATAGTGAAGTATCTAATATTAATTGATTAAAAAAACCTTATTGGCTTCTAAATTTTTTATATACTGATGATTGAGCTATTTTCTCAAATTTAAATATGCGTCTATAGAATATTCTTAATATTTTGAATGCAACAAGACAGTAATGAAAAAAAATCTTGAAAAACTTTTAGTCTAGATAATTATCATTTAAAAATGTCAATCAGTTTAATATATTAGGGTCTTATAAGTTTCAGGGTGCTGATGCTATATTTAACAAAAATAATATAATACTTTGGTATAGTCATATAAGAAATTTAACTACATTTTAAAATTGCTGTTCTGAAATATCACGTAATGCCAAATTTCATTTAAGGATTCTAAAACTATACAGTAAATTCAAAATACTGATTGATATATTTTTTTTATTTTATTATTGATGACATTGATTCTATCATATAATATTGTAAGATATATTTTGATGACTTGTGCATGTATATAATAAGCATAGATAATAACTGTCTTATAAAAAGTATTTTGTTAACTTTGGGCATTTTTTTTTAAAATCAGTCCTTGCTTATGCTATAAAATTTATTTCAAAAACATTTTAAAGAAATGCAATATTAATTGCTTTCATTGGAAAGATATGGCTGAGGATAAAATACAATGAGAACTAAGACTAAAATAATGTTAGACTGCTATCAAAAAAAGTTTTGTTCCAGAAAATGTTATAAGAGAATAGAATAATATTTCAAATAAATATATTTTTTTGAATCAATATAAGATAAATGTATAGGTATTAGAAGCTCATGGACTGATTTGTATTGTTATTTTAAAACTCACCTTTAAACATTTTTTGTCATTTTCGCTTTTTTATTTTAGTGTTAAAATAGCCATAATCACTTATAAGTATGATGATTATGATGAAAGTCCATATTTATTGTCATTTTACACTATTATTTTAGAATACTGTACTTTTGAGAAAAGATTAATGTTTTTTTTTAGAATTATTTATCATTACCCTCATAAAAACATTTATTAGAATGACAAATTTCTATTGATAGTGATCAGTATATTTGTCATTGCTTGATTGCAATAATTTTTGCTATTTAAACTTTTTCCAGAATATCACTTATTATATTGATCCTTATACTATTCCACTTCAGTTGTATGAATTTTTCTTTAAAAAAATAATTATGAAAGAAACCACTATACCATAATATTGTTTTTTTGATATAAATTGTACATTCTTCTTTAATTAGGTTGTTTATGAATCATTTATTTTAATTTTGTATGTTTGAAAATAATACAGAAACAGTATATTAAAATTATAAATCCATTAAAAATAATTACTGAGGTATTCTGGAAATGAAATTATAAATGAAATTACATTATTTTTTCTGGTATAAGCAAGTTATGTTGGTGATTGCTTGTTATGTATAGTCATTTAAATAATGACAGTATTTATTTGTAACCATATTGTCAGTATACATCATGAAACTGATTTTGTAAGTAACTGCTAGTGTTGGTATACAATATGTATTCTGATTTAAGTTGTTTGAACTATCATATAACCAAATTATGATATTTTTAATTATAACATTATCATCAATATTTAATTTAGATGATTCCCATGTTTGTAAATATTATTATGAGTTTGTCACTTTTATTCAAATACCATTTATAGGTCATACCAAAAAATATATTATTTCACAATTGGTTGAAATATAATTTGCTGTCATAATTTTAGCTGATAAAATGATTAACTAAATAACTTTATTCTCAAGTCTCAATTTAAACTCTGTAATTGGCTAATAATAATTTGTTCAAAACTAAGATAGAACTGTTCCTATATATTTATGTGTACTATTTATTCATATGCTCAACTAATAGTTTTGTTTGGCAGAAGTTAATAACTTTTGTGAATCAATTATATTAAGTAATATAGATTGAATATTTTTCATTAACCGAATTTATTAACTAAATAAAAATCCTTTAAAACTATTTAATGCATTAAAAATTAGAAATATTAATTTATCTGTAAATTAAATTTTAATCAAATTCAGTTCTCTGCATTTTTGTAAAAATATTATTTGTTTCTAGTTTATTTATTTTGTTTACAACCAAAAGCTGTTTTTGTCACAAGGGGAAATATTTTCTTTTCTGACGTAACAGTTCGTTAACTTGTAATAACTACTCAGCTTATTCATATTTATTTACCACGGTAAATTGATTTTAATCATCACAAAATTTATAAATTATCTAACATTTAATTAAAAAATTTAAAAAACTAGAAGTGAAAAAAAAGTAGCTTGTTTTCTGGATTAATCTTTTGCTGAGATGAAAAAACTATGAGGCAATTTGAAAATAATTATTGTTATTGTTGATTCTGTGATGTGTAAAGCTGGATTTTTTTATTATACGTGATTATATAATATGCATTCAAAAGAAATGAAGCCATTAAAATAAATATGTTCTTTAATATTACAGCAGATTTTGTTATATATAAAATTTCAAAATGCATTTTTTTAAATTTAAACGTAAATAATATCGCCTTTTTTTTTAAAAAAAAAAAAGAAATTATTTTTGGTTGTTGCACACTCCACACATTTTATTTTAGAAAGTTGGCAAACAATATTAAACTACCACAGATAAGGGGCAAATATTATCATTTGTTTTCGATCTGTCTTCAGAAAAAAAAATGAACATATGCAGTATATATAATATTTATTAATTGCTCAAATGCAAAATCACTTTTTATTTTATGCCTGTATATAACCTAGTGATGTTTTTTTTTTATTATTATTATTTCTATCTAGATAAAATCTTATAATTCAATTTTTATTCATTTCCCAATTTCTCATCTAGTTGAAACTTTACACATGTGTGTGTGTGTTGTGTGTGTGTATTACCAATGGCATTATATTTTTTTAAGAATTTACAAACAATTTTTAGTAAAAAAATTTTTTTTAAATTTTAAATGTAATCTTAGCGCTAACAGTATCTAACAACATTCTTTGTAATTTAAAACTAAATGATTTGTTGAAAACTAGACCAATCATAACGAATAATTGTTACATACATAAAAACTAAAACTAAAAATTAAAATAAATATTTTTATTCACATAAATGCATGAAAAGATAAAAAAAAAATTTTTTTTCACTTTTCATGGTGTTCTTGATAATATGCAATCAAAAATGAAAATGTAGGCTACTCATTTTAAAAAGATACTTAGTTATATTTTTTTTTCCACGTTTTATAGCATTCTTATCAAGTAATAATTATTATTTAACATTTTTAATTTACTATTCTTTATTTTTCTACTAAGTATGTAAAAATACATATCTAATTTATTTTATTTACATAAAGCATGGATCACCAACTTGGTGCCTATTGTACTTTAGTGTGTGTTTAAAACGTTCAAATGGGTGGTGAGTATTTTTTATATATTAAAAAACCCATAGATTAAATGTGCAGTAAGTGTTTACATTTTTTTTGCAGAGTTGCTTGTGCCTTAAATAAATTAATTATGTGGCATTTGGCCATTAAATTTAACTTATCACTTGTGACATATATAAGACATCCAATGATTTTCATAAGAATATGATCAAAGTTCACCTTATTTATTTGCATTGTAAAATTAAGATACAATAGTTTCAGAAAAATTACTTAATCATCACACATGTTAATGTGCTCTATGTGGTTTGATGCAGGGATGGAATTAGATGTTCTAGTAGAACAGAAAACTCTAGAATTTAAATTACACAGATAAAACTCAATTCTGTAATTTTTATGCTTGAACTTCTTATGAACTCCCAGGTAATAAAGCATTTGGTTAGTTTATTATTAAAATTTTTAATTAATAAAAATTTTAAGTTATGTCTTTTGAAAGTTTAAGTGAATATCAAAAATTTTGATGATGTCACATTAAAACTGTATAGAATTGTCTTTTACAATGTCTCACCAGGCTGTAAAAGAGATTCCATAAATAAATTGAATGGTATATAATATGCTAAGAACCAATGGAATATTCATCAACAAAAAATTGAGTATAAGGAATGATTCCCATTTAAAGTAGAGAGATATCAATAACTTTTTCATTCATCTAATAGTTATATTTAAATAGAACACAAACAATATTGATTCATGGTTTGTGAATTCTTGGCTATATTTTATTGATGATATATTTGACCATATTTTCCCATCTTTTAATTTAGTTTGTTTTAGTATATTCTATTTAGAATTACTTTGTAAACTTTAATAAGCTTTTATAATTTATCTTATCACAAAATAATGAAATTGCATATTCCTCAAATTGTAAGAGATATTTATTTCTGAAACATATGCAAAAGATATTTTTTATTTAAATATAAAAACAAATCCATGTGTGTTCTGTCATAATTAGGACTGGATATCTTTAATGGATAATAAAGATTTTAAAAAAATACCAAATGATTTGTTTGGGAGAGGACTTAGTATTTGTTGTGGGATCAGAACTATTGCTTTTATTTTGTATAAATATTCAAAAAATAACAAGCTACATTAGTAGAATTAAATATAAAATAATATAACAAAACACTTATCCCTAAGTTCTACTATCATCAGCAGCAGTCATGCACAAATGAGTATAGCTAATCCAACTCCAAAAAAAAGATTATTATTATTATTATTAATTCCACTTCAATTTATTTACAGCAATGCATTAAAGAGGCATAATTAAAAAAACTAATTACAGATCACATTATTTTTTTTACAAAACATAAAAATAATAATGTGAAAGGCTGAAACCTTTGACAAAAATGTTTATATGAGAGTCAATCAGATATAATAATGACTGCACAGAGAACTCTTACTTCAAAACACAAGGCAGAGATTTTATGAGAAAAAGATGGAACACACCTTCTTCTCTACTTAAATTTATATATAAATAAGCAAGACTCAAGCATTTTGAACCAATAGCTCAAAGCTTTTAACATCTTCACTTTTAATTTATTAAATATTATATATAAATAAACAATGTGAAATCTTTTGATTTACTATGTAATAACTTTCAAATCTAATGAAATGATCGTAACAAATGTAAATATATTAATTTCTTAAGTGCAAGCAGATGATATAATAATAACATGAAAGGTGTATCTTTCAAAGGTTTCAGTCTTTCACATTATTATTATATCATCTTCTTGTACTTATGAAATTAATATATTTACATTTGTTACAATCATTTTATTAGTGTTGAAAATTGCTACATAGTAAATCGAAAATTTTCACATTGTTTATTTATATATAATATTTAGTAAATTAAATGTGAAAGTGTTTAAAGCTTTATGCTCTTGGTTCAAAATTCCTGAGTCTGGCTTATTTATATATAAATTTAAATAGGGGAGAAGGTGGGATCCATTTTTTCCCCATAAAATCTCTGCCTTTGTTTTAAATTAAGAGTTTCCTGTGCAGTCATTATTACATCTGATTGGATGTCATATAAGCATTTTTAAGGCATATCTGTCAATGGTTTCAGCCTTTTACATTATTATTATATCATCTGCTTGTGTTTAAGAAATTAATATATTTAAAAAAGGTAAAATAAAAATAATAATAATGTTGTACATAAGATAAACATACACACATGCAAATAAGAAATGTGAACTCCTCACACATACATATATATGTGCATTCTAACAAACATATTGAAATGGTTTATATACAATTAATAATCAACTAGTAGCTACTTGCAATGAGTATACCAACTCCAACTCCAAAAAAAAAAAAAAAACTTTTAAAAATGATCTTTGCAAAGTCTATTAAAAACAATCTGTGAATCACAAATATGTCTATACATTAAAAATATTTATTTAATATTTTGTAATGCTATCTTCTACAAAAAAAAATTATTAAATACTTCAATACTATGTCTAATTGTAGCTATTTAGTGCATTCTATTTTCTGCCATATTTTCTCAATGAAAAAAAAATCAATAGTGTATTTCTTTGGAATATCTCAAATAATCTTTATGATGTAAACATGAACTTTCTTTTTCATGAAATCCATACAAAAGCTCACCATAAAACATCTTTTTAGAAAGTCTTATATTGTTTTATTTATTTTACATGTTCCATCCAATGAAATGTAATTTTACAATTATGAAGTCTATAGAATTAGCAAGTTAAAGAATGTATTGGTTGATGTTATGATTTTATCATTTTATTTTTAAAATTTTGCAGAAATTCTTAAATAAAACTTTTCTAATGACTTTATATTGTTTCAGTAGTATTCAAATATCTCTTCCATAAAATGAAGTAAAATAATAGCTGTAAATATAGCTGATTTAGTTACAGTAGTTATTTTCCTGTAATGAAATCCCTTATATTTTAACTTGCTGAAAGCAGAGATATCACACTATATTTTATTCAGCACATCAGCATCTAAGTTCACTTTTCTTCTTATAAAACTACCAATATATTTAAACTGGCTTAAATTTTCAAGTTTGATAAATATTTAAAAATAAAACTTGCTAAGAGGGTTTTTTTCTTTCACTGGCTAATAAAGAACTTAGGCTTTTTGAGTATTATATTGCATTTAAAACATTAAATTTATTTTGTAAATCATCTTTTGTACTGGCCAAAATAGTACAAGTATCAGCATACTATTATAAATTCAGAATCCCAAAATATGAAGTTCTGGATTTTACTTTTTATTGATTCAAATTAAAAGTTCAATCACAGAACCTGTCTCACAACTTGGTTTATAAAGCTATGTAAAACATTTTCAAAGATCACTATCATGAAAATTGAAAGAATGTTGGAGCATCAACACATCCTTGTCTAACACCAGTTTTCAGTTTAAATATTAATATTTTTCACCTGTAGTAAGAATATTTTTTCATTCTATCATATAGAAACTATTGTGAATAAACCTTAATAGATAATCAATAAATTTCAAATAATTCTGTGATTTATGTGATTAAGTCAAATATCTTAAATAAATAAATAAAATAAATACATTAATGACTCCTTTTGTTCCAAACAATTTTTTTTTTTTTTGTATTTACTTAGTGATAAAAACTATTTCCATATTATTTTTGATTCATTAAAATTGTGTTGACTTTCTAGTAATCATTTATATTATGACTAAAAGCAACCAATTCAACAACATCCTTGTAATTAATTTACTTTAATGGAATAATATTGATGTTTCATAATAAGTCAATCATGTGTATACTTTTTTATTTAAAAAATTAAAACAATAGTGACATCGTTAAAATCAGATTGTACAACTTCGTGAATCCATATATTCTTAAAAAATTCCAATATTTTTAAAGCGAACATATTTTAAAATTTCTCCCAATATCATTATCATCTGCAGCCTTTCCATTTTTAAGATTATTATGTGCTGTTTTGACTTCACTAAAATGGATATTTCTATCTATATGAGTAGATAAAATGTGTATATATATATATATATATTCCTCATCTTAATTTTTGTAGCATTATTCAAAGCAAGATCAAAATGTTTCTTCCACCTGTTTAAAATATTATTATCATATAAGAGAATCCATTGTTGAAATTAATAGGATTATGGTGCCACTTATGAAATCCATATTTTGCTTTCAATGCACCAAAAAATATACAAAGTCATCATGACAATGAATGTCTGTATTTCTTGGCAGTTTTAATCCAATAATATTTTTTTTTTGCTTTTCTTATCAATTATTGAAGTTTTGTATTTAAATCCCTATAATTATTATAAAGCTCCACATTTAATTTATTATTCTGCCAAACATAAAATGCTATGTTTTTTTGTTTTTTTTTAAATCAGATCATTAATAATATGATCATTATCACAAAACCACATGATTTCTTTTTTTAAAAAAATAAATCTGAGTTTAGATTGACTTGTATTCATTGCACATTTTTAAAAAAAATTCTACAACTCATTATCATGACATTCCTCAAAATCTAAATTAATAATTTTAGTATTTAATCACTATTGAAATTTAGCAACTACAGAAAAAACCTCTAAATCATGGACTTTCTTGGGAATGTAATTGGAATAAAACTATTTATTATTAATAGTAATATTAAAAATAATGATAATAATTCAATTCAATTTGTCCAAAGTATAGATCAACAAATATGTATTCAATGACAGATTGTACATTCTAAATATAATTTTAAAAATAGAAAAAAAATCAGTATTGGTAAAATATGTGTATAAAAATAATGAATAAATAAAAAGGGTGTTGTGAATTTGATTATTATAGTTATTAAGTGCAAGATTAACAAACTTATTGAAATGTAAATTTAAAAAGTTATTATTAGTATAAATATCATTGTAAGAGCAAAGCAGATGAAATAGATTTAAGAATAGAGGAATATTTAAGCACAAGGTTTAATATAAAGCAAAATAGAGACCTGCATATCGTGAGAAGATATGTTTGTTATTGTATTGTTTATGCTTTTGAGAAATAACCTTAAATTAAGGTTTTCAAAATAACACTTAGATAAAAAAAATAATCACCTTATTGAATAAGAATAATATTTGGAGCTAGGATTTCAAATAAAAGATTCATATTCTAAAATAGAAAGGATCAATAAGAAATAATAATAAATGTATTTATTTATAAATTAGTATACATTTTTTTAAATACATATACAAATAAAATATTAATATATATATATATGTGTGTATGCATTTAATATATTTTGAAAGATGAAAATTTGCAAATGATAATATATAAAATATAAAATTAGAAAATAAACGGTATATATAGATAGATATGGAGAAAAAAAATATTATCATATGTTTGTAGGTAAATATTAATTTTTTTTTATGTTTATTTATTTGAAATTTTTATAAATATGATTATACTGGGTCTTTTTAAATTAAGAAGACTCTTTACTTTTGAAAATAGATATTGTAGTACCGGAAACAAACTTATTTAACAGATCTAAATCTTTATATCTTCTTTGTCTCTTACATTAAATTTGCAATAATGTGATAAACTTCAGCAAACATAAAAGGACCTTATACTATCATAAAAACTTTTAATTTGATTAAATCTGTTTCTACCAATATAAATTTTATAAGTTATTCGATGCCTAAAATGTCATACAGTGATGACATTTATTTTAAATATTTCTAATAGATTGATCGTTTTTATGAACTTTTCGCCAAATAAAAATACAATAAATCATGCAACCAATAAAACATGTTTTAAAAATCTAAAATAATATTTCTTGGTAGAAATGAACTCATGTAAAAAAAAACATTCTGTTGATGCAACAAGTTCATAAAAGTCACATGATCAGATCGTGATAAATTTTGATCCAACTAGAACCCAAATCTTGTACACTACTAGTCAACCCCATAATTATAACTTGTATTATATAAATATAATACGTTTTCAAATGAAATAACACAGCTTTAGCTTTATTTCTATTTAAACAAAAAGAATTATAATTAAACCACATATTTAAAAAATCCAGATTTCTGTTCATTAATGATAGCAGATCAAATAATCAGCAAATCAAAATATACAAAAGACAAAGAAACATATCTTTTATATAAATAGAATCGTAAACGATAAAGATAGATCCATGAAGAACACTAACATTAATTATAATTGGATTACTGATTAATGAACCAGTACAAAACATAATAATTCTACTGCATAGTAATATTTTCTACCAAAAATAAATCATTCCTTTATATTGTACCAGTCGAAAAACCCACCTGAATTCAAACCCAACTCACCAGCTCAGATTAGTAGAAATCGACAGCACAGTGCTATGTGCCAAGAAACTAGCTCAATGGTTGGTGAGGATCAGAGATCCCTGAACTGACATTAATATCTGATAATAAACTGACTAAAAATAATTTTAAATCGAATCATATGTATATGTTCGGGTTGCCAACACAGACAGCGAGCATTAACATTAAAATAATTATAAAAGAATTAAGAACGAAGAAACCAAGTGTGTTTAGAAAATATTTAATAATAATAATTTGTTTTGTTTGAATTTTAAATAATGATTATATTAATCACCTCTAGCCTTTAACAGAATTTATAATAATAATAATAATAATAAGAGTGGCAGTCCTTATTATATGCCAATGAGTATTATGCAATATTTGAAAATCTATGTCTATGCCCTGAACAAGAAAATAAAGGCAGATAAAGGTATTCATTAGTAACGGAAATTATTACTCTAATTTTATACGAAAGAATGTGTTATTTATTTTTACATTCACAAATCCATTCATGAAGAGCAAGATACGTATTTTAGGGCATAACTTTAATTTTGATTGGAAAACTTATTTAATTAAATATAACTGAGAATTTGTTCGACTTTAATTGAAATCACTTCATCACAAATTTTGAGCATCGGAGCAGGCTTTACTGGAACAGAGAGGTAACGGTGCTGACGAATTATGAGCTAGAAAATGGAAGATAATCGCTGGTCAGTAGTTTAAGTCTTATGGTGGCTTGTCTTTCACAAGTCTTACTGCCCTTTTGAGATGTGGAACATGAGGAAAACCAGGCAGAGTTGTAACTACGAGCCCTTGGTGTTCCAATTGTAACATGAACAGGGGAGGAGGTGCTTTCTTCCTCAATTATTTGAAATAACAGAGATATTACTAGCAACAAGCATGCGAAATGAATGATAGCCCTATGCCAGCAATGTTGAAGATAATGAGAATGCTCTACATGATGACTTGATCAAATTAATTAAAGTCAAATGAGCTTTTAATGAAAACTATTTTAAAGTATTTGTAAATCATATTAACTGTGCCCCAATCATTGTGCCCTTCCTGAATCTTAATAGTGAGTAACAGATATTTGAATTAGAATATATTTTATTCCTTTATTGGCCCTTTTGCAATAAAAACATTTTAAGATTATATTTGAATAAATAAATATTAATGGAATGAGAAAATAACGGTGGCATAGATTAGAAATGGAGCTAATAATTTATTATTAGCTAATGATAAAAATAGCACACATTTAATAATTTCTTTTGACTCGATGATTGATAGAACTGTATAAATCTAGTTCTAATGGGTGAGAATTATTATCAGATTTAATATTATATTTTCTACGTAAGGCAAATAGAACAAAGGAGTTTATCGAGTCGAAAGATTATTGGCATATAATTAAAATAACAACATTAATAAATTACACAAATATATATATATATATATATATATATATATATATATATATATATGTATATAATAAATGAACCGCCAAGTAAGAAAAGAGAAAGTTAAAGACTAGAAGTTGAGAGAATTACGATATAATAGCATAAATAAAAGTAAGTTTACACAGTGATTATTACACAGAGATTATGACATTTATAGAATGAAAAGAGCTCTTAAAGGGAGTGTAAAGTAAAGTTTGGAACTGGCCAGAAAGTTTAAGGTTCATTGTGGAAATATATATTACCCATTTCTTCCAGGCTGGATCCTTAGGTTACATGTCCGAGTTGATAAAAACGTAGGCACGCATTTAGTTGATTACTTGAACAGCATTTTATTTGATTTTGGCAGCATGATTTGTCTGGAAAGAATTTAGCAGCTTCATTGAAGATTCTCTAAGGGCTTCAGGAACCAATAGCCAGATTCCTGATGTTTAGCCCCTTACCATGATCGAAACACTATTTAAAATGCACAGTTTACTGTACTTCTCTACAACAAATATGGCCTCTCTTTTTTCCAAACTTTTAAGAGCTATATAAACTGTCCTCTGATGCCTTCAGGATAGCACATCTTTCATTATCAATGTTTTTAGATTTACTGGTTGTTTTTAGATACATTCCTTCGATAAGGCTTTCAAACTCATTAGCTTGAATTCATTTTCTAATTAGAAAATGAATTCTTAAAATCAGAAAATGATTTTAATTAGAAAATCCTTATCTTTTTTCTAATTAATAAAACTTTAACTGTTGTTTTTGGAAAGGGAAAATCTGAAAGCTTATCGAAAGAATGTAGCTTTTAATCATTAAAACTTTAACAAATTATTTAAAAATAAAATCAAACATTCCCGATGCAATGAAACTTTCAAACAATTATATATATTTAAATATTCACAAATATATATAAACAATCCACACAGTTATAATATATAAATTCATGAATAATTCTATCATGAATTTATTAATAGAATTGATCAATTTAAATCTGAAACTAATTAATTTTAATACGCATTTATGAAATAAGTTATTCTTTATGGAAATTAGTGTGGATTGAACATATAAAGTCCCACTGCATCAGAAATTTAAGGTTAGTACTAGGGTTTGAAGTGGGCTTATGGCTAGATGTCATGAAGCTAGGATCGAACTCAGATCCGACTGCTTCAATATTCATAAGGGTATCTTATGATTTATTGTAACAAAAGCTTTAGGAATTCCAAAGACTTTAAATTATTCTCCAATAACTCAGTAATATTGTTAATATGATAGCAAAGAGTTCTTTCAGTTCTGTCATTTATTCTAAATGCATAGTGAAATTTTGATAAATTATTTTTTATTAAGAATAATAACATTCTTGATTTATTGCATGTTAACATACTATTTCCAACTGTGAAATAATTTGTCATAAGCTATCATTTACAGTATGCCTACAAAATCTTATTTCATGGCTGATTATTTGTATTTATATATTGGACTTAATATTATTTAAATTTCAAAGTACATTATAATGTTAATAATAGCACATAGATTAGAATATACACAACATTTTGAGATGTATTATTCTCTTTGCTTCTTCAGGTGTTGATGGCCTGACCAGTAATAATACTAGCATGAGAATTAAATATGGACCCTTATATTCTTGAATATTAAATTTTAAAGGTAATATTGTAGCTAACTGAGGCTCATTTGGTTAACATGTTACAGTAAAATTCAATTTTCAAGGATCTAAGGGTCCAGGTTTGATTCCCATATTAGTACTGTCACTAGTCAGGATAGTAACAACTGAAAAAGAGAGCAGAATAATACTTCTCAATATATTGGCATATATTAACCTGTATATTATTACTAACGAATGTATTTTGAAAATTTAAAAAAGTAAATTTTTTCAAAAGACATCCAAATCTTATATTATATTATGGAAGTAGACCAATATATAAATACAACTAAAATACCATCATCACAAAACTTCAGGAAAACACTCATTGCTGATTAGCTTTACAAAATTTATCTTGAAATATTAATATCAAACTTATAGATAAAAAATCATATAAATATCAATATTATTTTTGTAACTTAAATATACATATATTGGCAGTAGAAAAGTAATTAAAAAACAACAACAAATATTTCAAGTATTTATCTTTAACTTGTAAAGATGCCAAAGTTTAACCTGGTATTTAATTTATAAAGATATATATTATAAATTAATATACAACAATTTCCATTGCTTATTCTCATTATTTAAATATGCTCTTATTCTTTACCATTCTCAACTTATTTAAGTTTATAATCAGTATAGATTATTTAAAAATTGTTCTTATTGGAATAAGTATACAATCCATTTATTTATTTTTATTAGAATTTTTTTTAATGTCTATCTTCTGATTTTTTCATTATTTTGGTTTGAGCAAAACATCTTTTCTAGTTGTAACTTTAAAAAAATCACAACTCATTGTAATTTGTTTGAATAAATATTTTACTTATGTCTTTGTTTATTTAGAAAAACTGAGTGAAATTATAATTATCATGTAGTTGGCTTTCATAGAATACCAGTTATAACATAATTTAGTCTATGTAACTTTTTTTTTTTACTTTCTTGAGTATAAAAAACTTTTAGGACTTTTTTATTTATTAGATAAAATGAAACTTTTATAAAAAAATATGTTTTAAAATATATATTATAAATAGAGTTTTAATTAAAATAAAATGGTTAACATCAGATGAATATCTGGAAAAATTTGCTAAAATACTTCATCACCATTTGCCTGATATATTGTTTCAACAATAAACTACAGTATAGATTCATTCATTCTCAGAATTATTCTTCCCTCTGCTTTTTTACATGCTTGTAATATCATTAATCCTTTTTATTATGTGATTTTATTGATCCATGATAGTTTTTATTTCTTTTTTTTATTCATTCACAATTCTAAGCATGACATCTTTTTTAGTATATCTTGTCTCATCACAGCATTACTTAACTATATTTAACAATTGTCTTTGTGAATTTGTTTTTATCCAAACCCACTAATTAGTTCTCTCATTCATCCAAGGTACTCCAAGTATTCTTTAATAATATTTTATATCAAAAGCACTAATACTTTTTTCTTGTTTTTGCAAATGTCCATGCCTCAGATCCATATATCAATGAATCATAGTGAAGCCTTCTGTAGACTAAACTTTGTCTATTTCCTTACACCTCTATTTTTCTATATGGGACTAATTTATGATTGCTTTCAATGTCAGAAATAACTGTGACTTATCTCTGTATGGCATAGTTCACCTTAATTGTTTAATCTGAAGCCAAGATAGACAAACTCAATTTAACTTCATCCCTTATTATTGTGAGTTTTATTTTATTTTTTCAATTATTAATGTAATGTATTCTTCTAACATTACTATTATAAACTATTATATATTTCTTTTGTATGAATATTAATTGGTGATTTATATATAATGCTGAAACCCTGTTAAGCAAGTTAAATGTTCACTCCCTTTGAAATTAGTCTATGTCTCAATATTTTTTTCTCCATATTATCAGATCACTCTTTTAATCTTAACTCATTTTTTACCCAAATTAAAATAAAAATTAATTAATACTTTCATTAATCTATTCTCATATTGACAGTTTTTATTGTAAAGTCTTAAACACAAAAATCTTAAATTCTTTACCTCTTTATTTTTTTTACCCAAAATGCTTTCCTCCACTCTCCATATAATTTGTCTGGTATATTTTACAATATTCTATATTTCAAAAATAAATGTTCAATAATCTTCTTTCCATATTATCATAAATCATATGTACAATCATAATCCTTTTTTTTTTTCTTGGGATCTAAAATTTCTGGTCTTGCTACAAATAACAATAAGTTTTTTTGAATTGTTATCATATATTCTTACATATTATATAATTCTTGACTATTTTATTTTTATTTCTAAATTTCTTTTTCTAGACAACTTTACAAATTTCCTATCTTTCATAATTATCTGAATATATTTTTTTTACTACATATATAAAAATGAATCATTTATTTACTAATTTTGCATTTTGTAAACATATCTTACCTATTGTTTTTGTTCTTCTCTCCACATAACTTAATTAAATATTATTTTTACTTAAATAAACTTACAAACATTTTCAATTAATCTTTAATTTTTGTCATTAATGAAAGAAATCCATTCAACATGTGTTTAAATATCTTATTTCATATCTGTAATTCACTATCCAATACATATGTAGTCACTTTTTTTTTGTATATTCTATTAAATTTTTGAGTTTCTTTAACAAAGTTTTATTTCTTAATATTAAAACAATTCTCAGAGTTGTCCATTTATTTGTAAGTTTATTATCATTTACATTTTTTAAACTTATTTTTAAGTCTTCACTTGCATATATTTTCATATCTATTACCATTTTATTTACTATACCATTTAATCCTTTTGCATTTTATTTTATTAATCTACTTACTGCTCTACTCATTTCTGAATTTCTCACTTTTTCATATTTTTATAAATTAAGTTTTCAAATATGTTATATTTATTTACCAATTTACTTTTACCCAAAGATTTTATTAAATATTTATTGAGTATTTTTTTAAAAAATGTTCCTATTCTCAAATTCATTTTAATATTTATAAAATTTAAATTCATTATCTTTCATAATTCCTTCCAAGATAGTATTGTCTACCCAATTTAACTTCATCACTTGTTTCACATCTATTCCTATAAATTTTTCTATAAAATTCAATATCTATCTTTTCAAATACATTTAATTCTATCAATAAAAAATAATGATAATTACTATATCATTTTTTAATGATTTAAATAATCTTCACACCAGCACATTCTTTATAAAATCATATAAATAAAGTTACAATAAATGACAAATAAATGTTGATATGAATATTTTCATGGGTTGCACATATAAAAAACATATTTTTCAGGTTCATCTGTGTTAAAAAAAATTTAATATTAATATAGCAACATTTCAACTGGATCCCATAACTCATTTACTGGGTAATAAATGGTAGAAAGATGGTTGTAGAGGTGCTACAGTCACTGATTTGAAAATAATATTAAAGTTCCACCAATGGCAAAAAAATGTTAAATCAAAATATGTTTTTTAAAAAAAATTCTTCCAAATAAGAGGAAGTTTGCATATATCATCTCACTTATTGATACAATCTGGCCTTTTTAGTATCTCAATGGCTTCTCTTATTTCACACTGGGAGAGATTATCACATCTGGATATGATCCTGGTACTAGAAAAATCAATTTTATGACCTGAATCTATAGTATGGAGTGAAAGTGCTGTTGATGATGAATGTTGTTTAACTGCATTAGCATATTCATCTTTCCTAACACTGATGCAACATTTGCTCATACCTATGTAAGAAGCTTTACAGTTATCGCATGAGATTTCATAAACACTATGAGATTCAAGAGGGATTCAATCCTTAGGTTTGATTATTATATTACTGATTTTTTGAAGAGTAGAAAACACTATATTTATATTATAGCATTTTAATATAAATCCAATACTGTCTATAGTTTCTTTTATATATGAAATATAAATCCTAATAGCCAATTTATCTTTTTTTTTTTGACCATTTTGGGCTTGAAGTAAGGCTTTTTTTAAAATTAACAAATAATTATAATAATAAATTTATTAAAAAAGCTTTAATTCAAGCCCAAATTGGTCAATATAGAAAACAAAAGAAAATAAATCAGCTATTAGGATTTGTATTCCATATATAAAAAGAATTACAGACAGTATTGGATGTATATTAAAATGCTATAATATAAATACAGCATTTTCTACTCATCAAAAATCAGTAATATAATAATTAAACCCAAGGATTCAATCCTTCTTGAATCTCATGGTGTTTATGAAATATCATGATAATTGTAATATTTCTTACATAGGTATGAGCAATCATTGCATCAGTGTTAGAAGAGATGTACATGCTAGTGCAGTTAAACAACACTCATTATCATCAGAACTCTCACTCCATATTATAGATTCAGGTCATAAAATTGATTTTTCTAGTACCAGGATTATATCCAGATGTGATAATCTCTACCAGTGTGAAATAAGAGAAGCCATTGAGATACTAAAAAGGTCAGATTGTATTAATAAGTGAGATGATACATGCAAACTTCCTCCTATTTGGAAAGATTTAAAAAAAAAAAAACATATTTTGATTTAACATTTTTTGCTATTGGTGGAGCATTAACATTATTTTCAATCAATGATTGTAGCACCTCTACAACTGTCTTTTTACCATTTTATCACCCAGTAAATGACTTGTAGGATCAAGTCAAAATGTCTGGTATATTAATACTAAAACAAGTTTTAACACAGATGAACCTGCAAAATATATCTTATATATATATCATATGTACAGCATTTGCTAATAGTAAATTGTTACACTTTGATTTACAAGTTTAAACTTTCTCTACCCACAACAATGACACTTTCTACTTTAGATAATTACAGTAATGATTATCACTAATCATTAAGTAAACTAGAGACTTCTCTGGTCAAATATAAACTTTAAACCTGATAAAAATTGTTGTATCTGATTTTTTTAACTAAACATACATGCATATTGTTATTCAGATATGTTAACCTTTGACTGAGGTTTAAAGTTTATATCTGGGCTCCAGAGACAATCTCTAGTTCATCAATAATTAGAGATAATCATTGCTGTTTTATCTAGGGTGAAACGTGTCAAAATTATGGGTGGAGTAAATTTGATAATGTCAAACATATTTTTTTTCTTATTCACAAAACTTTTTAATTTTTTATCTTTTTTAACTTCTCTATATTTAGCAAGTGATGATTTAAAAATAGCATAACTATTGCATTCCATTAAAAATTTAAAAAATAGCATGATTGTTAAAATGTTTAGATAATTTCACAATTAACCTTTTTAGAGGTTGCAGTCAAAAAAATATCATAGACTATGTATATTCTTAAATATACATTCCTTACTGATATGTGCTGAAATGCAAAGAAAAATTTAAAATGCTATAAATTCACATTTATTATATAACAAATACATGATAAAAATATAAAGATTTTTTTTTTTTTTTAAAAAATGGAAACATGGATATTACTTTAAAAATACAATAAAAATGTCTTCCACATTAATTAATCAGAATCTTCAAAATAGGCTCTGCAAAAATATTTGCAACAATAATGCTATGCTCAAGGCATAATTCTTTTCACAACTATACCAAAATTGACTACAGAGCAGCATTATTTTTCAGATGCTATTTACTATCAAATATCACACACAACATCACAAAACACATTTTATAACTAAACTGATAAATATCATATACAAACATATAGCTAGCCATGTACTTGAATCAATGCACTAGCAATAATTTAAAAAAACGTTTGTAACTTATAGATCAGTCATGATCTTTGCAGGGTTAATGCAGTTTGTAATATATATATATATCTGTTAGTATATATATATATATATATATATATATATAAATTATTAATCAATGTCTGTATTCCAATTATAATAAAATATATATAATTATTCAAAACAATACAATAATTAATACAGTAACAATATTTTAAACAAATATATACCAATTTAATAGAAGTACTTTCAACTATCTATGTAGTCGTTGTCAACTAGACTCAAATTGTATTAGAAAAAACCGTTACAAATGTAAACAAAAGTAATACGTCATACATCAATTTTCCCACAATTCATTAATTTTTATATTGGCTGCCTGTCTATTTATCAACTGTTGCTTTTCACTTTTTATTAACATAGCTTCTTTAATTTTGCGTTTATTATTATTTCTTTCAATACACAGAATTTTAACTTTATTAAAATCAAAATCAAAACCATAATTACATGTTACATTATGATCAAAAAATACTGATGGTGATACATCATCATTTCTAACATTCTCTTGTCTTGATTTTTGCACTCGTTTATATAATAACAAATGCTCCCTTGATCTTTTCTCCAATGTACATCGAGATTCCCCAATATATGCCTTTCCACAAACACATAGCCATTTATATATTGCACAACTTTGATTTAAAATACTACACCTATTTTTTGAATTATTTATTAATCTATTTAAATTAGGAGTAGTATAAAATGCAACTCGACATATATTTTTATATATCTGTTTTATAAATTTAACCTGTTCATTACAAATAAATGGTATTGATATCCAAGTATATTTTATTTTATCAATATCTATAGCATCTAAAATATTTCTATTATTATTAAACTTAGTAACAATATTATAAATTAATTTATGATCATATCCAACATTTAACAAATCCATAATAAATACATTTATGTTACTTATTTTATCAGAACTATATTTACATAATTTATTATTCCTAAATAAAAATGATTTTAAACCGGATAATTTATGTGCTATTGGCACATTTGAATACCAAGGAATATATCCTCTTTTTTCAATATCTTTTATTACCATACAATAATCTAATTTATTTTTATTACGTGTAACTTTAATATCTAAATACTGAATTGACTTTTTTTCTTCAAAAGATTTACTCCATTTTAAACCTTCTAAACTATTTAATTCATTGAATAATACATTTATAATATCTAAACTTCCACAAACGAAAACATCATCAACATACCTGTAATAAATTTTAATACCTTGGCAATATATTAATATTAATAATAATGATAGTATTTGTACATTTGATATATGTGAGATGTACGGTTCAATAGATAGATTAAAATCTATAAAAATTATATTAGATGCTTTAATGTTAAAAAAAGTTGATGTTAAAAAAGTAAAATTTGTAAATGATGTATTATATTTTATTGATAAAAATATATATGCTATATTTAATGAAAATTATTATAAAATGGATTACGGATGGCCTATGGGACTTCCTGTAGTTTCACAAATATGTAGTTTTGTGGTATCAAGATATGAAGATATAATTCTTAATACTAATATATATTGCCAAGGTATTAAAATTTATTACAGGTATGTTGATGATGTTTTCGTTTGTGGAAGTTTAGATATTATAAATGTATTATTCAATGAATTAAATAGTTTAGAAGGTTTAAAATGGAGTAAATCTTTTGAAGAAAAAAAGTCAATTCAGTATTTAGATATTAAAGTTACACGTAATAAAAATAAATTAGATTATTGTATGGTAATAAAAGATATTGAAAAAAGAGGATATATTCCTTGGTATTCAAATGTGCCAATAGCACATAAATTATCCGGTTTAAAATCATTTTTATTTAGGAATAATAAATTATGTAAATATAGTTCTGATAAAATAAGTAACATAAATGTATTTATTATGGATTTGTTAAATGTTGGATATGATCATAAATTAATTTATAATATTGTTACTAAGTTTAATAATAATAGAAATATTTTAGATGCTATAGATATTGATAAAATAAAATATACTTGGATATCAATACCATTTATTTGTAATGAACAGGTTAAATTTATAAAACAGATATATAAAAATATATGTCGAGGTTGCATTTTATACTACTCCTAATTTAAATAGATTAATAAATAATTCAAAAAATAGGTGTAGTATTTTAAATCAAAGTTGTGCAATATATAAATGGCTATGTGTTTGTGGAAAGGCATATATTGGGGAATCTCGATGTACATTGGAGAAAAGATCAAGGGAGCATTTGTTATTATATAAACGAGTGCAAAAATCAAGACAAGAGAATGTTAGAAATGATGATGTATCACCATCAGTATTTTTTGATCATAATGTAACATGTAATTATGGTTTTGATTTTGATTTTAATAAAGTTAAAATTCTGTGTATTGAAAGAAATAATAATAAACGCAAAATTAAAGAAGCTATGTTAATAAAAAGTGAAAAGCAACAGTTGATAAATAGACAGGCAGCCAATATAAAAATTAATGAATTGTGGGAAAATTGATGTATGACGTATTACTTTTGTTTACATTTGTAACGGTTTTTTCTAATACAATTTGAGTCTAGTTGACAACGACTACATAGATAGTTGAAAGTACTTCTATTAAATTGGTATATATTTGTTTAAAATATTGTTACTGTATTAATTATTGTATTGTTTTGAATAATTATATATATATATATATATATATATATATATATATATATAATAATAAGATGACCATTATATAATAAATATTGTAGTAAAAAATAATAATGAATACAATGGTAATAATACACTATAAAAACTATTATAGACCACAGAAATATTTTCAGTTAATCACTTAACATTCTTTAATTGTTATTTCAATTCAAATATAGTAGTAGTAAACATCATCAAGTCATATTCTATGATTTCCAAATTTTAAGATTAGCAGATTATCTATTAATTACAGTATAGTGATATTTCAACATCATCAAATCATTTTCCAAATTTTAAGATTGACAGATTGTTGATTACTTATAGACATTCTACTTCTATTTATGAAAATTGCCTTCTTTCTATTTTTTATTATGGTTTCACTTCTCGGGAAGAATCTTAACACTTTCAAGATCAAAATTAATGATAAAACTTACATATTTTTCAGGATCAAAGAAAACAAAAGCTGTAGGTTTACCTTTAATTTTGATTTTGAAAATGTTAAAATTCTTCATAATGAGAAAAACTATAATAAAGGAAAAATTAAGAAAGCACTTTTTATAAATGGAAATAGAAAATCTGTAATTATTTGATAATCTGTTAATATTAAAAGTGAGGAATTATAGTATATGACTTGGTACATTTATTTCTGCATAGCAGTTGAAAAAGATTAAGTGGTTAACCAAAAGTGCTTCTGTGGATTGTAATTATTTTTATAATATATTATTACAGTTATATTCATTATTTTTTGTTGCAATATATACGTTTTTAATTGAAAACTTATAATTGATTTTTATTTTTAGAATTAATGAATTTGGTATTTTTCATATGATTTATTTGATGTTACTTTTATATTTTAAAAAAATAAAAGAGAAAGTGTTCTTTGTACAAATCAAGCATACTTTTAAAAATTTTAATCACAAAAATCATTCAATACATTTTAAAATTATATTTTATTTATAATCCAAAAATTTCATTCTGTTTATTAGCTTAAAGATTGCAGTCATAAATTAAGTATAAGTATAAAACTTTTTAAAAAAGCTGTTACACTAAAAGTTCATGGCAAATCACAGCATTTTTCAGCAAACTATTTGTGCCCATAACACTTCTTAAGAATAAAAAGAAATTAAGACTAAACAATGACTTTAATCAAATAATATTTGTTTTTATTATTTTAGTTTTCTATTTTTTAATTTAAATTATGATATACCGATTGTTCATTTATTCTGTCTGTTTTGAATTTGATATAGATTTTTTCTTTCTTTCTCCATTCTCATTTTACAATCAAAGAACTGTTTTATTCTAAAAGTGAAAAGCACTTTTGATGGATTTCTCTCATCTTAAGATCTAGCTGGATGAAGGTTTTTAATGTCTTTTTCAGTAGAGTTTGCATTAAGCTATCAATGTTCAATAAGAAAAATAATAATAATAATAAAAGAAAAAAAAGTTGGGTGCTATCTTTTCTATGAGATTGATCTCTTTTTGATCAATTCATCAAAATTCATTATTCATAGAGTTTTGCCTTTTAAAAAAATATATTTTCAAACTTATAACTAAATAAACTTTTTATGAAAAAAACATATATATATATATTATATATATAGTAACCTTCTCCTGTGATCATTGGACAATCAGGCCTATACATTTCTGTAATCATAAATAAATCATACCGCACATTTTAGGCGCTATAATCTTACCTGTAGCCTTTCCCCCTAATCTAACTAGTCCAATTGACACGTTTGGAAATCATATCTTTCTCTGCAACTTTCCTAGCTACAACTAATCTAGAATATATATCTAAAATAAATGATAAACTAAAGATGATTTTTTTATCAGCTAAGCTCGCATGAAACTATAATCTTAGAGAAGATCACAAGATGGATTAATAATTTCTGGTCAAGCTAGCCTCAAAATCCACAACAAGCAACCAAACAAAAAAATTATAAATAAACTTCATATTGTCAAACTAATAAATAAATAATAATTAGATCGATGGAATGAATATGAAATTAGAAGTATAAATTAGGCAATAAGTAAATGAGGATGTAAATGATTAAGTGAATGATGCAAATAAGTAATAATTAAATAATAAAATAAAATGAGTCTGAGAATGAAGTTGTGTAAGAGTTAATGGATGATTAAGATGAGAATGGAATAAGAGCTAATGAATGATGAGTGAATTAGGATAATGAATTAGGATGAAAAAAGAGAATAAAGAAAGATTGAAATGAAAGATGAGAGGAATGGTGATGATGAAAGATGATGTACAGAACTCTAAATTTGATATTGAATTAAATGATAATAAGACAATTAAATAAAATACAGATTCTAAGCTTACTAAGACCAGAATATTCACCATAAAGTCAAAACCAACTATACATTTCAGACAAAAGAAGTAATAGATACTTTAAAGTTTGGTTGACCTTATATCTCACAGTGAATGTAACACAATTCCACTCTAATTACAATAATTATCTGGATACAAATTTACCCTAAATTCAAATCTTATTACAAATTTATATAACTTATCCTTCTCAGGGTTCACATAGCGTAAATTGTAATATACAAGATACACTTGGGTCAGTGAGAGGGATTTTACCACTATCCAAGCATAACACACCTAAAATAGCTCTTAATACTGAATTGAATTACTAAACCATATTCAATAATTTTAAATAAATTCTATAATTCCCTAACTATGCTAAACTTTAAGTTCCAATAAGTAAGAGTAATTTTTCAATAACTAAACATAATAGCTTTCCAACTTTCTTTCTCCATTAATTAGAAACAAGGTGACCAAGACCAGTGAATGATAGATCTGTGGATTCAAATGAACTGATCAAACCAATATTAGGTTTTTAATCTTTTAGTATATCACTTAAACTAATATTCTTTAGGTTAGTATGTTTAATTATTAAGTTATAATGCCCTAGATATACTCATAAATTATAGAGTTTAACACAATTATTCTGATATACTTACATATAGTGACTTTTACAATATTGATTGATGACAATTTCACTATAATCACAGGATAGGTCGATAGCAATAACAATAATATAATGTGTGGATGTGTTGATTAGCAATAAGAATACTGACAACTAAATCAATTTTTAACACAACAATATTTATTTACATTATGTACAAGTCTCTTTCAGACACATTACACGAAACAAGATAAATCCATTCCAAAATTAAGGATGGCAATTAATGATGTGGTAAGTAATAACCAATTAATATGACAAACATTTTGCATATGTTTCTTCATTATTCTATCAAGGAGACTAAGATAGTTAAACTTATTTGAGCTATCTTAGCATTGAAATTGCAAACAAAATGTAATAATATCCTTTGGATATATGCAATTTTTAAATAAAAAAAAAACTCTAAATTACAATTTATTATATCAAATTGTAGCTCTAATACAAGTAATAATTTATTATAATTTACTATATAAAATTTTTATTGCATTAATGTGGGGCAAACATCATCAGTTAAATGCACACATGACACCAAAAACATTCACTATGTCCACAACTTAACCATTTATTAATTAACTGATATTATTAATTCATCAGTAAATACCTACTTGTTGAAAACCAATACACATTGTCCATGTACACACCTTGCTCTTTTATGTAGAAATTCTACAACACTAGTAAGTTTTTTTTTTGGTTGGTCTTTCTATAAACTGATGATGATTACGCAACATCAGAAAGACAATATTTCCATTAGACAACACTATAGCTATATCAGACTTTATCTTATCCTTGCTATTCGATCTAAAACACACTACACTTTATCATACATGGTGGAATATTAACTATATAACTTTTTTTTTTTTTTGGGGGGGGATCTAAATAAAGGAGGCTCTACAAAACAACATGATAGTTGTATATCAAGAAACAACATAATAGTTGTGTAAGAATATGGCCAATTCTGATACCTTTTCATAAGTATAAAAGTGTGGGCAATGCCTCTCCACTGGAAAACAGAATTCAGACCATGGGATCTACCTCTTTTAGGTGTAACTATGCTCTAAGCACTAACTCTTAATCAGCCCCAACAATATCATCCTCTCATATTAATCACAATTGGGAATTTTTCATCATCTCATGTACAATATTAATTATTATTATATCTAAGGCTCTTATATGTAGCCCTAACTCATCCTAAAATCTATCACAAATTTTAATCAATACAATAGCAAGGTAAAACAACACTAGTAATCTAAGTGGAAACATAAATATTCCATTGCACATTGCAGAAACTGTTAATGTTTTATAAACAGACCAAGAATATCAGTAAAATAACCATTAATTATTTCAAAACAATAATTATCCCTTTTATTATAGCAAGCCATGTACACGTAAACGAGGAGGATTAAACTACATTTTGTATTTAAAGTGGACATTTCGTTTATAAGTAAAATTAAGGAATAATAAAAAAAAATTCTTATTAAATTATTTTATATAATAGAATAATGGTATCATTATGTGTATCTTTTTGACCAGTTTGGGTCTATTTGTTTCCCTCCTCAATATAATATTAACATCTGTTTTAGCAGTGAAAGAGGTAAACATTTCTCTTTCTTACCCGATATATAATATTTATTTTATGCTTTCCCTTCATTGGGAAAATAATATAAATATGGATAATAAATGTATATAACTTTATACACAGCTACATCAATACTTAGTATATTCTATACCCTTCATTGGGAAAATAAAATAAATATGGATAATAAATGTATATAACTTTATGCACAGCTACATCATTACTTAGTATATTCTATACCCTGATATATATATATATATATATATCAACTAATGTCTGAATAACACATGGAAAAAAAAAACGCATTACAATATTATATATAGCAATTAACAAACCAAACAAACATTACAGTTTCTACCATTGGACTTTATTGAAGTTTGATTTGTTCTTATAAGTAAAACACATGAAAACGGATATGATAAGCAAACATTCCTGAGTAATATATATATATATATATTGGTTATCCAGTTCAATATTAACATCTTCAGAAAAAATTCAAACATTTCTCCAATGCCAATAGAAATCCTTTATCGGTTTGTGTACTGATGTAAGCATACTGAAGCAATATTAAAACATTTTCCAAAATAAGACACTTAAAATAGGTTTAATTAATATCTATTGATTTGTCTATTTTGGTTTTTTTTTGTTTTTCATCTGCATGAAGATCTGTTATACTCTTAAATAATCTGAGAGATTTTAAAAACCGTTTAAAATGTTATTAAATTGCAAGTTATTTACTAACGATAGATGAATACGATTTTCTAGGCGATTTTAATTAATCTGTAACATATATTTTTCCAAATGTAGCACAATTATAATCAGTTTATTTTGATCTTTGGAAATAAACTTTTAAATCATTTATGAATTTTGTTTACTTGGTTTTCCGTTTTAATTAATATGTAATATATATATTTTTCCAAATGTAGCACAATTATAATCAGTTTATTACGATCTTTGGAAATAAACTTTTAAATCATTTATGAATTTTGTTTACTTGGTTTTTCCATCCACAGTAATTGTCACAATCTTAAATAATCTGGGTAATTTTAAACACTTAAAATATTATTACTTTATAGGTTGCATAATCAAGGGGAAAAAATCAATATATCTCTATTCACTATTATTGGCAATTTATTTCATGTTTAAGAATGTTAAATAGAATTGATTTAATATTAAGCAACTATTAAGACTGACTACTTCCCGGGAATATCAAAGCAGACCATCTCTCTTTCCAATGACATAAGAAATATTTTATGCATTTTTTTTTCAAAACTAATTACTTTATATGACTTAAAGTAAAATTTTAATTTCTTCATTATTTCTTAAAGTGATTTAGAATATTTTTTTGAAATATTAATTTACACACAAATGGATTTTTCTGCTTAATGCTGAATTAATGGTAGTGCAAAAATTAAAATACTTGAATCTTTTTTTTTTCTCTTCAGTCTAAATAACTTTTGTGTTATAAGTTTTGATAATTGGTTAAAATAAAGAAAACAAAAATAAATGCTTACATTTTCTGGTATTATTTTCCATTCCAAATAGTACTATTTGACAAATACTTATTCAAATAGTGGTCCTTCCAGTGTTTCCTTTCGTAGGCAAAGTTAAGAATCTAAGATCGATGGAAAGTTGTGTAGAGATTCACAGGATTATTAAGTTTACTCCATAGTATTCAAATCGATATATCTATGAAATTTTGTCCCAATTAATTTTTAAAAAAATTATTATTTTGTAGCTTATTTCTTCTATTTTACTTCAGAAGTGGAGTTATAATCTTGTTCCATTTACATTTCTTAGAATAGTCCTCCTCCCCCTACAAACTTTTATATTATATACTTTGTCTTATCTGGCAGGATTGGTTCTATTATGGGCCAATCACTGTAAAATGTGAATAAATTAAGTTTTATCCCTCTAGTGAGAATCATCTAGACTGATGCATTTCAATTTACATTAAAATATACTATATTTAAAGATTGTTTATAAAAAAAATTTAGAAGACTTATAAATTGATTTTGCTGTTTATTTTTAATTATTGTTTAACAATACCAACAAATAAAGTGTTAAATATTTTATATGCTTCCCAATAATATTTTAATACTATTAAAACATTTGAATTAGTTGCCACTGGAACAATGTGATAAAATGTTTATGGGATTTATATCCACTCTATCAGACTTTCCAATGTCTCACAAACAGTCAAGATCATCATCACTTTTTAAGATGTTTCTTAGTGAGCTATTGCTTAGTGGGAAAATTATAATCCACAAGCATTTCACTCTATAACTAGTCTCTACACATTGATGTTCAATATCTTAACAATTATTACCAATTAAAATTTAAAATTTTACACATTTATCCACTGGATAAAGCCTACTATCTTTGAGCCAAAACATATGGTTACAATATATATATATATATATATATATATATATATATAATGTTTAAGTTTATATAAATTGTGTGTGTATATATATATATATATATACACACACAATTTATATAAACTTAAACATTTTAAATATTTTTTCTACCAGTGATAAATGTGGTATCATATTACATTTCTTTCTTTTCTTTTTTATGGTTGATTCAATAAAATTAATGATCAGCTCATATTAATCTGAGTTTTTTTTTAAATTTATCTTTTAATTAATAATAATTAGATACACATTTATTAATCAATACTAGATTGCTATATCTGAATAAAACATTGTAAACTTGGGATGTGAAAAAATGTCCATAGTCTATACAGATTAAATTTTAGATCATAAGATTTAAAATCATATCCTTATTGATTGTCCTTACATGAAGTTATGTTAGTGTTTTTATATTATGTTGATATAAAGTCTATATCACATTTTTGTATAATAAATTTGATAGACAATAAATTTATTGAAATTGAAGTAGTATTAGTATAAACATTTTTTTAAGATTTTGTAATCGTTAATAAAATATTATAAAGAAAACTGAAAAGATACTAATCAGGAGATAGATTTAGTGGTTTGATTAAGTGTTATGTCATTTTTGATTTATGTTTGTCCACATTTATAGTTATCAGTGGCTGTTAAATTCTAGTATTGCTGCAGATGAGTATGTGGCCATGAGTTGCTAAATAAATTGATGAGACTCCAATTTACCTAAAAAGATCAGATCTAGCAGTTTCATTATTCAATCTGAAAAAAAGAATGTGTAATTTTAATTCCATTTTTATACGTAAATTTTTCAATTGTTGGTTCTTGATTGAAATACTGTATTACTATGATGAAAATTCTAATTTGGTAAATGTTACCAAGATACATAACATAATATAGATTCTCATTTTGATAATCATCCAAGACAGAAGTGGTCAATATTTTTGATTAATAACTTAAAAAACCATCAAAAAGTTTTGACCATTTATTGTTAAACCAAATTGTTTGAAGATTGCATTCAAAATGTTAAAAATATTTTATGAATAATCTTTTTGATTTGTAATAATAAAACAAGTAAAAGTCATACACATTTAAAGATATATTTAGCAGAGGTTTTCAGTATATCTGCATGAATTTTTCATATGAACAAAAACATCTGAAAAAGGTTAACAACCTTCAAATTGAACATTATATGCTAAACCAGAATTTGTATTCTATTCTGAACCAAAACTCATCAGTTGCCCAAGTCACAATCTATTTTTTTTTATATTTATTAAAACCAAATTGATATATTGCAATTTACAAGTGTTGAACATTTGCATTTACAGTTTTGACAACAACCAATTTAGATAAATGCATTAATGATAATTATTATTCATCTATTGATATAGAATATTATTCTTTGCTGAGATATAGTTTAACTCTCAGTTAAAGAGTAGTGTATCTGGATCTTAATTATATATAAACACATAAAAATAATCCAATTTCTCATTGCTAAATGTAATATCTTTTTTAAAAATATAATTACAACCTCCACTGATGTATAAACTAAGATATCTGAAAAAGACAAATCACCTCCAAGATCTGAATCTTTATGATTACTTGGCTTTTTCAGAAGTCTTTGTTTATATATTTCAAGAATGTATAATCAAGTAAAAGATATAAGTATATGTAGAAAATGAGAGGTGAGGTTAATTTATTCCTTGTGTATATGTATGATCAAAAAATAGATATCAATCTTTAACTGACATTTAAATTTTATACACAGTATATAGTCTAGGAATATTTTTTGTTTAATAAATGATTACTATAATATCATTAATGGGTATTTTAGAACTATAGCTGCAACATAAGGGAGATAGGAGATCTTTTTCACACCCACAATAAATGTGTAATGCCGCAATGACATCAAATTGGAAAAAATAAACCCTGTGAGTATACATGTAGAAACGTGTTTTTCTTTATCAACACGATCTTTTTTTCATAATACTGTGACATTTTCCATATCATAATTAATATGTATTTTTTGTGTTTTTTTTGTTCCCTTTTTTTGGTTTAATTTGTTTATAACAAAAAAATACATTTATTAGCATTTCTGTTGAAATCCCCAATCCATGTGGAAACATATTTTTCTTCATCAACTAAATCTGATTTTTTTGTAATACTTCAACATTTTCAGTCTTATAATTAATATGTATTTTTTTGTGGTTTTTGTTCCACTTTAATATGTATTTTTTTTTTTTTTTGCATTTATTAGCGTTTCTGTTGAAAATCCCAGTCTATGTGGAAACATGTTTTTCTTTATCAACTAAATCCGATTTTTCTTGTAATACTTCAACATTTTCAGTCTCATAGTTAATATATGTATTTTTTGTGGTTTTTGTTCCATTTTTTTTTTTTATTTAATTTGTCTATAAAAATATATTTATTAGCATTTCTGTTGAAAATTCCAGCATATTCTGCAATCACATGCTACATTTTTAGACAGAAAATTTTTAGTACAGAAATCCATTTTCAGTGGTAATATTAATGTTTTTGTTTCATGGCAACAATTTTTATTATATATTACATGGTAAATGTTGTATGAGTATACTTAAAGTGTTTTTTTAAATATTATTTAAAAACCCAAATCATTTACTGTTTGTTTAGTAACAATATTTTGTGTAATGGCATCATTTCATTAAAATCACAAATAACATTTTTTTTTTTAAGAAGGTCATTCTTAAAAATTGTTAGTGTGAAAATTGTAAGTATAGTTAAGGTCTTTTTATAAACATTATTTAAAAACTAAAATCATTTTCTGTTTGTTTAGTGTGTATTTAAACTAACAATTTTTTTTTGTGTAATGCTGTCATTTCATTAAGATCGCAAATCACTTTTTTTTTGTGCTTTCAAATATCATTCTTCATTAAGATTGCAAATCACTTCTTTTTTATTTCAAATGTTCTTAAAAGTTGTTAGTATCCAAGGCATACATATTTGAATGTCTTATTTAAAATTATACATTTCTAATTGAAAATGATAAATATATTGTTTTTACTTTTATTTCTTTTTAGTTCTGCAACATGGACCACATATTAGATCTACTGCACCTGTTCACATTCATATCAACCTCCTGATAACTTTGTAAATCTTGCCAAAATACCATGTACAACATATGTGTGCACATGTTGTTTTTTTTTCCAAAAAAAGTCATGTACAAGATCCGTGTACATGTTATTTTGGTCAGAACCCAAGATTACAAAGTTTTTGTTGGATTGATATAAATGTGAACAGGTGCAGTAGGTCTAATACATGTTCCATGTTGCAACTTTGAATACTAGAATACCCCCATTAATGTATTTATATTAAAATAATGAATATCAAAATTGATAGTACAGAAAATTTAACTCTTGTAGTCAAAATGCATACATACTCATATGTAAATTTATTCACAGAACAACCAAACTGCAATCAGCTATTCATAAAGAATCATTTAAATAAACTAAATAATCCTCAGCTTTTGTTATATTAATGTCAATCTATTTCTTCAGATATATTATATTTCAAAAAATAGATTGGCATTGATATAACAAGCTGATATTGTTTGCAAGTTCATTTCAATAATTATTTATTAATCTTGCTTGTAAATTATCTTAGTAATATATTCAAATTTATTTATTCCTATTGTATACTGACTGTATGTATATATATCTTTAGCAATAAAATAGCATGTGTGTGTACAGGGTGATCAGTATAGACATGTTAAACCACTTCAGAAATAATAATGATATGCAGAAAAGAAAATCAGTTTACTGCAAGAAGCAGCAGGATAATTTGCACATCTATAAAGTCTAATCTTATGCAAATTAGCAAAGTCAATAAAAATTCCTGCAGAAATTCAAATGGTGTTCTATCATTTCAGTTAAGTCTGGTGTCTAAAGAAGTAGAAATGTGAAAAGTGAAGGGAAAAAGGAAAGAGCAGATTAGAAAAATTGTAAGTGTAGAATAAACCAGTATTAGCAGTAAAGGAAAGTTCTAGCCATAATCTAGTTAGACTATCTCAAGAGAAGTGTGTGAGAAATAAGGTGATTACAGAACTACAGTTTTAAAGAGACAATTATACATTAATTATATACAGATCTATGATATGTTTTGTGATCTAGATTAATTCTGCATTCAACTTGCAATTAGCCAGTTAATTTACTAATCATATTAACTAATATTATTGTTATTCAGAATAAAAAAAGTCTTGAATTTATTGTTAAACTTTTGTATTTATTTTTTTTCAACAAATTATTTACATGCTCATTAAAAATCATTAAGAATATGTATAAGCATTTATTTTTATATAGCGTATGTTTACAATTGTATTACATTCAAATATCAGCCTTTCAAGCTAATTGTGCATACGCTTTTTGCGAGTGTTAATAATAATAAATGAATACTTTCTATCCAATACAAGATATAGTATTTATGCAGGAATAAAATGAATCCACTTATTCCTATGACTCAAATGCTTATATATGAGCAAATCTGAAGTACTGGCAAGGAGGATGGAACACCGATGTCATTCATTCAGACATCGTATATAGTAATTTAAAGTGAGTGTTCCATCCTCACGCTTTCCTTGCCAGTACTTCAGATTTGCTCATATATAAGCATTTGAGTTGTAGGAATAAGTGGATTAATTTTATTCCTGCATAAATACTATATCTTGTATTGAAGAGAAAGTATTCATTTATTATTATTAACACTCACAAACGTGTATGCACAATTAGCTTGAAAGGCTGACATTTGAATGTAAGAATATGTATATATTTTTAAAACATAAATTTTCAATAATTAGCTTTTTTCCAAATGCAATTCATATGATAACATTCAAAGCTTAATAAACCAAAAGAATCTATAATTTGTTGCTAAGAGATCATTAAAAAATAGAGATTACTGACACACGAATGTAACAAGGATTGAGATGTTTTTATTTACCAAGAAGTTTAAATAAAACTGCATTCAACTAGAAAAGATAATTTGCTTTGAAGGTATACTAATAAATATTTTAAAAATTTCTACATGATCCATTGGAAAACTTTTATATGTTTTTGTGAATTAATCCTCAAGGTTTCACATTTTAAAAACAGGCAAAACTCACTAAATGCACAAACCTAGCATCCATTGATTACTCTAGCTTGCTGTGTATGGCATACGTATAGTGAGTTTTTCCTGTTTTATCAACAGTTATACACAAGCATAAGAGATGGTGGTCATGTGATGTTTATTGTTTTCACATTTTGTTGGAAGTTTTAATGGAATCAGAGCTCACTGAGCAAAAAACCATTTAGACCATAAAAAAACAGAGATATTTAATATTGAAATGCTATATTAGTTATGAAAGAAATGTGCAGAAAAATTAAAAAATGTTGCAAAAAGAATTTTAAAAATGCATTAAAATGAAGAAACACCACTACACAGTCAGGAAATACTGCAAAAACTTAAAAAAATAGAACAAAAATTTGAAGAAAAGCAACAACAAAAAAAGATAAAGAAATATCTCAAGAAATAAAAGAAAAATTTGAGGCGATACAAGCATCTTGAAGTTGGAAATTGTATTTTAAATGCAAAAACAAATACAACAAATATGGAGTGTATAGAAATAACATTATATACTGATTTAGAGGAAATGATAAAAAAATCTATTGAATGTAGTAGAAGTAAATTCAAAGCAAGTGCCCAAAGAATAGTATAAAGAATAGAAAAACTGGAAATGAGAAAAGAAGTGAAGAGTGATAATGAACAAATTTAAAATTTATCATTTAAATAAAAACTCCAAGGGACTCAAGAGAAAATGCAGAAAACAAATAAGTAGTTGTCAACATAAATAACATAATAATGGCTTATGCAAAGATGAAGAAAGATACATAAAATTGGTTTACAGAAATGATAAAATAATCTAAGGAAGATACTAAAAGTGATATTACAAAGTATGTAAAACCAAAAGAAAGCTATAAAAGTACAACAATTACAAGACAGCACAGAAATTATAAGATTTTTATTGGATAAATCAAAATTGAGGTGTTTAGTGGTAAAGCAGGATATATATACCCATTAAGCATCTTGACAGTTTGGACAATTATCTTTAATTGAATTCACTAAGAGAAAGATAGCAGGTGGATACTATCTGTAATTACTTACAAAAACCTGCTAAGGAATGATGGAACTCATTAATAAACAAACCAACCTCTTATTCTGGATACAGAGAATTAAATAATTTTGATCAAATGTGCACCAAAAATCAATGACATCAAATTATGCAGAAAAGATTTTGCATAAAATGGTGAAAGTTATATACAATTTTTTTGAAGGCAAGTGACAAAATTATGGTCATTGTCTGCATGTTGCATGTCAAAAAGTGATCATTAAGATTATTCAACATAACTTAATTTTTTATGTCAAACAAGTGATCATCAGCACTGACAAAAATACAATGTGGTGGGAGTTCCCATTGACATAAGTTTCTAGAATCAGGAAGATATATGTAATGGAAATCAACAGGTGATCAAACAAAAGAAATGAGACATTTATGCTCAAAGAATCTGTTTCTATAGATGGTAACAAAAATGAAGAAGGAGTTCTGGAAACAGAAGGAGTACACACATAATACATCATTCTAAAAGTTTTCTAACCCAAAGAAAAGCCAATACTCCAGAAAAATTCTTAGAAAATTCACCATGTCCAGTAACTAGGACTAAAATAAAAAAAGATGGGCATAGACCTAGAAAATGAAGACAACGGAATCCCAATTAGTATGATGGAATTAGAGATGACCTGAAAAATGACAGAACATATCTCAAATTAACTAGGATAAGAACTTCATCTACATTGTAAAAGTATTTTTGTAAAACTTTATCAACTCTGAATCTGTTTAAAAAAATGAATGAGTTAAGGAGAAAATTATTTGTAATGTTTTAAATGATAATATATACGGTAAATCCAGAAAGTGACATTAAAATTACAAAAAGAAAAATTATCAGCTTGATAGAAAGCAAGTGTGATTTTTATGGATAACATTGATAAAAATAATAAAATAATAATCATCTTAGTGCTAAATGGATAGTGTCAACAGCTATGAAAAATATGAGTGATCAATTGATTTCTGCAAAAAATTAAAAATTGTTTTTATTAAAATTTGTTTAGATATGTTCTATTTCTATTGATATATTGGGACTTAATTATCATGTGATGTTTTGAAATGTATATTGTCTTAGGTCCTGCCACAACACTAAGTGGGTTTTTTCACCCACTTGTAGGATTTGAAGGTGGCAATGTGCACTTTTTAATGCTTGTAAATTTATTAGTCTCTAATTAGGCTCAAAAAGAGCAAAGCTTATATTTGAATTTTGATGCCTTGTGAGCAGCTTACAAGAAGTCAAACAGATAATTCTTCTAGATAATTATGTGCTTTATCATGCATCTTAATATCTTTTGGTTGAATTTTTATAGATCCTAAAGTTGGAATCCTGTTCATTTTCTATACAGTTCAATGCCAAGCAATATTCATAAAACATTATTTATGAAAAGAACTGAAATTCATAAATAATTAGAGAAATAAATAAAAATTAAAAGTTTTTAAAAATAAAAATTATACCATTGTCTCATTTTAAAAAGAGATGATTTGTAACGAAAATAAATCTGATAGCAGTTCGAATTAATTATATTACAAAGCTGCATACAAAAAGATTGTTTAATAAACTTATCAAAATTGAGCAATAAATATATAAATTGCCTAAAAAATTAAAAGAAAAGTAAGTTTATGCATTTGGTTATATTGTTAAATATTTACTTTGTAATATAGGAGAACTAATAAAATAATGAATTGCACTATAAAGGAAAAATAGGAAATTATTTCAATACATATTAGAAGTTTGAATTTGCATAGTTATAAAAATCTAAAGTGTTTTATATCTTTTTTCAATTACTTTTTTAGTCGATTTTTATAACTAAAGTAAATTTGATGGAAAATCTAAAAAAATATTTACAATTATGAGTTAATGAAAATAAAAAGGTTGTTAATCAAATGTTAAAAGTCAGTGACATTTTTTTTTTTTTACTATTGTTCAACTAATGTAAATAAAGAAGAAAAAAAACTATTTTTTCTTTCATTCATTTATGCATTAAATCATGACATAATGTTTTCACAACATGTTGTAAAAGGAATAAAGAAAATATTTTTTAAAAACATGTTGTAAAGAAACAGAGATCAAATGTCGTGACTAGCTGCTGAAAAATGTATTGTCTGAAAAATATGTAGTTGAAAAACATCAAATAGATTATAAATAGTCCAGTCCAAGCACTTCAGTCTACCATAGTATATTTGAAGATTCAATTCAAAAATCAGTGTTGCAATGATACAATGCTGAGGAAACCGCTGGCTAACATGTTCTTACTATAAGTTTGATAGCCACATGACTCTCTCTAAAAAACAATCTACTAAGTGTGGCTAGATAACAAAAACACATCAAACAAAACACCTAGAAAATGCAATTGGATGATGAAACAAACACTGACGTTTTTTTTCAAATCAGCCATTGCCTCCTTTAATAATGTTCAAAAAAAATTGTTAGTGTTGTAAGAACAATTGAAGACCTACAGATACTATACCCTATTTAACATCACAAATACTGCTCTCTATTCTATTTAACACTACTAGTGTTCCAGTAGGATAACTACCGTGGAGAAACTCATAAAGACAATCACAAATATATTAATAGAATCATATCTTCAGAAAACCAGGAGTTGGTATGGTTTAAATATTTTACATGGTGAGGTCTTATCATTATATATATTATAAGGCTTTAAATTAAAAATATCTTTTATTATTATTATTATTATTATTATTATTATTATTATTATTATTATTATTATTATTATTATTATTATTATTATTATTATTATTATTATTATTATTATTATTATTATTATTATTATTATTATTATTATTATTATTATTATTATTATTATTATTATTATTATTATTATTATTATTATTATTATTATTTTGTATAATTATAATAATTATGAGTATATACACAACAGTTTTATATTCCTTGTGAATAAATTAAGTGTTTCATTATTAATCCATATAGTTTGTGTTTGCTTATCTAACTTACTCCAAATATTTTGTTTTTAACCTATACTATGCTAATAAGATTGTCAACCCTGAAAAATTATGAAATACACTAGAGAATGTGCAGGGATTGTGGTAATAAATTGTAAATGATGATGACTGACCATTAATAAGTTTTCCAAAGGCACAATTTTCTATTTAGAAGATATGGCATATGAAAGTTTCATTTTTTTATTGTATAAAAACTAAAAAAAACAAATAAAATACCTCTAGAAGTATTTGTACTTATATTATAAATCATCATCATGTGAGTTAATATTATATATATGAATTGAATCTTTTTTATATAATTATTTATTTGAAATCAAAAATGTCTTGTTATATGTGTGTAGTGCACATACCTGGATTAGCATTACAATATATTTGAAATAATTAATTTTTAAATTTCAATGTAAGTAAGAAAAAATAAATATATGAATGAAACACACTACATGCCATTCTGAAACTGTCTAATCTCATACTAAGAATAAAACCGCAGATTTAAGGACTTTTCTTACTTGATAATAAAAAATTGTATAAATATGAAATTAATAAAATTAATCACATTTGATATACTAATTAAAGTATGTCAAGAAATAATTTACCAAGAATTGTAAACCAGTTTAAAAAACTGTTTGCTAGAGAAATGCATGCAACACCATATAAATAGATTTATCATTTTATATTTTCATATTTACAAACAGCTTGTAGTAATCCTTCAATTATATATAGATTGTTGCAATAAGATAATGATGCTATAGTAATAAAAGCAATAAATTGATCTCCAGCCAATAATGAAATTTGAGATTTAAAAATCAAACCATAAAATTAAGTTATCAATAAAAATACAGCTATTAAAATAAACAAAATAATCATAATGCAATAATTAAGAATACTCTGTTGCTGTCAATATATATGGACAATTAAAGCTTGCAACTTGACTACAGAGTATGAAATATTGATACATTGAAGTTTAAATAAACCTCTTTAAACATGAAATAAACATGTCACTGTAATGCAGACTAATAAATAGTCAATTAACATTACAAACTGCAATACTTTTAAATTGCCCATGTATTATTTAGAAATAATAAGCAAAATAGTGTCTAAAGCTAATCTGGGATAATGATATAATTAAGTTCCAACCAGTAACCACCTAAACATTCGCAGTAAAATATAGTAATCAATATTTTTCACTGCTGTCAAGGCAACCTTCACACCTTTTAATAGCTAGAATGGAATCCATTCTTACTAATGGTCCATTGAATATATATGGACACTTAAAGCTTGCAACTTGACAACAGAGTATGAAATATTGATACATTGAAGTTTAAATAAACCAATTTAAACATGAAATAAACATGTCACTGTAATGCAGACTAATAAATAGTCAATTAACATTAAATACTGCAATACTTTTAGATTGCCCATGTATTATTTAGAAATAATAAGTGAAACTTCAATGCATCAATATTTCATACTCTGTAGTTGCAAGGTTTAAGTGTCCATATATATTCAATGGACCATTAGTAAGAATGGATTCCATTCTTGCTATTAAAATGTGTGAAGGTTGCCTTGACAGCAGTGAGAAATATTGATTACTATATTTTACTGTGAATGTTTAGGTGGTTACTGGTTGGAACTTAATTATATCATTATTCCAGATTAGCTTTAGGCACTATTTCACTTATTATTTCTAAATAATACATGGGCAATTTAAAAATATTGCAGTTTGTAATGTTAATTGACTATTTATTAGTCTGCATTACAGTGACATGTTTATTTCATATTTAAAGAGGTTTATTTAAACTTCAGTGTACCAATATTTCATATTCTGTAGTCAAGTTGCAAGCTTTAAGTGTCCATATATATTCAATTGACCATAAGTAAGAATAGATTCCATTCTTGCTAATAAAAGGTGTGAAGGTTGCCTTGACAGCAGTGAGAAATATTGATTACTATATTTTACTGTGAGTGTTTAGGTGGTTACTGGTTGGAACTTAATTATATATATATATATATATATATATATATATATATAGTTCCATACCAGTAAATATATAAAAACAGAGAAAAAAACATATATATATATATATATATATATATATAATAGCGAACCAGTCAATCTTAGCTTAAGATTGAGCTTCATAGTTTCATCTACTAACCTGTGTTCAAACCCTATATTCAATCCCACTCCTTTAATCATATATATATATATATATATATATATATATATTATGTATATATTTGAGATGCGCACCTAAGTTATAAAATTTTAACGTTTCAATAATGTATGTTTTTTTTATTATTAATAATTCTTTTTATTAATTATTAGTTCTTTTTATTAAAGTACATAGGTGTGGCTCAAATATATATATATACTGTGCCAGTCAAAACATGCTTATCCATCTAACACGAGCTGGAACTCACAAAATGTACTTCAAACCCAGTCAAGCCCGAGATTTAGGTCAGGGACCAGCCTGGATTCGAACCCACTCTCCAAGCACCAGATCTAACACCCAATGGATAACATAACAATGGTAGCACACGAGATTTAATTCTTCATCCGGCCCACTAGCAAATCGGAGAAAACAATAAGACTCATGGACTTAAACATATATATAAACAACTTAAATACTAGACATTCCACGGATAAAATCTAACATATTTAAATAATAGGGGCTTTACTAATGAATACTTATGGGCAATTAGTGAATTGGATTGATTTAATAATGAGACAGAAACTGATATATGATGAATTAAAATATATTTATTGACAATTGTTGTTGGCAAATGCACAGGCATTTTATTTATAAAGTAACATTCTCTAGGCAACAATAATTGATGTTGGCAATTATTTTTGCTTATGATTCAATGGAGCCAAATATCCTGCTATACAACTAATCACTACATTAACTTATTTGTTATGTCCTTTTATAATCAGTTCGAGTGGCTCTTTTACGTAAAATCAAACCAAGTCTGGAGTGAAACTTAATACATCTTAATTATAATAAATTTATTTTAACTATGGGCTTTTAAAGCATCCCAGATAGCTTTAGATCGAACGGGTTTTCAAGAATGCTTCGGATCAACGCCGAAGACTGCATATTAGGGAGGGAAGAGTTGGCTATAACGATTTTACTAATACGCTAGGCACAAGTAAAATATAATAATAAAGTGGCTCTGCGGATGGAAGAATAGTTTTAGGGTTTTTGTGACAAACAACGGTTTACCCAAGAACCGGTCGTCATGCTGCTAATGGGGAACCTTTATTTGGTTCAGAGGCGGGGGACTTACGTGCTAATCTGGCCCGTAGCTCAGACTTCGCTACTGCACTACCCATAAGAGAAGATGGGCTGGACTTACCGTGGCTCCATCTTATATATGTATAAAAAAAACAGCATAATGAGAAGATATAAATAAATAAATTCCACATCCGCCAAGCCGAAGGATATTATAAATGAAATATCACATATTAAATGAACACAAGTTTATCAGCTTGATCAAAAGAGCCAACTCTTCTGTAGCATGAGAAATATGTATATGCTACTGACGGGAATATATACAAACTTTACTTTATCCCGTTCAATCTCTTTAGTTATCTATAACTAATAAACTTTTAAAAGGTGGAAAAGTATATTTAATAAGGGACTTACGAATACTTAACTAAAAAAATATACTTATAATTACACTCCAGGCTAGTTTAATCTTTAGTAACATAATAAATAAAGGTTGAAAAGCCACATTTTATATTTATATTAATTAATTTATTAAGTGAAAAAAATATGAATTTGGGTTTCGAAACAGCGCACGAAATGACGCTATATAAATAATTTAAATTTATATGTTTAAAAACATATTCTATAATTAAATGCACGCCGTTTCGAAACATAAGCACAACTAATAATAATTAAAAATAAGCAAAAGAAAAGCAAAATATAACTGCAGTGATTAAATTATATAGCAAAATATTAATTAATAAAGAAAAATTTGCAAAAGTATTACATTTTCTAGAATTAAAATATTATTTTAGGAAACAATTTAGACAGTTTACACTATTGAATTAAGGAAAAATTAGCAAAAAGTATTTCATTTAAATATTATTTCAGAAACAATTTAGCGAGAAAGTTCAATAATATGGTTAGCTAACCTGTTTTGAAGAAACAATGACTGTTTTTGAAATTTACAGAGCTCTGCGATTTTAAATATTAAAACAGTTCTCCTGTAGATGGGCTGGAGATATTCGAAACTGGAATGAAGGTGAATTCTTGGGCGGCTTATGGCATCTTTAATTTAGTTGGGAGACGATTTTTTTAAAATAGTGTTTCTTTAGCTGGATTGAAATCGGAACGAGGGCAAATTTATTTTTACGGCTTATGGCATCTTCAAATTTAGTTGGTGTAAGCTTGGTTGTTCCTTTGGCATTTGATGGATTGAACTAGGCGTTCCATCACGGGAAAGCAGCAAAATTTTGCCTGACTTTAGCCAGACATGTTACGGTTGAACAATTTTGACTTCTGATGTTAACTCTCTTCAAAAGCAAGATGGATTCTCCTCTTCCCGCTTAAAATAAGGCCTATTTATATCCTTCTACTAAACTTTAACACCTTTCTGGAATTTCGTAAACCTCGGGACCAATTGACTTTTAATTAAAGCAAAATAATATAATTCAATTTCTACAACAACTGATAAAATCTCCGAGGTGTTATATTTAATTTCCTTAAAAAATGTATCAAAATATATAAACTATATAATTTGATTCATTTTCATTAATTAAATTCCTTTTCAGGTGTTATTACTTAGCAGAAGGAACGGTATTCTGATTTAATGAAAAAGTCTTTTGTTGCAAACAAAAATCAATCAGAAAACAGATTTTACTTTTTTACCCGGGTGTGTCACTAATTGATATCTTGTTTACAAAAATTCTCATTTTTTAATTGCGAACAGATAATTCTTATTTTATAAAACTAAATAACTTTTAACATATTTGTTTATTAAAAAAAAAGCAAATTTAAAGAAAATACTTGTTTCAACTATATATGTAAAACATTAAATCAGAAAACCGTTAAATAAATTAAAGAAAACATTTACATTACTTTTATTTAAACTTAAATATATATGAATCATTTTGCCGTTATTCCAAGGTTTAAATTATCCATCCACATACGAATATTATAGCGAATATAATTAAGAATTGACTGAAAATTAATAAAACATTTTATAATAATTTATGAGCATTTCTCCGCTATAATTTTATCAAACCTGTCTAATTATAGCGTGTTTTCGTATGTAAATGGATGATGCCATTCAAGCGGCCATTGTAGCAAAGTTTTCCCGCTCGACTTATATATTACATTTTTACATTAAAAATAGGTTCGAAATTAGTTTAGACGAGTAGGTCATTAGGTTGATGGTGAAACGGAAAGGGATTGGAGATTTCCGTTTCATATCAGTAAACTTAGTAAAAAAAAACAAATAAAAAAAAAAGACTTTACTTATATAAACACAGAGGTAAATTATGGTTTCTTTCAAAATATAAACTCATGGCCTAATCCTACGCTAAACCTATGGTAATACATCATAGTAGATTACACTATCATAATACATTTAGTGCTTCTAACAATTATCAACACATATAATGAAATCATCGGTTATTAGTAAATATTTTAAACTTAAACAGATATATACCCAAACGAGTATACATCTTAGTCAAAAATAAAAGATATGTTTTTATATATATAAAATATAATGCGTGTAATATATAAAGGATATAGAGATCAAATATACAGTGTATAATATGTATGTAAGGTATATAAATAAAGTATAACACGGATAATATATAAAGTGTATGTAGATAGAATATAAAGTGTATAATATGTATAAGGTAACATATAAAGTGTGAATATATCTAAGGTATATAAATAAAATATAAAGTGTATAATATATGAAGTGTATAATAAAATAAAAAGTGTTAATATATCTGTATAAAAATATGAAGTGTACAATATATAAAGTGTTAATATAGATCAAATATAGAGTGTATAATATATATATAAAAGAGTATATAAAAAGATCAATCACACACGCAAAAAAAAACTCACAAAAATAACTAACAATTTAAATAGGATCTGGGGGTTGTTTAAGAAGTAACTCCACGCCGGGGTCGAAACAACATCCCAACACATCATCATCATCGTCGGTTATCCATTCATCTTCCTCTGCCCCCCCGAAAAGAGGTCGTTCGGGGTGCATTGCCAAACTTTGTGCGAATTCGCTGCCTTCATACGGTATCCCGTTATGCAGCTCGACATTCTTTTCTTCCGTAAGTGCTTTTTCACATTCCTTGCTTTGATTTTGCGTCACTTGGGATTTGTTCTTTTCCAACCCAATTTGTTCTTCATACCGGTAAAATGTGCTATTTTCATCATCCATCTGGAATTTATGTTCGCTTAAAAATTCATTTTCTTTGACTATGGTACTTTGCTGATCGACTTTGGCTTCGCTCTCTCTAAAATTATTTTTATTATCATCTTCACTCTGGCCAATAATTTGCACTATCTCATGTCTATTAAGTCTCTTAGCTTGGAAATCACTAGCAAAGTTGCTTTCCTTACTTTCCCTTTCTCTCTCTTCTTTCATTTCTGCTACATCTCTCAATTCTGGAATACACGCGGTGATCATGTTTCCTTCTTGGTCAGTTACTTTACTTCTTTGTAGCAGGTTTTCTTTTATTTCATATATTTCCTCTCTGATCTCCCTTTGGGCTTCTTCACACTCTTGCAATTTGCTGTTAAATTCTGCCCCTACTTTAAAGACCCTTTCTTTCAAACCCTTTTCTTGACATTCTACTTGTTCAACTAAAGCCTTCACTTCTTCTTTAATCACAACAAATTCCTTTCTATTTTCTTCTTGGTTTTTATGTAACATTTCTTTAACTTCTCCCCGAATTTCTTCAGACTTCTGCTGACAGCTGGTTGACAATTCCTGTAGACCTTGGCACATTTCTTCCAGTCTTTTATCTCTGTCTGCCATCTCTTGTCTAATATCTCTGCTAAGGTTTTCAAATCTTTGTGACATTTTCTGATCTCTTTCCTCCATTTTCTGATCCATTTTCTCTGCATCCTGTCTAAGCTGTCTCAGCAACCAATTAAAATCCTGGCCTTCCTGCTTAATCTCCTCTACCGGTATCTGTTCAGATATTTCGGTAACTGAATTCTCTGGCATAGCTACAGTTTTTGTTATCTTGTACAATCCTTTCAAAATTATTATTATTTTGTACCTAATAAATATTTGATTTTTAAAACTTTTATACTTTTAATACGGCTGTTTGCTGCTCTCCCCCTTCAAGAACGACTCGTTCACTTCCATCCCAACTCTATGCCTAACTCACTAATATATCTATAAGCCTACACCTTCATCTCGATGCCCGTCCAACATATAATAAATTTTAAAAAAAAATTCGTGTCCCTACTTTTTATTTTATAAAATATACGAAATTCTTTTTTTATTTAAAAAAAAATCCCTTCTTTTTTTCTAGCTTTAATAAAATATACGAAAAATTTAAAAAAAAATCTTTTTTTTTTTTTTCGTCTATATATCTAAAGTATAACACATATTTTAATATTAAAGATGACTTAATAAAAATTTAACTCACCCCCGGTCTCTTCTTCCAGCTGTTTTTTTTTTTATATTATATATATATACTTAAATGGTTCATGCTTATGACCTAATTTCGTTTACCCGTCTGCACCAATTTCAAACCTTTTAACTTTTGGTTAATTTGACGTTACTTTTATATATATATTTCTTACTCATTTTAAACCACTCCAATTCATAAAAATACTTTGATAAAACAACGAGACCCCCCTTTTCTTTTAATCTAAATTTCTTTTCTCTGCTCCCTAATGACAAATTTATAAGAGGATGACTTATAACTTGATCAATCATCCTCGGGCGCCAGTCACTAGTGAACAGGAAAGACACAAAATAAATTTAATAAATTTTTTTGCTATATACACACAAAAGTCCATAACTCATAGGTGTTTACATCGAAGCCTCACTTGGTCGTCCAAACGCGGAAAAAAAAATCTTACATATATACATTATTCAAAAAAAATTTGACTCAAAATCATTAATTTTGACCAAAAGAATTATATATATACTCCATAATCTCTTCAGGGGTGGAAATGAGTTACAAGCCCCATGATTTTGGGCGTCCAAACGCGGAAAAAAAAAAAACTATGTGCCAGTCAAAACATGCTTATCCATCTAACACGAGCTGGAACTCACAAAATGTACTTCAAACCCAGTCAAGCCCGAGATTTAGGTCAGGGACCAGCCTGGATTCGAACCCACTCTCCAAGCACCAGATCTAACACCCAATGGATAACATAACAATGGTAGCACACGAGATTTAATTCTTCATCTGGCCCACTAGCAAATCGGAGAAAACAATAAGACTCATGGACTTAAACATATATATAAACAACTTAAATACTAGACATTCCACAGATAAAATCTAACATATTTAAATAATAGGGGCTTTACTAATGAATACTTATGGGCAATTAGTGAATTGGATTGATTTAATAATGAGACAGAAACTGATATATGATGAATTAAAATATATTTATTGACAATTGTTGTTGGCAAATGCACGCAGGCATTTTATTTATAAAGTAACATTACTCTAGGCCAATAATTGATATGTTGGCTATTATTTAATTGCTCCAATATTATTTAATGGAAACAAATACCCTACTATATAACTAATCACTACATTAACTTTTACCAGTTATGCCCTTTCATCATCAGTTCGTGTGGCTATTGTATGTGAAATCAAACCAAGTCTGGAGTGAAACTTAATACATCTTAATTATAATAAATTTATTTTAACTATGGGCTTTTAAAGCGTCCCAGATAGCTTTAGATCGAACGGGTTTTCAAGAATGCTTCGGATCAACGCCGAAGACTGCATATTAGGGAGGAAAGAGTTGGCTATAACGATTTTACTAATACGCTAGGCACAAGTAAAATATAATAATAAAGTGGCTCTGCGGATGGAAGAATAGTTTTAGGGTTTTTGTGACAAACAACGGTTTACCCAAGAACCGGTCGTCATGCTGCTAATGGGGAACCTTTATTTGGTTCAGAGGCGGGGGACTTACGTGCTAATCTGGCCCATAGCTCAGACTTCGCTACTTTTTTTTTTTTTAACATAAAAGCACTTTTATTGAAGCATATATATACAATTGATTATTTATAATTAGCATACACTATAAACCTTTCAAATAAATACCACATAGTAACATGTGATATATGTCATACAATTCTAACCTATCCTTTGATAGTCCAACATTCCAATTTTTGGAAGAAATTAATACATTATTTTACAAAATTGGTTAAGTGCATTTATAAAGATTTTGAAGAAGTATTAAAAAATATTACTACGCATAAACTCCCGATTACTTGCAAAGACTAGAAAGAAAGTATTACAATGAATTCATGTAATAATGCACAATAAAAAGCATCTGGACCAAAGGCGTAAGTGCATTCATTCCAGCTTTGAATTTTAACTTCATTAAAAAAGGCAAAAGCTAGAAAATCTATCCGGGGATATGGATCATATAGCATTTACACCTAGTGTCCACTGATTATGGTAGCTTATAATAAATAATTCTGGAATAAAATGAACTGAACTGCTTTTGGAAGCATGTGAATAGACCGAGAAAAGTGTGTACCCTTTTGCCGGATTTGAGACATGACTCCTAGATTGCAAATAGAAGTACAATTTATACTATAATTTTCTGAGTATCATTTTACATAAAAGCAACATATTTTATTTTAGTCCAGAAGGACTTTGCAAATCATATAGTAAATATGGAAAAAGCTATTATAATGGCAGACACCTCCCAAGTCCCGCTTCGTTTGGTGCAGTGTAAAATGGGAGCTTTGAAGCTTAAGGTCCATGGGTCATCCAGTTCCATAATTTCTGGCACTTAAACTTCTTATGAATTCCTGAACAATAAATGATTCAATTAGTATTTTTTTTACTCCCTAATCTTTAAGTTGTACTTTAATATAAAAACAAATATATATATATATATGCAATTCTTTGTAGTATAGTGATACTATACCTATCTGCTATATCCAACTCAAATTGAAACGCGGAAAAAAAAAAAAACTATGTGCCAGTCAAAACATGCTTATCCATCTAACATGAGCTGGAACTCACAAAATGTACTTCAAACCCAGTCAAGCCCGAGATTTAGGTCAGGGACCAGCCTGGATTCGAACCCACTCTCCAAGCACCAGATCTAACACCCAATGGATAACATAACAATGGTAGCACACGAGATTTAATTCTTCATCCGGCCCACTAGCAAATCGGAGAAAACAATAAGACTCATGGACTTAAACATATATATAAACAACTTAAATACTAGACATTCCACGGATAAAATCTAACATATTTAAATAATAGGGGCTTTACTAATGAATACTTATGGGCAATTAGTGAATTGGATTGATTTAATAATGAGACAGAAACTGATATATGATGAATTAAAATATATTTATTGACAATTGTTGTTGGCAAATGCACGCAGGCATTTTATTTATAAAGTAACATTACTCTAGGCCAATAATTGATACGTTGGCTATTATTTAATTGCTCCAATATTATTTAATGGAAACAAATACCCTACTATATAACTAATCACTACATTAACTTTTACCAGTTATGCCCTTTCATCATCAGTTCGTGTGGCTATTGTACGTGAAATCAAACCAAGTCTGGAGTGAAACTTAATACATCTTAATTATAATAAATTTATTTTAACTATGGGCTTTTAAAGCATCCCAGATAGCTTTAGATCGAACGGGTTTTCAAGAATGCTTCGGATCAACGCCGAAGACTGCATATTAGGGAGGAAAGAGTTGGCTATAACGATTTTACTAATACGCTAGGCACAAGTAAAATATAATAATAAAGTGGCTCTGCGGATGGAAGAATAGTTTTAGGGTTTTTGTGACAAACAACGGTTTACCCAAGAACCGGTCGTCATGCTGCTAATGGGGAACCTTTATTTGGTTCAGAGGCGGGGGACTTACGTGCTAATCTGGCCCGTAGCTCAGACTTCGCTACTGCACTACCCATAAGAGAAGATGGGCTGGACTTACCGTGGCTCCATCTTATATATGTATAAAAAAACAGCATAACGAGAAGATATAAATAAATAAATTCCACATCCGCCAAGCCGAAGGATATTATAAATTAAATATCACATATTAAATGAACACAAGTTTATCAGCTTGATCAAAAGAGCCAACTCTTCTGTAGCATGAGAAATATGTATATGCTACTGACGGGAAGATATACAAACTTTACTTTATCCCGTTCAATCTCTTTAGTTATCTATAACTAATAAACTTTTAAAAGGTGGAAAAGTATATTTAATAAGGGACTTACGAATACTTAACTAAAAAAATATACTTATAATTACACTCCAGGCTAGTTTAATCTTTAGTAACATAATAAATAAAGGTTGAAAAGCCACATTTTATATTTATATTAATTAATTTATTAAGTGAAAAAATATGAATTTGGGTTTCGAAACAGCGCACGAAATGACGCTATATAAATAATTTAAATTTATATGTTTAAAAACATATTCTATAATTAAATGCACGCCATTTCGAAACATAGGCATAACTAATAATAATTAAAATAAGCAAAAGAAAAGCAAAATATAACTGCAGTGATTAAATTATATAGCAAAATATTAATTAATAAAGAAAAATTTGCAAAAGTATTACATTTTCTAGAATTAAAATATTATTTTAGGAAACAATTTAGACAGTTTACACTATTGAATTAAGGAAAAATTAGCAAAAAGTATTTCATTTAAATATTATTTCAGAAACAATTTAGCGAGAAAGTTCAATAATATGGTTAGCTAACCTGTTTTGAAGAAACAATGACTGTTTTTGAAATTTACAGAGCTCTGCGATTTTAAATATTAAAACAGTTCTCCTGTAGATGGGCTGGAGATATTCGAAACTGGAATGAAGGTGAATTCTTGGGCGGCTTATGGCATCTTTAATTTAGTTGGGAGACGATTTTTTAAAATAGTGTTTCTTTAGCTGGATTGAAATCGGAACGAGGGCAAATAAATTATTTTTACGGCTTATGGCATCTTCAAATTTAGTTGGTGTAAGCTTGGTTGTTCCTTTGGCATTTGATGGATTGAACTAGGCGTTCCATCACGGGAAAGCAGCAAAATTTTGCCTGACTTTAGCCAGACATGTTACGGTTGAACAATTTTGAACTTCTGATGTTAACTCTCTTCAAAAGCAAGATGGATTCTCCCTTCCCACTTAAAATAAGGCCTATTTATATCCTTCTACTAAACTTTAACACCTTTCTGGAATTTCGTAAACCTCGGGACCAATTGACTTTTAATTAAAGCAAAATAATATAATTCAATTTCTACAACAACTGATAAAATCTCCGAGGTGTTATATTTAATTTCCTTAAAAAATGTATCAAAATATATAAACTATATAATTTGATTCATTTTCATTAATTAAATTCCTTTTCAGGTGTTATTACTTAGCAGAAGGAACGGTATTCTGATTTAATGAAAAAGTCTTTTGTTGCAAACAAAAATCAATCAGAAAACAGATTTTACTTTTTTACCCGGGTGTGTCACTAATTGATATCTTGTTTACAAAAATTCTCATTTTTTAATTGCGAACAGATAATTCTTATTTTATAAAACTAAATAACTTTTAACATATTTGTTTATTAAAAAAAAAGCAAATTTAAAGAAAATACTTGTTTCAACTATATATGTAAAACATTAAATCAGAAAACCGTTAAATAAATTAAAGAAAACATTTACATTACTTTTATTTAAACTTAAATATATATGAATCATTTTGCCGTTATTCCAAGGTTTAAATTATCCATCCACATACGAATATTATAGCGAATATAATTAAGAATTGACTGAAAATTAATAAAACATTTTATAATAAATTATGAGCATTTCTCCGCTATAATTTTATCAAACCTGTCTAATTATAGCGTGTTTTCGTATGTAAATGGATGATGCCATTCAAGCGGCCATTGTAGCAAAGTTTTCCCGCTCGACTTATATATTACATTTTTACATTAAAAATAGGTTCGAAATTAGTTTAGACGAGTAGGTCATTAGGTTGATGGTGAAACGGAAAGGGATTGGAGATTTCCGTTTCAATATATATTGTAACCATTCGATTGTTGTCCCAACTACATAATATCACCAAAACATAAGTGCGCTAAGAATTGTAACCTTCTCACCGATCAATTCCCGCTGCACATTGTCAGCTATTAAGAGCTGTAACCAAAAGCATATCATGCCATCTATATTGTGCACCAAAGACCACAACCAAAATCTGGAGCAACTTACCACAGACCAAACTAATGATCTAACATAAACTTTTTATGATTTAATTTGATCGCAGCCAGGGTGTACCCAGAAGACCTATCATAGTAGTATGATAAAATACATTAAACAAATTATAAGTATGTAATGTTATTATCTTTCAAACCTTAATTTGTGACTTTCATTGTATGAGACCCGATGGCCGACCATGTACAAGATGGCATAATTTGTGGAACTACATAAGATTATGAAATTTTAAACCATCTATATGATTTTTAATACAAATGCTAGTCCAGGTAAAGCTTTGCAATAAATAAACATAAATACTTGGGTTCTTTTTTTATAGTTTACTATATCACTGAGACTCTTATTATACTGACAAATGACAATTTAAAAACGTTAAGTAAATATATTCAATCATGTCATTATCTGGTAAATCTGTTTACAGGTTTAATAATCAATTTGTATTGTATACTAGAATCAACTTCGCAAAGCTAAAATGATGGAAAAGGTAAATGGGATTTTATTGTACCTTACACATCATAAACTACCAAAGACGAAAAGCATCCAAATGTTTTCTCAAAATATCACTAAACTCTTATATCATGTTGATGATAGTATGTACTTCAATGTATGCTCTATCCAAGGTTTATGATTTCTGATTTTACGAATGACAAATAGCAATGGCACAGTAAGTTTAATTATAAATCAACGTTTATTTACAAATTTATGAATAATAAGTAATTAATTCTAATGTTATAATTAAAGACATAAATAAACAAATAAAATAAATAAATTATAATTCCATCGACTTTCTTCAATAACATATCATAGGTACAGTTTTTAAAAACCTAATCATACCTTATATTTCAATTTGATATAATGAATGTATTGAGGAAATTATACTAAATTCAACATCAACTCATAAAACATCTAATGTCATTTCCAGATTCAATAAATCTATACCGTAAACTTATAATATTATAATAAATAATATTATATCTGTAGGATTTAGCTATAATGCAATCATTAAATAAAGTGAAAATTTAAACTTACATTCAGGTAAATAATAATCAACCAACAGTTAATTATTATGAGGTAACTTGAATAGAATGTCCTGCTACAATTTAATAATCTAACTTATAAATTATACTTACAAATGGAAGAAGATGATTTAGCAGAATAACTAAAATACTTTGCCCAACTTATATCTATGAAGTAAAACCATATTCCTGTGGATGCATTCATCTACACATAGGAATTGAATAACACTAAACGCTTTGTGGATTTATACACCATCATAAAGTAATAAGTATAATTACACAATTCCGCGGATTAACCACCAGCACAGGAATGAGTGTAAAATACAAAAAAAATGGCAATTAAGTAATCTGCAGATTAACCACCGGCACAGATTAATGCCTTTTAACATTATAAAACAACATTACTATTTACTTCACATTAAAGTGCAAAATCATCCTCCTCAGTTATTCTGACCATTCAGAAAACACTAACATTTTAGCAAATGTGGGTTCTTGCATAATAAAATGTTACGCTAATCAGGACAACTAATGTACTAACTTATCTTGCTTAAAATAAAACATATGTAATATAATATAAGTAACATTAGTATAGGAATAGAAATCTGGAAAGACTCACAAAATACCTCATAAAAATTGATACATCTCATAAATTCATTTAGTACTTTTCAAGCTTTTTCGCAAGCGCTATTCTCTTGAATAAGTATTTTATTCAACCCCTATTAATTTAAACTTAATAAAATATAACTTATGAACTTCACATGCAAGTTCATCTAACGATAAAATTAAAGTAATGCATTATTCATAAAATACATAAAATCTAACAGGTGTGTGTGTGATATAAATTAAATGTATAGCATTTTATAGTTCAATACATGAATTCTAGCAGGTGTGTGTATCACAAATTAAATTGTATAGCATTTTATAACTACAAATATGATCCGTGAAATCCATGTACGATGTGTCGAACAATAAATATATGAAGTAATAGCTACAACTATAGTTGAATTCCATACATGTAATTTTATCCATTTGTATTAGTTATTATAAGCACTATTAGATTAACGATTTTACATGGCTCCATAAACATGAAACAATTCCAATGATATGACACGCAGAGTTTAAATGAAAATGTTTTTTCATAAGTTATTAATTTCTACATTTCTCTATTAAAACTGTTCCAAGTTTATCACATCCATGCTAATATTTATTTATCCACGCTTAAATCTAGGAATACTAATTATAGCAATTAATTTAATCATTTCAAACTGACGATAAAATTAGAAAATAGCTTTGATTAATTATTTGAAGACTGTTTTTATTATCCAAATGGTAAACAAATTAACTAGCAAATATATTACTGGCATTGCAAAGTTAAATATCAATCAATACTATATTTTTTATTAAAATTATAAACGGAAATATTAAACTATGTTAATAACTTTAACATTTTACTTTAATTTAAACTTCTTCTTTTTTAAAAAGCAAATTTTCATATTTATAAAACTTCTGTAATTAAAATACTTATTTAATTTTTCCAAATTGTAAAATAATAAATAATTTAAAACATACCAAAATCTTGCAATCAATTCTGCTTTTAAACTGGAAAGCTCCGACATATTTCAAATGTAATATTGGAAAATTATTACTGGCGATTTGATCCACCTGGCTAGCCGACTTGAACAGACTTTTAAATTTAGCAATTCATCTTATTATTAAATACCGCTATGTTATTTTTACGTTTATATAAAACTTTGTGGTAATCCGTTTACTTGTTAACTATTTTAAAATAAGCTTATCATATTTACACCATTTGCCTTTTACCATTTTCTTTTCTTTCTCCCTCCAAAAGCAACACTATCAGACGATCTTTTTTTTAATTCGCGCTCCTTTCTTTTTTACATTGAAACGCATACGTAATTACTGTATTTATTTTTAATAATTAAATTTAGTTGAACAAATGTTTTTTGTTTTTTTTTTAATTCAATGGAAATAATTTTTAAGACCAATTTAAACAAATAAAAATTATTATTATTTTTAATAATATTTTACCAAATTTAATGTGTTGTCAAAATTTTTAAAAAGTTAAACATTTTGATATGAATTAGTATATGGAAAGAAGCAATTTAAATTTATTAAAATAATATAGACAACAAGTAAGGCAAAATATTACCCATTCTCTCTAATAAATTATTTTGAATATAAGAGAGTAATCTGTTCAAAGTGCAAATCAAGCCAATCAAATCACCAAAAGAAGACAGAGAAATTTTTATACCAGTTACATCAATTATTATATTTTATACTAAAATATATGGTTAAAATATATATATATATATATAGGAGCAAAATACTAACAAAATGATTTTTTAAAAATATTTTATTATATGTCATTTATACATTTTTTTCTTTTTAAAATATTTTTTTTCTATTAAACTGTACTTTATAAAATCCAAGATGGAATGATGCAACTGTTAATTGTCTAAAAATAATTAAAGGGTTGGAAACACTATTGCTTTAATCTGGGGAAGGTATTTTTAATTAAAGTTTTTACTTAAAATAACATGGGGATTAATATTAAAGATTTTCTTTTGTTATAAACACTTTGTCAAATCTATTTGTAATCTGGAAATAGATTTGAATTTATTTTTGGACGTTATCTAACAATTGCATCTTTCAAAAACAATGAACTAAGTAATTAAAAGCATTACAGAAATACCTGGGCCAAGTATAAAATGGCCAGTTTTTAAATCACCTAGAGATTAACTACTATTGAAAGAACTGCAGTGAGCATAACCTACGCTGGTGTGAAAGTTAAAAAAAATAATGATGTAGTAGTAATTCCACCACCCTTCTCGACCCTGTTGCATCATCATCTGCCACTGCCATTATATCATGCTCCCTAGAATAAAGTAAAGACCTGATGGAGAACTTTGGAATGCTAAATAAAAGTTTGCTGTCATGCATGAGCTGGACTTTTTATTATGAACTTTTAAAATAGTGCAAGGTAAATTATTTCAAACCGCCACCATTGAAACTAATTTTAGCTTACCTAACTAGTCTCAAACTCTACTATCAATTTATCCTAATGTATAATTTCATTTTGTAACTTCTCTAGTATGTAAATTGCTCTCAAATAATTTTTATTAATTTAATCCTCTCTCATACACTCTAACTTTCTTTAATTTTGGTGTGGTCATTTATTTATTACAAGTTTTTATATGTGTGTTTTTATTATTAATATGCCAATCTTAAGCAATCTGCCAAGTTGAATTTCTAAAGTCTTTTCTACTTTTAAGTAAACCTTCATGAATTGAGACTATTAACATTCCCCTTAAGACATAATGCCTTATTAATTAATACACTTACCAGGTTGTTTTACGAGACAACATTTTATTTATGTTTTAGTATATATATATATATATGTGTGTGTGTGTGTGTTTACCTCTGTATTTTCTACCTGGGGAGAATCCAGAACTCAAGCTAATTAATGCTCTGAAACCTTATTTATTTTAAAATATTCATTCAATTCTGAAAGAGTGACTTATTATTTGTTTTCTATATATAACTGCTAGTTTTTATTTTATTGTTCCATACTCTTAAAATATAAAATACTGTATTTAATGATTCCAGATATTATAAAATTAAAGAATGTGGGATTGATTTATTTTAAATAACAAAAAAGGGAAGGGGATAAATCTTAATGTTTCTTTTACTAAATATAATCTTCATGTATATTTTATTAAATGAAATCTTCTCTCTACATATATATTATAACAGCATAGTATATTATTTGTCTAAATTATAGCATTCAAATAAGGGTCATTTACTTTAAAGCAGTAAAACTTATTCGTTGCCATTAGTGGCATTCATTCGCAATGTGTTACTGACATTCAGCTCATCTTCATGATTATATATATATATATATTATATATATATATATATATATATATATATATGCTTCTAATCTGGGGGTTGCAACAAGTTTGAACCCATATATTTCTTCTCAGATATCATTCCATAGATAGTTGAGCTATCCAGACCCACATTTATTTTGTATAAAAATGCCTCTGGCGTTGATTCCCTTAGTCTGGCACATGCTATGCATATTCACTTCTTTGTAGAAAAAGGCCTCTCATGTCGGTTATACCAGCAAAAGTCTGTGCCATGAAATGTGTATCCACTTTTCTCTAAGCACTGCCCAAGAAGGGGGGCTTAGACTTCATTCTTGTCCAGAAGCATGGCCATTTCCTCTTACTTATTTTTGGCTTTTATGTCAGTATCACCCAAACTTCGTATTATTATTACCATTTCTTTTGCTTATGAACTAATTTTAATGCTGTAATAATATTAAAATTGTGCTCTGCTCAAAATATATATAAATTCCAAATATTACCAGTGTTATTAATTCAATTTATTTTAATCTTATACAATCCCACCATCGTAACTTATTTCTGTATTTAAGAGTATCTTTATGCCTTGGGAAAATAAGTGTTTTTCTTACCAGCACTAATTAACAGAATTTTCATTAAGTATTTTTGTCTTATAATCAAATATGTTTTCAAATGTATTTCATTTATTTTCACAACCATAATGGCATAAAAATAGTTTATATTATATCTGTAATGAATCCCAGAATGAACCCATAGTAATATGTTAGTCACCTTGTTTCAGAAGCATAAATCAAAGTGTTAATGGCAATATTATGCAATTCTCTCTAATATTTGATTGGCATCTTAATATTGGACCCACCAAAGATGGGTGCTTATTTATAATATATTATTTTGCTAATAAAGAGCATATGAGAAATAATAGCATGAATGACACTATGTAATCATCTACTGCTTGCTCATTGATGCACATAGTAATGTATGCAATTAATTAAGTCATAATGTATAATAATTTGTCATTATATTAAACTATATTTTATTGTCTAACTTGTTTGAGTAGTTTGATTTCCTTTTTTTTCTCCACTTCCACACAGACAGCCATGTGTGTATATATTTTAGTTAAGTCATAGTTAATAGATGTCTCATTGTCTTCTCCGCTGTGCTAGTGCACTGGATTAAAATTAATTCTCATGTGCCATCACTATTATATTATTCATTAGGTGTTAGATCTGGGGCTTAGAGAGCGGGTTCGAATCCAGGCTAGTCGTTAACCTTAATCTCGGGCTTGACTGGGTTTGAAGTACATTTTGTGAGTTCCAGCTCATGTTAGATGGATAAACATGTTTTGCCCGGAACAATATATATATGTGTGTGTGTATGTAATGAATGATAAACAATGCTTTTATACTAAATGAATATAAAGTCATGTGATAAGCATTAGGTCCAGATGTTCTTAACCGGTGCTTTGCAGAACCTTGGTGCTCATGAACTTACAGAAAGTATCTACCAAAATTTGAAAATTAGTGAAAATATTAAAACAATTATTAGGATAAAATAAAAAGAAAAACAAAAAAGAAAAAGTCATTGTTTTGCTTTTATGTGTGGGTGGAGCCTGTGGGCAAACAGTGGAATGACAACAGTTGAAGTTATCAGATGTATTTCTTGCTAAAAAAAGTTACTGTTATTAATTTTTTTTCAAATCCAACTTTTTAGAGACATTGTCAATATCACAAAATGTATTGTTATGGAATTGTAGGTAAAAGTTCATTTGAAACAAACTGATATTCTAGAAATTAAAATAACTCAAATTATTCTACAAAGAATTAAAAAAATAATTATTCAAAATGCAAAATGGACAAATTTCTAAAATGAAAATTTGATTATGGCACTGGTAGTACTGGTGCTAATGCAAGTATAAGCCATATCAATAATGATACTTACAATAAGTAGAACAAAGTAAAACATGTCAGTAGCCAATATTCCAATGATTATTTAGATCTTGGGTCCACTTATATTGATGAATTCCCTCTATATTGTTTGGGTCTTTGTAATAGTGCAATGATACCAGAAAAATTAAAATTACATTTTACATTTAAACATATTAATCTCCAGTTCAAAGACAAGATTTATTCTTAAAGATTGTTGAATAATCAAATTGATCAAGATAAAAAAATGTAAAAAATAGTAATAATGTCTAATAAAGCACAAATTGCATCAGATAAAGTTGCCAAAATAATTGCTAAAAATTTAAAACCACACACCATAGGAGAGCATCTGATTTTATCACCATGTTCTGAAATAGTTCAAATTATGTTTGGTGATGATGCATTGCTCATTCAGATGACACAATAAAAATAGAATTGTGCATATGTCAGATGATATTGAGAAAACAGTTACTGATAAGTTTTCATAACAATAATTTGCTTTATAAACTACCAAGTTCACTCATCAGTAGTATAGCTCAGTATTAGGATTTGTTCATTCCATCGATTAATATATATATGTGCTCTGTGCACAGGTAATGAAGCTATTAATAAATTGTCAAAATTTTTACTGCCAAGCACTTTCGGGACAGTCTACAGACCCATATTTATGGTGAGTTATTCTGTTAATAACTGTAAAACTATGCAAATTTTATGCAAATTTATGTGCAGATGTTACTTGGACCATTTACGAGATAAGGAATAGCAGGCCTCTCTTCTTTTGCTTGCCGATGGGTCAGCCGCAATGAAGTAAGCTTCCCTAACTTTATGTTTGGTGTTGTTTGTTTCAGAGCAAACGACACTGGCTGTGGTAGGCAGAAAAGCATGTCCAGAGTTTCTCTCATGTTCGACAAAAATCGAATTACCTTCATACTTTGTTTTGGTTTTATTGTAAAGGTATCGGTGTTGAGCTACTCTAGTGGCAATGTTAGTTTTGGTCTCTCCATAATATGTTTCCATACAATTTCTTTGGAGGCAGGTAATTTTGTACACAACTTGAGGGGTGAGTTCAGGTTTGATCCTGTCTTTGGTATTATTTATCAGTCTATTGGTGTTGGGAGGTGAACGGAAAGTGACTTCAAAGTCACATGATAGTTGATTGATAAGGCTTTTAGCTGTAGAGTGAACATATGGGATTAAGATTCTTGGTTTGTTTTCTTTCTTGTGGTTGTGGTTTATTTTATAGAAAAATTTTTTGACTTTTCTGTTGATGGATGAATAAGTGTGTCCTATTTTCCTTAAATCAGTTATATAATTGATGAGATTTTTTCTTTTATCTGCCTCATATTTGCACAAGTTATGGTTCCTAAACATGAATGAAGAGAGGGCTGTAAGTTTGTGTGACTGCAGTGCGTAAGAATTAGGGTTTGTCAATCCTTTTACTTCCAAAGGTTTGACTACCATTTGGTAGTCAAGCTTATCTATATTTTTGCTAACACATATGTGAAGGTATTTGACCTGTTTGTCTTGGTTTTCCCAAGTAGTAGTAAAAGTAAGCTTGGTATTATTATGGAAGCTATCATGAAGGTTAGAGATGATGTCTTCTGGGGCAGCAACGAATATGTCATCAATGTAGCACATATATATCATATGTGGGGTTGACATGAAGAGTGCAGGTAGTATTAGTTTCTCGTAATGGTCAAGTACAATGCTTGCCATTACACATTTATTCATCCATCAACAGAAAAGTCAAAAAAATTTCTATAAATAAACCACAACCACAAGAAAGAAAACAAACCAAGAATCTTAATCCCATACGTTTACTCTACAGCTAAAAGCCTTATCAATCAACTATCATGTGACTTTGAAGTCACTTTCCATTCATCTCCCAACACCAATAGACTGATAAATAATACCAAAGACAGGATCAAACCTGAACTCACCCCTCAAGTTGTGTACAAAATTACCTGCCCCCAAAGAAATTGTACGGCAACATATTATGGAGAGACCAAAACTAACATTGCCACCACAGTAGCTCAATACCGATACCTTTACAATAAAACCAAAACAAAGTATGAAGGTAATTCAATTGTTGTCAAACACGAGAGAAACTTTGGACATGCTTTTCTATCTACTACAGCCAGTGTCGTTTGCTCTGAAACAAATGACACCAAATGTAAAGTTAGAAAAGCTTACTTCATTGCAGCTGACCCATCGGCAATCAACAGAAGAGAGGCCTGCTATTCCCTATCTCGTAAATGATCCATGTAACATCTGCACATAAATTTGCATAAAATTTGCATAGTTTTACAGTTATTAACAGAATAACTCACCATGAATATGGGACTGTAGACTGTCCTGAAAGTGCTTGGCAGTAAAAATTTTGACAATTTATTAATAGCTTCATTACCTGTGCGCAGAGCATATATATATATATATATATTAATTTATTTAAGTGTTAATGAAGTAAAATCTTAACTATTTCATTTCATTGATGAAAATAAAATAGTGAATCAATTTTTATGCTGCAGACAACATACTAAAGATACAACAGGACAATATATTTTTGATTCCATTTTGTCATATTTAGATACATTTAACATAACATGGGCCCAATATAAAAGAATATGTACTAATTGTGCTCCTGCAGTAGTTGGTTCAATTAAAGGATGTATTACTTTTATGAAAAAGAAAAATTCTAATATCATATCTATACACTGCCTTTTTACACTGAGAATCATTGCTCTCAAAAACATTACCTATGACATTAAGTTTGTATTAGATCAAATTGTAAATATAGTAAACTACATTAAATTGCAACCCTTATCAACCACCTATTTAAAAACTTTGGGCATTTATGAAATCTCAGCATGAATCTTTACTTTATACACTGAGGTAAGGTGATTATCATGAGGTAAAATGCTGAACCAAATTTTGGAACTTCAGAATGAATTGCCAATGTTTTTTTTTTCAAAACAAAGGGAATGATATTTTTAAAACTTTTCTTACAAATGATATTTGGTGTATTAAAATGGAATATTTAGCTGATATTTTCAATTATTTAAATAATGTAAATACTAGTATGCAAGGTAAAAATTAAAATATTCAAATATCCACTGCCAAACTGTCAGCATTTCAAAAAATATATTATTTTGGAGAAAGTATATAATTCAAAAAAGGATAGTAGACATGTTTCTTTCAGTCCAAAATAACAATATTGATGAAATAATTCCAATTATAACACAACATTTAGTATTATTTAAAAAAAATGTGAAATACATTCCCTGCATTGAATATCGAAAATTATGATTGAATACGAAATCTATTTTCTATAGTCAACAAATCAAGTTACAAGAAGAGAAAGAATTCATTATGCTGTCAATGGATCATACTCTCAAAATGAAAATTTTCTGAAATAACAGTTGAAGAAATTTGGATTTTTATTCAACCTGAGTTTAAAATTATTTCTGAAAAAGTTATTAAAATTTTATTACAATTTTTAACATCATACTTATACAAGCTTGGTTTTTTTTAACATTAATGAATATTAAGACAAACCAACATGGAAGGCTGACAAATATAGAAGAGGAGATGAAAGTAGCTATTACACGCATAAGACTAGATATTGAAAACATTTGTAAAAATCATTAGGCCCAAATATCTCATTAAAAAAATTGTGACAATTTTCTTTTTTTTTTAAAAAATTTCAATTACTGATTATTATTTGCTATTGACTGATGTGTAAACTATCATTTAAGTGATTTTTAATATATTATGCATCATATATATATATATATATATAAAATACATATTTATAACATATATATATATACTGTTTTATTTTACGACTGTGTTCTAAAAAAAATGTAAAATTGTAAGTGTTCTGTGATTCTGAAAAGGTTAAGAACCATTACTATAATCAATAGTTAAAATGTCTTCTAGCTGCTATGTTCAATAACTTTTTACATAGGAAAATGATCTATAGTAAAAGGTTTTTAACACAGCACTTAGAGGGCAATTCAACAATTAATTAAATAGACTTAATGATTATTACATGAATTTATATTTATTCAATATATATATATATGGGTGTGTGTTCAACGTTTAGAGCAATCATTACTATGCTACTACAGGTGATAGTTTCTATTCCTGTCTAAACTACTCGTGGTGACTATTTTAAATTAAATCTGAACAAATTTGTGACATTAACTTATTAGATATAGTAAACTAATAAGAGTAAGCTATTCTGCATATAATTACATGTTGTTGATAAATTTTTAAAAAAAAGCATTGAAATTGCCTTATTGTCTATTTATGTCCTCCAAGCATAAAAACCGGAACACTAGTTAACTACTAAAATTGGCAATCATAATAAAAAATGGTATTACCACCATTAGCAAAATATAGTGAGGAGATAATAAGAATGAAATCACACTATCGTGATTTCAATGAGTCATAAAAATCAAAAGATATTATTTTTATTTTTCTCTTTTGAAATTAAAAAAAAAACTGTAAAAGTTTAAATTTCCTAGTTAAATGGTTTGTTTATTTAAATAAATTACGATTATCTGAAATCAAATAAATAAAAATGATCTAAAAACTGCAACTTTTGTAATTATGTGTGTGACTCAGTAACTTAAAAAGATTTTAAATGTAAGGCTACTTAACACATTTATCTAAGCAAATGCTTGAGCAGACATTAATTGTTCTTACAAATTAATTTCTATTCTAAATGTTTACATGTAATGCAATGGTATGATTTGAACCTTTTTAATTAAAAATAGTGATAATGAGCTCAGAAAATTAATACTTGCTTGTGATTTCAAAAACTTAATAGAAGTTTCTGAATTAAATAACAACTCTTATGTCTTATATGAATCACAGAATATGATAAAAAGATACCATTTCCTAGTTTTCCATTTCTAATAAAGTTAAGCATCTGATCATGAATTATCTGTAAAGAAATTTTGTTTCAACATAAGCATGATTAGTCAAAGACACAAAAGTGGGTCACAGCCAAGCCTTATTATAAGGCAAGGCAAAACCTAACTTCAAAACATATTTTTTGACACATATGCATAATTTATTGTCATGATATAAATAACTTACAAACAGATTGCATACAGAAAAAATAATCTAGATAAAATCAGTGGCATAACTCTAATCTCAAATCTTATAATAAGGGGTTCTAAATTATAGTGAGAATTTGGAAGTTAACATCAATCTTTAAGATGTCGGTAACTAAAAGTGATTTCAAGATTAATGGAGATTAACCTAAGATTAACAGTTTTCATTATAAAGAGAAAAGTTTGTAGCTATTAACAGATAATTTATAAACCATAGCTAAGCAGGATAGTCATTAAAGATTAAAAAGACTAGCATATATTTCTTCCATAATAAAACCATAGTAAAAATTACATATCATACAATAATTCTTTATCTACCTTTGATTGTTTTAATTAAAAATCTTGGCAATTTAATGGGCTCTGGGTGGTTCAGCTACATATAGTATACAGTGATAAAAATGAGAGAAATCATCACAAAAATATTATTTTAATATACTTAATCACAAAATGTTGAATGCTATCATGAGCTTCAAATCTATTTACAAATAAAATAAAAACATAAGATCTTTAATATAGGTGCCAAAATTGTGTGCTGGATGTATAATGTAAATATAAAATAGTTTATTGCCATAATCATTGGCATATGAAAAAAAAATGATTGCTATAAAATGTATAAAAATAATCTATTTTCATATTTATACATTAATAAATTGTTTATATATATATATATTTTTTATATATATATATATATATATATATATATATATATTTTTTTATTTATATATATATATAACCAAAACTGTCTAACACTATACTAATAATAAATAAAATACAAAATCATAAAACAATACAACACCTATATATATATATATATATATATATATATATATATATATATATATATATATATATATATATATATATATATATATATATATATATATATATATAACAAACAAACCTTTCCATAATTTATTTTAAACACCACCATTCTTAATATCAAAAGATATTAAGATTATCAATCTTATGAAGACAACTTTTGATATTAAGTGATGGTGGTGTTTGAAATGAATTATGGGGGGGGGTTGTTTGTTTGTATATATTTGTTTGTTCCTTTAGTTTGATTTTCACTTGAAAATGTCTATTTTTAGTAGATGAAACAGTATTGTATTGCTTTATGATTTTGTATGTATATATATATAGTAACACTACTGAGAGTGCTCATTGAGATTTTTGTCTAAAAAATTAATAAAATAAAATTATCATAAATAATGGGAAGGTTTCAGTTTGAGAGATTGTTATTTATAAAAAGTTTAAAGTGATTTTTTTTATTAAACAAAATGTATGTTGCTAAAAAAAGAAATAATTTATATAAGTTACTATTAATTAATTAGAATGGGGAAAAGGTTTAACTTGATAAAAGTTTAAGAAATAAATCATTTTATAAAATTAAAGGTACCCTCTCTCTTCAGTTAAAACTATTTAAAGAAAAAAAAAGTAATCTTAAAAACTAAATAATAAGTTGATTTTAGAAATATATATATATATATATGCATATTTAATAACAAGGAATAAATGAAAGTTAAAAAAATATTGTATAATCATAAGAGATATAAACATAAAATTTGCAATCTATGAATTAAAAATCCACAAAACAACAAATTTGCAATGGCTACTAAATGAAAACATGTAATCAAAAGCTTATCTAAAAATGTATTCAAAAACAGTGGAGGAAATTCAACAACAAATATAGCTGGTGGACATAAAAACCAATTACCAAAGTGACAACAGGTCATCACATAAATAGTCTGGAATTTCATCAATATAAGAGTTGAGTTTGCAATCAGTTGAGTTCAATCTATCAGTGAATTCAGTTCAGAGTTGAGTTAACAACCACTTAAAAAAACTTGCAGGATATGTAACTCTCTAAGAATAGTACCACAAAGTAGTAAGCATATAAACCTTCACAAAACTTTAAACCCAACCAGTTGGAAAAATTTTCACATGAAGCAGCAAACAGCAAGAAGTATCCACATTCTAAAATCCTAGGTAACAATTAACATTTTCTTATTTCGATTTATAATTAATATAGCTATTGCAATAACTTGAAGCCTCCCAGAGTCAGTTAATAAATGAACTCTATAGCATGCATAAAGAACTATTGATATGTGTGTTTTGAAATGTTGTGTATGTAAATGCTTTATGATATTTTATATTGATTTCATGTGTTTTTAAATGTCAAGTATTATTTAATGCTTTGTTATATTATATTCTAGTGTATGAATTAAAAATTGTATGGTCATTATATGTATTTATCACTGTTTAATTTAATTAAGTTTCTATAAAAGTAGTTAAAATAAATTATCTTTAAGCTTAATATCTGTCTGTCAATTCTTTTACCACTAATTAACACAATAAATTATTATTGTAATACTTTTCAATTGAGCTAGTCATGGGATATTTTGAGCACTGGATTATGGGCCTACTGTCCAGAGCATGTTAGTTACTCTGTGTAATTAGATGGTGCCAGAGGTATACCTCAAAACAAATAAAGTGCTTTGGATAGTGGGGGTTTGAATCTAGCAGTCAAGGTTGGCCATGGTATGGAAATGTGATCATGTTATGCATTGCATAGATTGGTCTGACTGTGGGCATCGTTGATAGCTCTGCTATGGATGATATTCTCCCCTATTCTTGAAGGGCCGGTCCATTCATGTAACACTTATAATATAAAAATATAAAATTAGGATAAATAAGGTTTAAACCCAGTTAAACCTAGCAAATAGAGTGTTCCAGATTTTAAAATGAATGTATGCGGTTCTATATATATATATATATATATATATATATATATATATATATATTAAAAGGTGTGAAGGTTGCTTTGACAGCAGTTAGAAATATTGGTTGCTATATTTACTGTGAATGTTTAGGTGGTTACTGTTTGGAAACTGATTATATATATATATATATATATTGTAGACTCAACTTCCACTCAGCACAATCTTTAACTTATTTAACCTCCCCAAACTCTCATTTATTTATTAACTTCACTTTATATGTGCTAAACTTCACTTTCTATATGTTTAACCTTAATTTTATTTTATTTAATTTATTTCAAGTAGCTATTCAATTGAATCTCATATTAACCTTAGTATCAAACAAGGACTAGTGTGTTTATCTACTAATATTAATAATAAGACTAAGTATACCCGGGCGCCATATTGTAACTGTAAATCACAATGTCCACCAGAGATCATCATCATTAGCCATGTTTAGGACTATAGAAGGAATGGAGACAGTTATTAAATTGTCTCTCAAAAAAAATAATGTTGATAAAACCATTCAATCTATGTGGTCTTAATATTAAACCTAGCATTAGTCCTGCAAATATTTCATGATAAATTTATTACTAAATTTATAATAATGAGACAACTTTCTTCCACAACTTTATTATAAATATCTGATCTCAAGTGGATAATGTTATATACATTTCTAATTTATATATGACTGGAAACAAATCAGTAATCGATACAGAGAACTCATAATTTATGTTCATAATATAAAATTATTATTTAATTTAATACAAGATAAAATTATTATAAATAAATCCTTCCCATTTAATTCCATTACTTTATTTGTCGTTCTCAGCATCTATCACTTTCAATAGATACAATTATATAACATGGAATGTCTGTGTTATGTTCTCTAATCTACTAACCTTAATCTTATTTCTTTAAACACACATATTAACCTGTCAATTAACTATCAATTCATGATCACTATTCTAATAATAGTATAATAATTTTATTATAATATGCTACTTGACTTCCAAACTAGCTCTTAGACTAATAATCGAACTGCTCTTTCTCAAGGTCTAGATCTGTCAAGAGGTCCACTTATGAGTGATTACATTGCAATGGATATAATGCCAAAATACGCTAAATTAAATTTTAATACGAATTTACTAGTGGGAAACACACTAAACACCAAGAGCAGGAAAGGGATTTTATGTCTGCTCACAATATTCACAACATTGCAACAAACCAAAAGATTGAGTCTATTAAACTTAAATTAACTATTCCCTGTAATTTTATTCTATATTATATAATCTGTTTGACCAAATTTTAATTAATAATTTTCAAATCTATTATATTTTGCAAGGCAAACTATGGAAGTAAAACATGGACATTGATCATATAAATCGATCAAGAAATTCTTATGTAAGTAAATACGAAAACACTTCACAAAAATAGAATATGCAAATTAACTATGAATATAAATTATGTAAAAAAGAATTAGGTAAAAGTGAATTATGTAAAAAATGAATTATGTAAATCAATTACGGAATCAATCAATCTTAAAAATGAATAATTTAAATTTAAATATGAACTGATATTAGCTTTAAATATAGGTGCTGGATGTTGATTCTGGAAATATTTGAAACATTAAAACACAAGACGCAATGTAATTTTATAACAATAATAAATCTTTATTACAGTAATAATAATGATAATAAATAAAAATAAAAACAAAACACACTTATATATCATGTCATCACACTCAAATATATGATATCAGATCTATTAAAGAATAGTACTGATGATATGAATACATATTTAAATTAACTAATTTTCTCAATGACTTATTCAATTGTTTTGACCCATTTATTTATCAAATATTAAAAACGCTTACACACGGAATCAGAACTCTGTATTTACGTATCTTTAACTTTAAGAAAAACCTATAAATTTCTGCTCCCCTTTTTATTGCAAACATTATCAATTGGACTATTCCAAAATAATTTATGTTTTAGTTATTCTAACAAGCAATAATAAATAATCGTCAATTTTTAAATTATTTTAACAAGCAATAACCTTTACATTTCTTATGAAAAGGATGAGGTGACACTAAATATATCTCATTGGTCCTGCACATGGGTTTAAATCCAAAAACCACAATTTTATGTTCATGCTTGCCAGATATTCACATTTTTCGACTGTATATATTTTTATAGGTCAGCATGCTGCCCCAAACTTGACGACACTTGATTTACCATCCTTTATAAAATCGACTACAGATCAGTTAGCTTCTAAATTAAAATCTTTGACATCCCCCCATCAACACACATACATCTGACTGAAAATTTTATCCTGTCCAGGCAACTTTTATTCTGCCCTACATACAAAAAACACTCTTCATACTTCACATCACCATGCAGTATTTTATAACGTGCACACATAAGCATCTTGGTAAGGAAAATTAAAAAAAAAACTTGGTTGAGAGGTCAGCACGACTGCCTTGCACCAGCAGGCAGTTGCCCGGGTTGCGGGTTCATGTCCTGGCCAATGCTATGACACTTAAAAAAAACTTCAAATATTTGCTTTAGCCAAAAAGAGAGAGAGAGAGATCTTTTCTTGAGACCTAGAATTGTGTGAAGAACTCTTGTCTATACACTTACTCTATATAGGCATGCACAACATTTTCTATAACTCGAACAATAACTCTATTAATAATTCCCTATCTTAACAAAAATAAATGGAGTAAGAACTGGTCATCTCCTACTGCCATAGTAAATAAATCATGAGACAGCTATTTCCTATCTATGAGGTGGTAAGATAACTCTACCTTAGTAATAACAAGCCATTTATAGCTTTATATATGCACACACATACATTGATTACAGTCTAGATAAATGACAATAGCTTTACATAAGCACACACATACATCGATTACAGTCTAGATAACTGACAAAGACCAACCAGATCCAGAATCAAAACTGAATTTTCTCAATTTTAAAAAGTCAAGACCACAACAACATATACCCAGTATTTATATTAATAACAGATCGAATCAACACTGTAGCATACCAATGATCCTTTATATGGTCATCCAATCACTCTTCATATATCTAATATTAATCACAAAATTTTGTTAATAATAAAAAAATATTTTGTATCATTTTTCTTCTTTTTAAACAAATTACATAAGCATTTATACTTCAATGGGATCAAAATCATTTTCCTTTCTTTCCTTTAAACATTTTAAAACATAAATAAATAAAAAATTAAATTAATATAATCTTAAAGTTTTTATAAAAGCATGCTACATGTTATATAAACAAAGTGAAATAAAGAATAAATATTAAACATTATGATAGTCTCTTTCCAATGTCTTTTCCTTCAAGGTTATTGTCCATCAGTTAATTACTGTATTTAGTTCATTTTATTTGGAGATAGCTATATAAACGCACAGCACAGACAGTTATTTTTAATCAAATGTATATAAAAATGCACAGGCAGTTATTTAAATCAAAATATATAAAAATGTAGACAATTATTTTAATCAAAATGTAGCTACATGATAATTAATAAAATTTTAAAAGAGTTCTGCTGATTACCTTTACATTTTGATGAGTTTCTTCCTGGGTTTGAATTCACTTGTTTCCTTTTTTCCATTCTTTTCCATTTTAAGGCTTAAAATACAGTCAACAAGTAGATTCTGATTATTAAACATGAATTGGCTTTTAAACATTATACAGAAGTTTGCTGCTGTTTCTTCAAATGTATTTTAACCAGCCAAATAATTATTGCAATATGAATTGGTCTTTTAATATTATACAACAGTTTGATCGTTCTCTCCTTAAATGAATTTTTAATAAGCCAAATAGACTAGTTGTGGCATTCAACACAGTCTTTTATTAAAAATTGACTTGTTCATAATTGACTTGAGGGAGAAAAAATATGCACCACTTATATATGAATTAGAAATTCATATCTGGGTTATACTGTAAACTTCCTAAACATATTATTACACTCTGAGACAGAAAATTGAAAAATCAGAGAAAAACTTTTAGAGATAAAAATTATTTTTGAATTAGCCAGTTGGTTCTGAATTAGTAAAAAAACCCCTTTTCATTTTCTCCTGCCCTTTTATATTTACAAGGAGGAAGGAAAAAATCTGTCAGCCTTTCTTTCCATGTCTGGATTTTTTTCTTGACCTTTAATAAACTTCTCAGATCAACCATTTTAAAGATCATTTATTAGCTGTCAGTTCTAATGTTTTATCCCAGCTCAGATTCTACCATATGGTGAAACATATTATTGGGTAATTTATGAAAAAGCAATTAAAAGAAAATCCAATTAAAAGATAAGCTTACTGACAATTTTTGGTAAAATAAATGTTACATTCCTTTATTTAAATAATTTCTTATTTCAATTTACATTTTAGAGCTAGGGATAACAAATTAAAACAGAATCATTTTTTATACTATATCATGAAGTAATATAGAATACTATATCAATTTCTATAAAGGAAAGAAAAAATCAAACCCATGTATCTGTATCACACACATACATATGCAGAACACTAAACAGAAAACTGGTTATTCAGATTACATGAGCATAACAAATCCACTATAATTTCTTATAATTATAAACATAAAATATCCATTATAATTTTTGATAATCACAAACATAAATATCCATTATAATTTCTTATAATTTTAAGCCTATTCTCTTAAAAAGAAATTGTCAAACTAAAGCCACTGATAATTAATTCAATTTCAATTTTGACTAACTTTTTAGTAATAAACATTAAAATTCATAAAGACTTTATCTTAGCCATATAAATATTTATTTCTCAATTATCATATTGGTAAATTATTATAGCAGCATACAAAAAAAAAATCAGTTCCCCCTTGCATTAAATAATGCTAGATATATTTTATACAAATACATACTGTATCTCTATATATGTTACATTTGAGTTATACAGTTATTGATTTTTCAAATAAAACTTTTCAACTTTTCTTACATTAAAAAAAATTTTTTTTGCCTACAATTAGTTTTGTTTTCTTACAATTGGTTTATAGATGAAATAAACCAATATATATATATATATATATATATATATATATATATATATATATATATATATATATATGAAAAATAAAAACAAGTTAGTCACGTAACCTGCTATCACTTGTTATTTGTGATCAATAGATGGCGTCTTTACCAAAACCGCCGAAACAAGTGTAAAATATTTTTACATAAACGCAAAAGGAGTCAGAATTAACTACCTCTTTCATTTTGCTCACCTCCAGATCAGCTGATTTCAAGCTGGTTTGCTTTCGTCAGTGGAAGGATAGAGCTATAGAAACTAGGTCTAAAGACTGACTCTCAAGTGTTTATGCAAAACGTTTATATCAGTTTGCAAGCGTGAATTTTTCAGACCGGTAAAGTCTTCAAACTCAGCCTAGCAAGCTAGATATCTATATGGGTCTGACCTCAGTTCAGTTTCACCACATAGTCAAAGTCTCTGCAATATATATCATTGCAAGAAAACTTTAAAGGTACATTTATGAAAAATAAAAACAAGTTAGTCACGTAACCTGCTATCACTTGTTATTTATGATCAATAGATGGCGTCTTTACCAAAACCGCCGAAACAAGTGTAAAATATTTTTACATAAATGCAAAAGGAGTCAGAATTAATTACCTCTTTCATTTTGCTCACCTCCAGATCAGCTGATTTCAAGCTGGTTTGCTTTCGTCAGTGGAAGGATAGAGCTATAGAAACTAGGTCTAAAGACTGACTCTCAAGCGTTTATGCAAAACGTTTATATCAGTTTGCAAGCGTGAATTTTTCAGACTGGTAAAGTCTTCAAACTCAGCCTAGCAAGCTAGATATCTATATGGGTCTGATCTCAGTTCAGTTTCACCCCATAGTCAAAGTCTCTGCAATATATATCATTGCAAGAAAACTTTAAAGGTACATTTATGAAAAATAAAAACAAGTTAGTCATGTAACCTGCTATCACTTGTTATTTATGATCAATAGATGGCGTCTTTACCAAAACCGCCGAAACAAATGTAAAATATTTTTACATAAACGCAAAAGGAGTCAGAATTAACTACCTCTTTCATTTTGCTCACCTCCAGATCAGCTGATTTCAAGCTGGTTTGCTTTCGTCAGTGGAAGGATAGAGCTATAGAAACTAGGTCTAAAGACTGACTCTCAAGCGTTTATGCAAAACGTTTATATCAGTTTGCAAGCGTGAATTTTTCAGACCAGTAAAGTCTTCAAACTCAGCCTAGCAAGCTAGATATCTATATGGGTCTGATCTCAGTTCAGTTTCACCACATAGTCAAAGTCTCTGCAATATATATCATTGCAAGAAAACTTTAAAGGTACATTTATGAAAAATAAAAACAAGTTAGTCACGTAACCTGCTATCACTTGTTATTTATGATCAATAGATGGCGTCTTTACCAAAACCGCCGAAACAAGTGTAAAATATTTTTACATAAACGCAAAATATTTTACACTTGTTTTGGCGGTTTTTGGTAAAGACGCCATCTATTGATCATATATATATATATATATCACTAAATTGCGATACTATACAAATTACAATTTAAGGCAGCTATGCTAACCACTAGGCCACCAATTCTTGACTATATAAATTATTTACCCTTCAATACTTATCCATCTAACAAGCTTCAAACAACATAAGATCAAATTTTATTATGAATGGAAAAGCAACATTCATTTATATTCTTAAATAGGTGTGTAATTAAATAACAACACCAAGAATAAAAATTAAATCAACCAAGATATTATTGAAACTCACTGGATGAATAACTACTTACTTTAAGAACTTTGCAATTACACTACTGCAATCCATTGTATGAATATATATATATATATATATATATATATATATATATATATATATATATATATATATATATATATATATATATATATATATATATATCATTAGGTTGAAAACTATACAAAAAAATAAGTTTATATATAAAGTATATCATAGTGATGTGGTTTTAAAAATTATTAAAATTATTATTTATTTACTTTGCATTGTAAATTTAAATTTAGACCTATTAATTGATTGTAAATTCCATTTTTGTTATGATTGTTTATATACATGGGCACTCAAGATTTATGCACTAGATAAAAAATGGACTTTTTTCTTTCTGTTCATAACAAATTTTAATGTTAGATGACATAAAAATTGTAATAGATTTGAATATATTGGTTGCTAAGTAATTTCATTGTAAAGTCTTCAGCTTAGAAATATATATATTATAACCTCATTACCATGGATCATATATATATATATATTATAACGATCAAAATGCAAGTGAAGATCGAATCTAACTGCAAACTATGATATCTGCTCTACAAGGCATCATCTAGGCATTTAAACCTAGAAAAATTTATAGAGTAGGCAGATACGTGCTGTTAAGATTCCACTTTATTTAAATATTCAGATCGTTAGCCCAAGTCACTAGCTCAGTGGAGTAGCAGAGATAATAAAATATAAATTTTATATCTTAAATATAAAAAAATAAAAGCCACTGCCAGAAATTAACACATAAAAATATTTATTTATGCACATATAAAATAACATTTAAATTTTGAGGAATAAATTCAACATTTTAGATTTTTTTATTAATCTTTAGTTTTACATTTAATTAAATTACAACCATGAGTTTAATATTTATTTAGTGAGTCGATTATGAATAGACTACATAGATCTGCATTTGAAAAGAAAATATTCTTCCCAGATTTAACCTTAGGCAACAAATTTCGCAATCAAACCGGTGCCAATCCATCTGAAACATTTATGTATTCAATGTAGCATGAAAATACGACAACACAAAATACTATACTGTCAGGAATGTACATCTGAACAGCAAGTAGAATTAGAGAAGACATTGTCTCTCCACCAACAGTTAGCAAGTAGAACAATAAACATAAAACTCCATAGGAATGGACTGCGGTCCTTTGCCGTCTTACAAACCCATCCATAGGCAAACAGAAGGTGTGTGGCGTATATATATAATCCTGCCCATAGCGGATCTCATACTACATCTACAATTACACAAATATATCCAATCCATTGAACCAATTCAACTACGAAATGAATAACCTAAGATTACCCTCCCTTAATATAACTTTACAAAACTATATAGCCATTCACGCCTGACTTAAATTTAACATTTAAATACATTCGCACAGATTATTTTTATATAGTTTGTTTTATAATGTTGAGTATAGATCGGCTGCACAGATTCCACAGTCAAAAACATTCAAATTAAACACAATCGATCACAATACAAAATCATCGATAACGTCAATTGCAAAAGGGAATACACAAGGCCCCATGGCATTCATCGTAAGATGCCCACATTAACATTGTTAACCTATATATTCTAATCAAATGTGAAAACTTCAACATAATCAACCGCTAATGAATCTATGCAATGTCTATACCCAACCTAAATTTCATCATTTAAAATTTAAACAATAAATGATTTATACAATAAGAAGAAAAAAATGGAAATGATTTTTATCAATCGGAAAACATATAAAATTAAACATTATTAATTTGATTTTAAACTTAAAAAAGTCAGATAGAAGTTCATAAGCTTGAACAAAAGTTCTTAATTATTTTTAAATTTAAAGTTCATGTCCATATAGCTTACGGTAGAAGAGTCCAGGTTTCTGCTTTTAATTCCCGCGATGCCTCCATTGGAAGTTAATGTTCTGGAGATGGCAATAGCTGGTTCAAGGTATCACAGTCTTTTCCTTTTTCTTTTTTTTAAATAGAGAGTGTGGTATGTGTGTCTTACCACAACTCTTAAACACATGACTCTGGAACTCCCAAAAAAACTGTATTTCCCTTTTTATATTAATCCACATGGATTCAATCAACAAAACATCACTAATCCATCACTTTTGTTAGGGTCCGAGCCAAGGCTTAGTGCTTCCATTGGTCAAGCTAATTTTTCTTTATTCTCTTATCCAATTTTCATCTCATCATTTTAATTATACAAGAGCCCAAGGTTAGCTTACTTTTCAAACAATTTATAAACAATCATTTCCATTTACAGATTACAAGAATTAATTAATACCTGTTTTTATTTTTAAATCTTGTACTTTTTTTTTATAAAAAAGTACGTTCAAATACTTATTTATTTGTTTTTTCAAAAAAAATATTTTTAAAGTTTGGCATCTGTGTGAATGTATATACGTTTAACCAAAAGTCTGTTTTTTTACGAGGCTCCTCGTCGACATCTGAAATCACTCTAACTCAGCCAGTTTTTATACGAAAATATTCGTTAAATACATATTGAATTCGTTTTTAAAAGTTCTGTACGATGGTGACATCTTCCGATTTATTTTAGAAGTAAAAAATAGAAAAAAACGCATTTAAACCTAAACAAAGAAGGAACATTATTTGTGATTGGTTCTTAGCATGCTCTCAGCCGAAAAAGACATTCTGATTGGCTGGAAAGAACAAAGAAACTGCCTGATCAAAGAAAATAAAGAAAAACGCTGAGATTTTCATTTCGAATACGATTTAAATTATTATTAAATAATATTTATGGAAATTAAACATAATTTTCAGAGAGAATAATAAAAAAACAAAATTATTTTCGAAAAATATTGAAGATTTTAGTCCAAATATTGAAGTTGTAGTAAAAAGAAATATTTACTTTTCTATAATGTAAAAGTCGATCTTTTTGTTTACATTATAACTTTTATGTTGCCGATATTGAATATCTTAGAATAAATAAATAGCAATTTATTTTTGAAAGAACTTTCGTTTTTTTCATGACCTGAAAAATTAATTATATACTTTTTATAAACGTATCTGAGTTGAATTTAATATTATAGGCGAATATGTTTTAACAATAGGCTTTGTCTTCAGTTTGTGAGTTGGCCAATTAAAAGATTTGATTTTTATCTGATACAACCAATGATAAAATTAGCGGTTTAAGGGTTAACAAACATTTTAATTTTTGCGTTTAGTTTTTTACTTTTATTTGCGAACTTTTAAGTTTTTATTTTAAATTAATGTAACGACATATTTATATATCGTTACAATATATATATATATATAACCTGATAAATATAAAAGCTAAGACAAAGTTCAAATTAAGTGTTAATAATAGTTGGGCTGGTTTTTAAACTAAAAAGAAAAAAGAGTGTGCTGCATATGTTAATTAAATTTTAAAGTTTAATGGGTAAAACTAAAAGAAAAAAACAGATTGAGAACATAAATTTAACTTTTGATAAAAATATTATATAAAAATATTTTTTCTTAACAAAAAAGAATTAATTACAAAAAAAGGTAACATTTAAAAAATTGAAAAAAATATTTTTTTTAGTGATTATTTAGTTAATTGAACTTGAAAATATGTGTTGGAAAATAAACTAAAGAATTAGAGAAATAATCCTAGTCCTCAGTATCAATTTTAAAATATATTTTGGCTTGCTGTCATATTAAAAAGAATCATATCTTATCAAAACAATAATGGATTACAGTAAGTCTTTTGTGCTAGGATTCAAAAATCAAATTTATTATTTTCAAAAATTTAAATGCTAATTGATAAAAAAGTTGAAGGCATAATTTGACAGACAATAGAAGAGTTAAATATAAAAGGCTTATTTTTTATTATTTCAATTATTACTGTTAAAATTTTGCCTGCTGCTAATTAACTGCAAGAAAAGGTAATACTATTGTCTGCAAGTTAACAGCTATCAAGATAATATTTAGTCAAATGTTTTCACATATATTCAGTGTGGCTGCTTAAAAATCTTTTAGGGTGTTTTCCCCATATTATTGAAATGTAATTTAAATGATGTAGATTCCCAAAGAGTTGCTAAAATAAATGCCTAGTTTATCATACAATTTTATTTGCCATCACTATAATTAATTGCTTAAAATGCCTGTGGAAAAATTGTCAGGGAAGAAATAAACCATAGACAGAATGAGTGTACAAATAAAGAAAAATACCATAAATATATATATATATATATTGTAAATATCGATAAATCTATCTATATTTTAAAAATCATTTGTTGTTATTAAAAAAAAATCTCTTAGATTTGATGTTTATATATGAAGTATTATTATTGTTTATGGTTATTAGTTATAGTTATTGTTTGGAATTATTATTTTATTTATTTGTTGATGGTACATTGTTGTGAATATTTAACTATTATTATTATTTTTAATGGTGAGATGTTTAATAGTAATACTTATATGTTCTAATTATTATAAGTAAATAAAGACATATAAATTGTTGATTATAAAAAAGATTATTTATTTGTGGTGATTATTAAAAAATGTAATGTTATTATTTGTGTCTATATATATTCTAATCTCCCCCCGCGCGTCCTCACCCCAAAAATATACTGTTTATTACGAATATTACGGGTTCTAGCTCAGTTAACAAATAAATAAATGAAATATTCAGCATTAATTAAAATGATTACTAGCTCTAATTTTAAAATACAAATTCGATTCAATTTTAAAATGAATTAACAAATATTTACTATTTTCATGAGACATTGAGTGACAATACGGGGAACGAGATAGACTACATTGAGACATTATCCATACGATACTACCTCAATGGCATAAGAACACTATTCCCCCTTTTTACTATACCAAATAACTAACTCATAGTATTCTTACGACTTTCTAAGCTCTATGCACTATGATTAAAATAATAATCATATCTTAATCTTCTTTATAACAAGAATCTAGCTCAATTAAATAAAATGAAGTAAAATAAAATAAAATCTCAGGTTCAGAAATTGTATTCTAACTAATTTAAAATTACGATAGTAAAATATGAAAAGGGAATTTTATGTCATAATCTTCTACACAACAACTAATAATAATAAAATAATAATAACAATAATAATATAATATAATCTTATTACTTCCTAAATAAAATAAATAAATATGTACGTGATAGTATTTTAATAATCTGACAACAGAATACGTGTGGCAACATTAGCATATAATTTAATGTAATATTGTGGCAACCGACTTATGACCAATAAATAATATAAAATTATGATCTTTTAATTTTAACATACCAATAAATTCTCAAACTTATTATAACACTTTTATGTTTACCTTTTGTGCAAAATTTATATGACTGTTTCAATTATAAATGTATCGTGATTTCATGCATCCATGTGGAGAAATAACAACTCGGACACAAAAACTTTAGAACAAATTTAAAACAAAGTTTATTAACAACATAAATAAATTAACAATATTTTACACTATATACATTGGATATCCCTTACTTTCATATCTCAACTTAATTTATTAGTTTATAAAATGAAATCAAAATAATATTTACTTTTCCTAGTTAAATCTTTTTTTTTTAAAACACTTAAGAAAATACAGTATTTTTACTTGATTTATTATTATGGTTAGCTTATTACAAAATGTATTTCTTATATGATTATCACAAACACTTTTCATCCCTAATATTATTAAAATTACATTTTCTACAAAATTTTACATCCGTAATAAAATTCTACAAAATAACAAATTTAGTTTCATATTGGTTGTATGGAATCTTACAAAGTCAAAACATTGTTTTACATTCGGTATTAGGTTTTTATTGTTCATTATCAGATGTTTATTAATCCTAATATTCTCATTCAAGCCTTACTTCGGATGATATAATTACAACTATTAATATACCATGCACAAGTATATGTTTATTATACCTTATTGAACTATTTTCTTAATAAATATGCAATACTTATTTTCTAAATATTATTAAAAAAAAAAATCATTCAAATTTTATTATCACTTTTAAAATACTTGGTTTAGTTTTCTTTCAAAATCTTATATTCATTTCTGAATTAATTTTACAATGTATTATATGATTCTTTCTCTCTTTATATTTTGGACTTTCAATTTTAAAGTTACACAATTCTATACATTCCAGCAAATAAACTATTCTTACATAAATGATAACATATCTTCAGTTCTATTTTATTCATTATTTCTTTGAAAATATCTTTCTGACCAATGCAGATTCACGAAATAAGGAGAGCGAAGATAGATGCATAGGATCAAAATACAACTAGAATATTACTCGTCATATATCTTGACAATCATGGCACAGTGAGTTAAAAGACACTATAGAGGAGTGACCTTTACCTGTCTACCAACCTCTATCATAGGAACGATGTTAAAACTATTTCTTCAGCTTTATTCTTACATCAAAAGTTTAAAGATATGCAAAACACTGTCCAAACTATATGTGTTCAGTCATAGGGCTTAGTTAACTATACTGAAATCACACAAAACTAAATATGATCCAAATCCTTTATTTTTCCTATTTCTTAAAAAAAAAACATCATCTTGGTTTCCTCTCCACTAGTACTTCCAAGTCACTATCCGATCTTATTTCTCAAGATTTTTTCTATACTGTACATCGACAAATACATATCTGCATTACTAACAATAATAAAATTCATTTATTTTAAAACTATTCCACTATTCTATAAGACAGCTTGCTTACTACTTTCCTCCGTATATTTAGTCATACAAACTACTTAAATATCTGAATACTTTATCACATGAAAGTTCAAAAGAATCACACAATTGTTCTGTTAAATTATATTATTAATATACTTTAAATATATTATTGCATGCATATTCCAAATTACTCCTATCTCATTATATGTTAAAAATGTTGTATAAAATGTGTACATATAATTTAAACTTTCACACTTCATTCTTAGGTCAATAGATGATCTAAAAAAAACACATTATGCATTATAAATAACTACTAAAATTACCAAAACGACCTTTATCTCCTCGATCGCGTTCTGTAGGCTTCACCATCCATTTGATCCTTGTAGATATAAGATTCACATCCATACACTTTATTTTAAACAATATTTTTATAATTTTATCAAGTTATTATATTTAAATTTTAATATTGCTAAATTTATGTTTATATGTTTTCCCTAATCTCACATAACATTTTATATTTTAAAATAAATTAGTAAAAAATATTCCAAACTATATTTACTGTACTTCTTCATCGAATTTTCTTGAAAACCGTTCATATTAAAGCTAAAAAAAAATGTTTATTATTTCTTCTTTTGTCACTTAATGTTCTTCTCCCTGCTTGTTCAATTTTAAGGCAAAACAATTATTGCTCTGTTTAATAAATATTTATAGATGACAATCCTTGGTTTTTTATAATATTTAATACAATTATTAATTATGATATCAATTAATCCCATAAAGAAAACGTCTACATATTCTCTTCTAATATTTTCCGCTAATATCCCCCCCCCCCGTGACTTTTACGATGCATCTTCTCAGTACTTTGATTTAAATATTCAACAAAACTTTTCTGTTTCCATGGATCCATTTTATTAAGTATATTACATTTATATTTTCCAAATCAAGCATTCCTCCAATGACCACTTTATAATATTTTCCAATTCCTCTTAGAGAAAGTTTTTTCTGTTTTTTTTTTCATAAAACACAATAGCTCTTTCATATCATTATTCGGTAATTTTTCCTTTCTTTTAAAGTTCTGGTAACTATATACTTTGTAATGTTTCCTTTAAAAAGGACAAACATTCTTTCTCTGTTATAACTTTTACATAATTTTTTCTTTATGATATACGCGTCTTAATTTTTTTCATAGAGAAGAAAGAATAACTTCAGAGTAGCCTTATAAATTTGTGCGTCATAATTTTTCCTGATGGCAAATAACTTCTCTTTTAAGTTTTCCGTATAGCGTCCAAATTATATTCCTCTGAGTTACAATTATAAGTTTCTGGTTGAGCATAAATAAAGCTGTATCAAGGCACTTTACAAATATTTTTCCTTTCTCATAACTTCTATATACTGTTTTCTGTAGTATTTCCATTTTTACTGTAAGGTTTTGGCTAAACTTGAATAAAATATCCTGGTAAGAAAACTTTTAAAATTAGCCCTCCATGTAAAGGCAGTTCAAAATATTATATTAAAAAAAACTTTTAAAACAAATACAAAATTTTAAAATTATATTACTTTTCTAGCTTACGATCTTATACAGCTAAAAAAAATATGTTACTCCCTCCTTCACTTACACATTACTTTCTCCCGCTCCGTCTAGTTCTTATATTTCGTCTGCTAAAATACCTCCGTTGATTGGTTAATTACTTTTTAGCATGAACAAATTTACACTTTTTTAGTTTTATAACAGACTAGACTTTTTTAAAATAAATAATTTATGACGTAATGATTTAAAATATTACTTAGAATAGTATTTTTAAACTCAATTATAGTTTTATCAAAATCATTTAAACTTTAAAACAATTATTAAAATATCATTTAATATTTCAACTTTTACTTTAACGATAGATAGCAACTATATTTAGTTTTATAATTCACAAACTTTATTATTATATTCTAACAAGTGTGTGTGTGAAGGTATATAATACACAGTCACATGATTACTAACTTTATCAGATGATTTTTTAATTTACGTCTCAGTCTAAATTACCAAAACTAATATATTTTATAAAAATTTGGAAAATAATTTTAAAAATGTAGAACTAAATATAATTCTCACCATCATAAAGTTTATCTCAAAATATACTCTATTAATTTTGACTATTAAATATAATTATAACACTACATATAGCATTTATTTAATTTATTCGTTTTAAAACATTACAATTGGATTGTTAATATACTTTTAACTATTTATATCTGTATTATTTTATATGGCCAGCTTTTACAACCATAAGCAAGGATATAATTAAGCTTTACTTAATTGTTTTTTTTTTAAATAATTCATTACACTTTTATATACCAGGTATTTTTCAGCCTTATATTGTACTATAAAATCTAATCAATCATACAATTATCAATATATTACACAAACATATTTTAAAATTTAAAATTTTTTAGTAATTGACCATTCTACCTTATTATGACCTATAGATAAGGGCACAATATAGATATATTAAAAGCTGTCAAATAAATTTTCGATTTAATATTTTTTTTATATGGTTAATATTTTTTTTGAATGTTAATTATTTAAAAGAAAACATGTGTAACAATGGTTTTCAAAACAGCATTTGCTAGCACGTGGAACAACAGCAAAAAAAGAAGCCATTATTATTAAGATAATGATTAAATAAACTGAAGGATAAAACTTTGTTGGACTTTGTTTCTTTGAAATTGCCATTCATAAGAATAGTGTAATAAGATAAATTTTTGTAATAAATACATAAATCATGACTGGCTAATATATATATATATATATCGCAGCCAGGGAGCTGCTCCATTCCTTTCATTTATTCAAAGCAGTTTAAAAAAAAAAACTAAGCAAAGTTCAACACATGAATTTCAACGCGTCTGAAGCCGAAATTTGATATAGCTATCTGGAATCTGTAATGGTCAATATAATAATAATCTGGAGGTAACTAAAATTAATTAACATATTGGATTCAACATGTCATTTTTTTTTCAAGGAGAGAAATTTAAAAAAAATGAAGTATATATGTGCATTTGGAAACCAATAATTTTTTCTAACATGCTATTTCTTCAATTTAACTTTAGATAGACTGCATTCTAATATTAAACAAATAAAGAAATAAAACAATGGAATAAGTTGACTTTTGAAAGAAAAATGAACAAGTTAAACTTTAAAACAAAAGGTAGTAAATAATTTTATTAATATAAATGATATATATATTTTTGAGATCGATATTTTTTTTTATTTAATTATAAAAATAAAACGTTTTTATAAATATCATTCTATTCAATTCAAGCGTTTTGTTTTCTAAAAAACAACAAACGTTTAACAGGTGTCAAAATTAACACTTAAGTAATTTAAAATTTTAAAGTATGGCTTATAAGTTTGGGTTGCATATGGGTTGCTATATGTATATTTTAATAAGTAAAATTTATATATGCAAATTTTATTATAAAAAAATTTTTTTATTATTTATTTATCTATTTTCATTTTTTTTTTAACTTCATATAATAATTCTTATGCAGACCTAAACAATAATTTATATATTTTCTGGATATAATATAGTTTTATTTTTATTTATTTTTAATTTTGAATATTTAAAAAATATAAATATGGATTTGTGTTTATATTAATGCATACTTGTTAAGCACAAATATGTCTTTATCTATTTAATATATATACTTATTGCAAGTATATATGTATATTTTTTTTTGTATTTGGGTTTGTGTTTGAAACATTGATACTACCTAAAATTAAACCATAATATAAAAATAAAGGATGTACTATTTGTTTTATAAGTAATGCCTTTGTAATTTATTTGAAAGAGTATTAATATTTTATTCTTTTTTTTTTTTTAGTGCCAGAGTCATTATGAAATTAATTGAATTCACAATTTAATAGAGGATAACTTCGTATTTCACTTATTATTTAGTCTTTAAGTTACTTACACATATTATTATTCATTGATATGTTTAGATATACATAAATTTACTTATTGGATGTGTATATTGGATTTAATAGAATTCCCTTTGTTTCTGATATATATTTGATTAGTTAGTCATATCAATCTTGAGAATAAATTATAAGGATAGATCTCATTGCTCTGTATGATTTTAGATTTATTTCATGTATAGCTAGTTGGAAGGGCATATAAACAATTTATTTAAATATAACTGGGACAATTTTATATTTCTTCATTTAAATTATATAATTTATTATATTAGGCTTTCTCAACAATTGGATTCATTTAGATTACATATATTCCATTACATTTATCATCCAATGTTTGAAGCATTATTTTCTTCTCATATATTGATGTTCCATTATATTTGATGTATAATAGGTTTATATGATATATTGTCCATTACATTTGGCACCACAAACTGTAGGTCCCAGTTAACTGATGATTGGTATAATGGAGTAAAAATATGTTCCATTACATTTGGACACCACAATGTGGTCAGCCTAATATGTTTGTTCAATTGTCCATTACATTTGGCAAAACAACTAGGACACAAAATAAGCTAATTAGGGCTTGAAATAACCCACATATCTGAGAGATGTGTAGTATATATCTTGATGTGAGATGCATAGTTTAAAGAAAGAGAAGCATTTTTGTGTAATTTTTTTTTATATATAGAAATATTTTGGCCTTATGTTTAGATGGTGATGGTTACTGTTATTGTATTTTTTATGATGAGAGATAAATACAGTCATGAAACAGCTTAATTTCAATTTAAAAATTATATTGATGGCATTAAATTATAGAGTAATAATTTAGTCCATATTTGGAAAATTTGTGTTGTAGAAAATCTATAATTTTGAAGGTTAGATTGGATATTTGATTGTTGGAGTTTGGTTGGTTCTATTGCAAGTATTGATGATGGATGGGGAATTTTTGTCATTGTCTTGAGGGTGTGATGTATTCATATCACTTGTGACTGATTGATCTCATTCACTGCTCCAACCCAAATTGTGATGTTAGTTATTATTTATTATGAAGCAGTTAATAGTAGTCCTAACAATGATTTTACCTCTAAGACTCCAGAGAGAGTAAGGTATAGTTCTTTTTGATATATGTATAATATTTGCCTCTAAGACTCCCAAAGATGAGCAAGGAAATATTTTATAAATAATAGCCCCTAAGACTTAGATGTAAGCAGGGCAGTGTAATAGTGTTTGTAGAAAACTATTATGGGTTGTAGTAGCTTAGAGAGACTAAATTGTGATGATCATCTGAGTGTTCATGGAACATTGTATGCTTTAAGATCAGTGATTGAATTTTTTTGATCTATATCAAAATTGTGAAATGCTACTCATTCTTTTGGCTGTCAGTATCTGTCAGATCTTTAGAGAAATGGATGAGTATATAACCTAAAGATATAGCACCAACTGAGGGGCTCGGTTAATCAGTTATTGTTGGTGACAAATAATCTATTACATTGATTATCAATTAGGGTTTGAAAAACAAACATATCAATGTTTTATTTTCCATTATAAGTGACTTTTAAACATGAAGTTCAATCAGTGAATATTTGTTGATGATAAACTGCATTAGTACAATTTTAGTAAATGTTTTGGGCATGTGGGACAACAGCAACAACAAAAGAAGCCATTATTATTATTAAGATAGGGATTAAACAAACTGAAGGATAAAATTTGTTGTACTTTGTTTCTTTGAAATTGCCATTCTTAAAAATAGTGGAATAAGATAAATTTCTGTAATAAATACATAAACGATGACTGGCTAATATATATATATATATATATATATATTGCAGCCAGGGAGCTGTGCTGTTTCCTTTCATTTATTCCAAAGCAGTTTAAAAGAAAAACTAAGCAAATTTCAACACATGAATTTCAACGCGTCTAAAGCCGAAATTTGATATAGCTATCTGGAATCTATAATGGTCAATCTAATAACAATCTGGAAGTAACTAAAATTAATTAATATATTGGATTCAACATGGCAATTATTATTTTTTTTCAAGGAGAGAAATTTTTAAAAAATGAAGTATATATGTGCATTTGGAAACCAATATATTTTTTTAACGTGGTATTTCTTCAATTTAACTTTAGATAGAATGCATTCTAATATTAAACAAATAAAGGAATAAAACAACGAAACAAGTTGACTTTTGAAAAGAAAAATAAACAAGTAAAACTTTGAAAGGTAGTAAATAATTTTATTAATATAAATGATATATATATATATATATATTTGAGATCGATACTTTTTTTACTTTTATTTTTAATTATAAAAATAAAACGTTTTTATAAATATCATTCTATTCAATTTAAGCATCTTATTTCTAAAAATAACAAATGTTTAATGAATGTTAAAGTTAATTCTTAGGTAATTTAAAATTTTAAAATATGGCGTGTAGGTTTGGGTTGCATATGAGTTGTTATATATATATATATATACATTAATAAATGAAATTTATATTCGTAAATTTTATTAGAAAAATTTTTTATATTTATTTATCTATTTTCATTTTTTTTAACTTCATATAATAATTCTTATGCAGACCTAAACAATAATTTTTATATTTGCTGGATATAATTTTTTTTTTTTTAATTTTGAATATTTGAAAAATATAAATATGGATTTGTGTTTATATTAATGCATACTTGTTAAGCACAAATATGTCTTTATCTATTTAATATATATATATACTTATTGCAAGTATATATGTATATATTTTTTTGTATTTGGGTTTGTATTTAAAACATTGATACTACCTAAAATTAAACCATAATATAAAAATAAAGGATGTACTATTTGTTTTATAAGTAATGCCTTTGTAATTTATTTGAAAGAGTATTAATATTTTATTCTTATTTTTCTTTTAGTGCCAGAGTCATTATGAAATTAATTGAATTCACAATTTAATAGAGGATAACTTCGTATTTCACTTATTATTTAGTCTTTAAGTTACTTACACATATTATTATTATTATTGATATGTTTAGATATACATAAATTTACTTATTGGATGTGCATATTGGATTTAATAGAATTCCCTTTGGTTCTGATATATATTTGATTAGTTAGTCATATCAATCTTGAGAATAAATTATAAGGATAGATCTCATTGCTCTGTATGATTTTAGATTTATTTCATGTATAGCTAGTTGGAAGGGCATATAAACAATTTATTTAAATATAACTGGGATAATTTTATCTTTCTTCATTTAAATTATACAATTTATTATATTAGGTTTTCTCAACAATTGGATTCATTTAGATTACATATATTCCATTACATTTATCATCCAATGCTTGAAGCATTATTTTCTTCTCATATATTGATGTTCCATTACATTTGATGTATATGTTTATATGATATATTGTCCATTACATTTGGCATCACAAACTGTAGGTCCCAGTTAACTGATGATTGGTGTAATGGAGTAAAAGTACGTTCCATTACATTTGGATGCCACAACGTGGTCAGCATAATATGTTTGTTCAATTGTCCATTACAATATATATATATATATATTCTCCATTATTAAGTAAACTGTTAGAATATATAAAATTATAACAGAAAAAAAAACTCAAGTTACATTAGTAATAGAGACTTCTCTGACATTAAATTGAGACATTAAATATCCTTAATACTGGAAAGAAAAATTTGCATAAATGTTGAGTTTAACAAAATTTGGTAAGATTATTTGGATTAATTCATTTTGAATAATAACTAAATCAATTTATTTTGAATAATAACTAAATTTACTAATAATCAGTGAACCTGATTTAATTTTGATAAGTGACTTTTTTTTATTTTATTTTATTATTCTAACATTTCAATTGTGTTTTTAGTAATCTTAATCTTACTCTTTTGATTTATATATATATAATATATATATATATATATAATCTTAATCTTACTCTCTTGATTTATATATATATAAAAAACATTTCTTTTATGTATTATAAAATTTATTACTCTCATATTATTAACCCTGGAGCCAAGAAGAATTTAGGTAAATGAATTAAGCTACTACATGCTTTATTGATTTCACTGATTCATTCTAACATAAATTTTTTTATTGATTATGTACAGTGGTAAATACAAAAGACTAAAGAAAGTTAATTTGTTCTATTAAGTTTTTTTATTGTTATTAAATAAATTAATTGTTAAAGCCTAAATCCTGCATTTTATAATAATTTCCATCCACCAGAGAAGTATTTGGAGTGTGTTAATATTTAGAATATCGTATGATATAGCTACTCTGATTGGCTTAATTAAAATACATTTCTATTAAGTTAATATAGGAGTAGGGTAGATAGATATCAGTAAATATGAAAGTAGTGCTTGATGTGAGCTGCAGTCTGATCCTCATCAATGGCTATGATTGAATAAAATTAATTTTTTAGTTTATAATCATCTCACCTTGTACAAGATCATCTTCTGGGCAACAAATAAATAAATAAGTCTTTTTAGAGTTATGAAAATGTAATAAAATCAGTAGTGAGAATAATTTCATTATAATATATATATATATATATAACTATTAGAAACCAGTCACTACTTAAACATGTCAATATAGATAGTAGTCAATATTTCACACTGTTGTCAAGGCAACCTCTCTCTTAATAAGAGTGGAAATCTACTCTTACTAATGGTCCAATGAATATATATGGACACATAAAGATTGCAACTTGACCATATATATATATATATATATATATATATTCATTGGACCATTAGTAAGAGTGGATTTTCACTCTTATTATTATTAGAAGAGAGGTTGCCTTGACAACAGTGTGAAATATTGATTACTATCTATATTGGCATGTTTAAGTGGTGACTGGTTTCTAATGGTTACTGATTATACCATTTAGCTTTAAGCATTATTTCACTTATATATATATATATATATATATATGTGTGTGTGTGTGTGTTTCTATACATAGTGTATTATAGTGATTGGATTGCAAATTTTTTTAAATGATAGTTATTTACTGTGCTATTTAAATTTAATTTAAAGTTAATTTATGTGAAAATGTATTCACACCTTGGTTGATTAACTTTCATTTTTGTTATTATTATTATTGCTTATTTAAATATCCATTTGACAAGCTATGTGGCTGATAAATTGTAAGTTTATTTTTATACCTTTTTTATAATAAATTTTAATATTAGATAATGTGAAGATTATGTTGCATATATAATTGTTGGTTGAATAAGTAATTTCTTTGTATAGTCTTCAGCATATTGATATGTATATTTGAAAAGTGTTTTCACAATGGTATTATTGCAAAGTTGTTAAAATGAGTAAATTTGAATTTAGAGTAATTAAAAATAAAGTTGTAATAATAAACTGATTGATTTAAATTTTACATTTATTATTATCATTGTTTATTTATTGTCTATTTCGATCTTAGGCAATAGATGAAAGTTAAGATTCACTTTTTTAAATGCTTTTATTTAACTTAGAAATTCTATTTGTTTGTTTGTCCATGTCAATTTTTATAATTAATATTTAATCTACTTCTATTGAATGAATTTTTTTCAAATTTTGTTCACATTTTAGATATTGATGATAATGCAATATTATTCTACAATTTTTTATTTGTCTACTCAATTAACCAGTTTATCAATTTTGGTGGGCCAAATTTTAAAATGCATAATATCAGTGCAGTGAACTTTCAGTAAAATGTAGGATGAAATTTTAATTTCTGTTAATTGTTTAACTAAAACTTGCTTTTTAAAAAATATTTACTTAACAAACAAAAAAATCTTGTAAATAATTTTAAGGAACATGAGTTGTATTTCAAATAATAGAAGTATAGTGATATTGTTTATAATCTCAGTTTATAAATTTGAATATGAGTAGGTACAGAAAGTCTATTAAAAATATTCTAGAACTAAATTATTTTATTAAAAAATGTTTTATTTAAGTTGAGGAATAATGCACTGAAATCCAAACAATAATTTTTGGATCACAGTTTGGTTTGGTATTCTACCAGGAACCTAGCCCTTTCATTTTTTAACAACAATCTGTTTTGTAACCCTATACAATTAATTTAAGACTTACATCAACATTTAATGCAGTTATTTAAATTAATTACTATATGTGGAGCACACAAATTAACATGATGACACATCCATGATCCACATATGGTATTATTTCAAGCCAATTAAAAATAGATTTAGTAATATTATATAAATGGAGATCAAACTAATAATCATTAATTATATTTTTTGATCTCTGTTTTTGGAATCAATTCCTATAAGGACCAAAATAACTTGCCATTAGTAAAGCATTTTTATAAAGCCCAAATTACATCGATTTCATGTGTCACTTTTTGAGAAAGAACACTTTATAAAAATTTTCACTCATAGAGACATTTATCCACAGTTCCCCTCTAGCATATTCCAGGTTCAAACTCAATAATATGTAAACTCTCAAGGTGAGAGACATACAATAGAAAAAAAACAAAGTGAATAATTTGTATTTACTGTGGAATGACGTGAACAGATAAATTGAACACCAAATGTTGACTCAACTTAGTAATTAATTTATTAATATTAAATAAAATAAATAAAACCCATAAATACAATTTAACACAAAACCTCATAATAATGAATACAATATCTAAACTTAATATAAGGGGAAGATCTCCTCTTTACTTTTCTTTGGCTGACCTGGAGATATAGAGTTATATAAACATTTATATAGATGCACATTTTATTAAAAATAATAAATAATTAAAGACCATTAAATTTTAAAAGATTAAATATGTTCATACAAAATAAAATAAATAATACTTCATTTATACACATACATATATGTATGTAAAGATTAATTATTAATTGCATTTTCAATATAAAAAAAAGTAAATCAATGAGCATATATTTGATAGATTTAAAATAAAATCATTTTATTTTACATGCACATCTACATTTGTATGTATACATGTAGATTAAATGATAAAGTATATTGATATATAAAAATAAAATATGTTATGTATTAAATATGTTTAAAATATATTACAATTAAATAAATAAATAACCTTACTTACCATAGTGTATGGTTTTTCTTTTCATTTTAAACTTTTAATTTAATGCAAATAAATACCTGGAGTTAAGTTCTCTTTAATACTAAAGCTAACCAAAATGTTGTAATTTATTATACTTTTTTTTTCTTTAAAAAAAATTGTTACAGAGTGTCTTCATGAGCAAACTATACAACAAGGATACAATGATTCAGATTTAGATGTCTATTTAATGGTATCATTTTTTTTATTAACCATGTGTTTGCACACCACAATTATATAAAAACTCACATGATAAGGAGGAATAAATACCAGTATACTAAATGAGCATCTATTCTATTTTGTTTTCTTAATAAATTAGCAAACAACATTCTTGCAAGGTAAAAATTACCAATTCATGCAATAACAATGCTTATTCCCTGGAAGTCACTGATGGCACTTCGTAGTCATTGGAAGTAGTCAGTAATCATATATGGTTGTGCAGTTCCACCAGCAAGCCAGAGTATTTTAGGACAGTGCTTCAATTAACTATTCCCCATCTAAAGTTTTTTTTTAAGAAGTTTGTGCTGGAGAGTTAAAAACACTTGAGAGACATTAAAAGCAGAAATTAAACATTTCATGTGATGAGAGGAAAGCTATTAAATCTCTCAAACAGAATACATCTATAATCACTCTCCCTGCTGACAAAAGTAACATTATGGTCATAATGGATAAAACTGATTATGATAACAAAATACAAGAATTTCTCAAAGCAGGCAATATTAAATGGTAGCAAAAAATCCAAGTAAAGAAGTAAAGTTATAAGCATTATTTCTGGAAGCACCACAGATATTTCAATGATTTGGAGAAAAAGGAAATCATATTTCAGCAAAATTCCTCACTTTTATGAACTACCTAAATTTTATAAAGACAATGTTCCATTAAGGATTATTGTTAGTTATAGGATTTTACCATGTCAAAATTTGTTGAGATTTCTTCTTGAAGTTATTAGTCCATTGGCAAATATGACACAGTTCTCAGTTAGGGATTCTAACCAATTTGTAGAATTACACAGGGACATGAAAATAGAAAGAATTGATATATTGGTAAGCTTTTATGTGGAAAGTTTATTTTAAAATGTGCCATGTGATTAAGAATTGTCTGTTATTAGAAAAAGGTTATGATGATAAGAGTCTATAAACCTCAACTACTCTACCTATTGGTAATAGAATTGAACTATTAACCTTTTGAAAAACAACAACATAATTAAAATATAACTCAGAATTCTTTCAAGAAAATCAAGGGATGGCCATGGGATCACCATTGTCATTATTGCTTATCAACATTTACATGGAAGAACTTGAAACCACAGCCAAAATACCATTTTAACCTAAATGGTGGCTCTATGTTGTAATACATTTGTTATATGGCTGCATGGTGAAGTGCAATTACAGTCATTCTGGATGCACATCAATATCATGCCCACTTCAATTAAATTTACAATGGAATCAGAGTGTGAACAAAAATCCACATTCTTAGATATTCTTGTAACAAAACTCCCTCAGGTCAAAGTAAAACAATGATATATAGGAACCCAACACACTTCATAAAATACTTGACATATCCATCCATTTACATCAGAAGCACAAAACATAGAATAATACTATTACTATGAAACAGAGCAAAATATATTTGTTTGGAAATCAGTGATTTAGAACAAATTCTCATCACCTATCATCAAGAAAACCAAAAATAGACATCAAAAACACAATTATAGTGTATTCATACATACCAGAAATAGCATACAAATTAAAGAAAATCTGCAGTTAATATAACATTAGAACAGCTTTCCAAAGCTATATCACACTTTGAGGAATTCTAATTTCTACAAAGAACAAACCAGAAATTCTGAAAAATCCAAAACTGCATCTATGAAATATTATGTGAATATCACCTTCTTTAACAACAATTGAAAGATTATAAACTAATGGTTTAAAGAGAAAAATTAAATATGTCCACAGTAGCAGATCTTATATGTACTAATGATCATATGGTCAATTGAGAAAATACAAATATATTGGATACAGAGGAAAAGATGCAAAGAAGAAAATTTAAGCTGTTCATATGACAGTAGGAAAACAATCACACCATCCAGAATGTCAATATATAATGTATAAAATCCTATAATTAACTTCACTCTTAGAAAAAAAGTATTTAAAAAAATTGAAAGACTCAAACCTAATAGATAAGTACATGAAATTTCTACTGACTGTTATGTTTGACAGAATAGCTCAAATGGTTAGAGGGTTGTCTTGATATTCAACAATTTGAAAGTATATATTCAACTCCTATGCTAATATTATCACTGGTTAGTCAGCAACATCAGAAGAAGAATAGAGAGTAATTATACTTAAAATGTTATTTAATTAGTAACCGGTGTTACCTAATTGTATGTTATTTTTAATAAGTTGTTTATAATTGAAAAGTTTAAATTTTAAAATTTTCTATACCTTTAATATTTAATGATAGATGATGAAAATACTCCAACATATTCACACACAGCTTGCTTTTATCAAAAACAATCCTAGAAGCCTGACTTTGGTTTTAAAACATTATTTATAGTATTACATCTGGAAAGAAAATGCTATCAGCTCATTTTTTTCTTATATTTTCTTTCTAATTAAATCCCCAGGTAATTTTTTTTATTAATTAATAAAATAAAACATGTAATCAATATATATATATATATATATATATATATATCTTTCCCAGATATATATATATATATATATATATATCTGGGAAACATAATAATGGTTTTGTTTTTCAAATACTCAAATTTTTTATATGAAAATCAAGCACTAGGTTCAGTTCCCATACATTTTGGTGTCTTTGGTTTTTTAATAACCATAGCCATTAATATCCTATTAGGCAGGATTGGTTTTAAGCCAATAAACATCACATGATCACCATCTTTTATGCTTGTGTATAGCTGTTGTTAAAAGAGGCAAACTCACTATACATATGCCCTACACAGCAGGTTAGAGTAATCAATGGATTCCAGAAGGCTTGTGCATAAAATCCCCATCTACTGCCTACTCATCCAATATCCCCAGACTAGTTTCTGGCTTGTGGCCTTCGTCAGTGAGGAGTCTTGGATCTGAGAGCACTGCATCTACACCAAAATGTATGGGTTCAGACCTATATAACTATATAAGCTAATGGGCTTGAATTGGAAACATTAAGGTGTTTCCGTTTAAGACTCATAGTTTCATAGTTAAATGGAGATAAAAGGTGGTTGCTGGAGGGTTGCATTAGATCCTAAGATCTAGATGCAATGTTCTCAGATCCAAGGCTCCTCACTGATGAAGGCCACAAGCCAGAAACTAGTCTGGGGATATTGGATGAGTAGGCACTAGATGGGGATTTTATGCGCAAGCCTTCTGGCATCCATTGAGTACACTTGTTTGCTATGTGTGGCATACATATAGTGAGTTTTGCCTGTTTTAACATTAAGAAAAAATAAAGCTTCCTCACAGTATATTAAATTAAAAGTGTATAAGTAGACATGTCCATAAATTAATTAATTCAATAACTATGGATGTCTCCTACGTTTATTTCAAGGTAAATACACCAATAATTGAAGAAAAAAGTTTGGGGGTGGGGGTGGGGGGTTAATGTGTTACTTCTCAAATTAAAAAAAGCATTTCATTCACAATGTTCTTGAATCACACCCCATAATCTTGTACATTATTGAACCAGTAAAAAATCCATATTTTAAATAGTTTGATAGTTTTTAAAATTATGAAATGCATTTCACAAGTGCAATGAATTAATTTGATTTATTGCATATTTATTGCATACTTGTTTTCAGCATTGTGCTTAATCATTACACACATTTACATTAATTAACAATACCACTCCACTGTACAGTTATTTCTGCTGAATTATCCACACCAATCAACTGAGTAAATTCCTTATACACTTATGCAAGTATGATCTAGTCAAAATATCACTAAAATAATTTTGATAATTTTTAATATTATCAAGGTAATATATTTTTGATATATGTTGCCCTTGAAAATCTTCATTTTGCCATATACACACAATATATATTATTATGAGAATTAGGTTACAATTAATTCAAACTCATAATTCAGTGTAATATCCCAAAGGTCATCACTGGTGATCATTTTAAAGTTCTCCTCTCAAAATATATTTGTATTTTTTTGTCTATTTTGATAATCAGTCATATTTTACACCCATATATGTATAGATTGATTAATAAATATGGCCGCCATTTTCCTATAGAAAAAGTATTTTTGATGAGCTGCCATTTAATTACTATCACGATTACACCATTTATCTGATAGCTAAAGACTCAGCCTAACTTGCTTCTCTGGAGATAAGTCGAATTGTTACTTGTAAGTAAATGAGATCGAAACGCCACGGCGTGGATACGTTTTAATTATTTACATCATATTAACAAAAAAAAAAAAAAAAATCACACACTAAAAAATAAATTACCTATAACCTTAACACATTATTTACAAATAATATAAAGCCAAAATATTAAACAGATATTATATTACTTGAACAAATATATATTTATAAAATATGTATTTAATATATGTTTTCCCTTAAAAAATATTACCCTCTTTTAAATAATAAAGTTTAGTTAAATCGTTGAAGTACATACATATATATTTAATAGATTCTTCTTCTTTATTGTTACAGTTTTCGAGATGCAAGTTTTACCGTCTTGATTAAAATAAAATAAAAGTTGTTATCTCAATAATAAAAAAAATGTATTTTTTTAAATCTAATTTAAAAAATAAATGGAGATATTCATCAATGGTAGTTAGTGGCTAAGGGTTGGTTTATTAGCTCAAATTCTTTGGCATTGGCACTCTTTAGGTAGAAATCTTTGATACTGACAAGATTTGCATGACTGAAGCAAATATACTTTAAAAAAATCGGCTAGCCATCTGTTTGTTTCCCATGTAGCACATTATAGAGAAAATTAGAAGCATCATTTAGCAAATAACTTTCTGTACCTCAAATTGCTATTAATTGACTTTTCTTATTGATTGTTGCCAGAGTATAATTGTCTCATACATCACTGACTAATTTTATAACCACAGACAGTATAATTCTTTTAAATCCATGGCTGGTAAATTAGATTTCTATTAGTCACTTTTTTCTTATTTTCTCTTTTCAAGAAATTTCGCAAAAAAAAAAAAACTTCCCACCACTTGATGAATATCTCTTTACCCACTCAAAGATAATTACAATTTTTTAAAAGTCATTATTTAGCTCTTTCTATTTTAATTAAAGTTTATTTTTAATGTAATAATTTTTACAACATTTTTTTTTTTCCTAGAATAAAAAAAATTCTTATCTTAAAACCTTAATTAAATAGATTAATGTTTACATTTGGAATGCAGATTAATTGTTTTGCAAATACAAATTATATTTCTTATTATTTTACATTTCCAAAATTCTTGTATGAAAAACAACAATGTGTAATATATTTTATATTATGTAAATAATTAATTCTGATTACTAATTATACACACATACAAAAAAAGTTGTTTTTGCATGTGATAAGAGAAAAACAATTATTAAGAATTAACCAAATTTCATTGCTTAATTAAATATTTTTAAAACTAAATATTGACTCATTTACGCAAAGACATATACACACTTATGGAGAATCAAATATTTAGATTTTAATCTGATACTTTTTTCCTTGTAGTCTAAACTTTAAAATACTATTTTCTGTTGTTGTTTTGTAAAGCTGAACAATTTATAATGCAAAATGAATTTCGATTCAGAGTTCGATTCTATCATTATAATATATATATAACTAAACATCAGCTCAGTGCTCATATAAATATTGCATTAATAAAAACTGTATCATATTATAATCTGTTTTTGTTGTTAACACATTGATAATTATCTATCCAATCTTAATTAACATATTATAATCTGTTTTTGTTGTTAACACATTGATAATTATCTATCCAATCTTAATTAACATGGAACATTTCTTCCTGCTAATAAAAACTAAATATACACTTATATATTTTTATTGAATGGCTTGTTATGTTGACTATGAACTGAATACCTCTATTTAACATGTCTTTGTTTATATATATATATATATATATATATATATATATATATATATGTGTGTGTGTGTGTGTGTGTGTGTGTGTGTGTGTGAGATTGAATCCATCCACTAGGTGTTAAAAACACAAAAATCAGTCCTTACCTTGCACGATAATGGTGTAGTGAAAATTACACTACAGAAATATTATTATTGAATAATCTCAATTCTAATGAATGACTATTACAAATTATTAATGACTTAAGCCTATTTGTAATTGAAAAAATTCTCTAGATTTATTCTGCTACATTCAATGAGACTAACTGCTATGCCATAAAGTTTATTAAATATGCACATAAGTACATTGCAAAAAAAAAAAAAAGAGGATATATAAATTTTAAATCAAAAGTACCAATGATGCATAAGATGGCAAGTTTTAAATCTTTTTTGTTTCGAAATGAAAAATTATGTCGTTACCAAAGTGATAAATTGAAAAATATTGAGATATTTGCCAAGGAATTGCTTGATGTTGGTTATAAAATGGAACAAATAAACAATACTTTAAGTCTATTTAAAAAAAATTATAATTTAAAAGAAATGAAGATTAATAATAAAAAATGGATATCTATTCCATTTATTTCAAATCCACAAGTAAATTTTTTTAAGGATTTATATAAGAATGTATTTAATGTTTCATTCTACGTTCCAAACAATATTAACAAATTAGTTAATAATTCTAAGGATGTCATACCTATCAAGCAAAAAAGTAATGTCATATATCAAATTTTTTGTGATTGTATGCTATCATATATAGGTGAATCTAGGTGCAACATTGAGAAAAGATTGAAGGAACACGAATTGTTATATAAGCGTGTAAAAAATAAAAATAATGGTGATTTAATATCTTCTTCAGTTTTCTTTGATCATGAAAAAACATGTAAACATAAATTTAAATTTAATTTTGAAAATGTGAAAATTCTTCATGAAGAGAGAAACCATAGTAAAAGAAAAATTAAAGAGGCAATTTTTATAAACAGGAATAAAACACATTTGATAAATCGACAAGCTTCTAACATTAAAATACGAGATCGTGGAATTTGAATTGATGACGTTTGCTTCCGCTTTTAGTTTTTGAATTTAATAGCAGTTGAGGCAGGTTTGAAAGTAACCGAAAGTACTTCTGCGGATTTAAAGATTGTTTGAATTGTTTATAAACCGTTTAAAAATATTATTTCAATTATAATTACAATATATATATATATATATGTCGAAAAGATAAATAATCACCAATATACATATTTCATGCTAAACCAGCAATCATCAATTGGTCCAGATTATCATCTCTACACATATATGCAATAAATGCTCAGATATATGTTAAAATAGCCAATCTTCATACTTTAATAAACAGGTATCAATCCACTCCACACTCCAACTCTTCAACCATCCATCCAATTGAAAATCTGATGACGGAATGCTCAAAGGCCACACTGAGGTCGAAATTCTCAGCACACCCATGTTGACCTAAAATCAATCTGATCCCTCGTGTACAGGATATAATCCATTTAATACATATATGAGGGATGAGCAGACATCTCTACTATGTAATAACTAAAATACAGGCTTATTATATACCTGCATCAATATATGTATCAGTGTGTATGAGATAGAGTGGAGAGTGGTGGGTAGTGTGAAAATCTGTGCTCATATATCCTATATATTACATACATTGATACAGGTATATAATAAGCCTGTATTTCAGTTAAAACATAGTAGAGATGTCTGCACACCCCATTATATATATTTAATAGATTATATTCTGTACAGGAGGGGTCACACTGGCTCTAGGTCAACATGGGTGTGATGAAAATCTCAGCCTCAGAGTGACCTTTGAGGATTCCATCATTATATTTTCAATTGAATGGATAGGTGAAGAGTTGGAGTATGGAGTGGATTGATGCCTGTCCATTAAAATATAAAGATTTACTATCTTAATATATATCTAAACACTTAGTGCATATATTTGTAGAGATGATATGGACCAACTGATGTTTGCTGGTCTAGCATGAAATACATATATTGGTGATTATTTTTCTTTTTGACATATATGTGCTCAAGGGTATCAGTGTTGTGAGATAGAGTGGAGAATAATGGGTAGTGTGAATGTTTGTGCTCATATACCCAATATATTACCTATATTGATACAGGTATATAATAATCCTGTATTTCAGTTATTACAATATATTTTGGATAGGTGAAAATTTTTAAATAACTTCAGAACTTTTTTTAGTTACTGGCTTATCTTCAACTTTATTATTCCAATATTGGTCAATATAGCTAAACTAAGTTTTAAAATCTGTCTGATGAATGTTGATGCTCTTTACATAAAAAAACACAAATGTAAAAAATATTTATATTATAAAATTGAAAAAAATTTCGCTGAAAAATAGAATGCTTGATTTTTTAGTTGAATATTTTGTCTAAAGACAATTTTTATTTAATTCTTGTTAAAAATCAAGAGAGACAAAAATTTAGTTTTTCAGTATTTTATATACTTTATAAAGCTTTTACATTTTTTTAAATATATATTTAAATTTTTACAGAAAAAATTAAATTCAGGTTTTTAGTTTTATTAATATGTTAAAAATCAACTTATTTAATAATTCATTATGCAATTTCTGTAAATATGTTTTTCTAGATTGTTAAAAATCCAATTCAATTTTTATGTAATAATTTTATTAAACTCTTAATAATAATTATAATAACACAATATTTTAATATAATCAGTGTATAAATTTAAAATATTTTTCTTTTATTTTATTTATATTATTTTACACTTTATGCAGAAAAACAATTTTAATTCATTTTTGACAATACATAAAATAATTTTCACAGCTTCTTATCTTACATTTTAAATATCAGTATTATATAAAATCTATATTTTCTCTGTTGAATGATTGGTGAATGAATGTTTATCCAATAATGTCACAACCACTATGTTTACACAAAGGAAATAATTCCACTATTAAATAAAAAATGCTGGAAAAAAATCAGTACTATAGAGATATAGTATATATTTCATGGTAAAGGTTTCCATTTAGCTGTAGAAATAATCAAAAAAAAAAAAAACAATTCATAATTTGACATTAAGGCACTCTGTACTTTCATGGTTGTCAATCCCCTAATATAGTTTAGATGAATGACATTAACAATTATAAATTAGCAATGTTCATTAAAAACATACTAACATTAAATCTTAAAAAAATTGTTAAAGCAACCAATTAAAAAATATTACAAACATTATATTTAATAAAAAAATACAAAAACAACCAACATTTTTATATTCTGCCCCAGCCATCTGCAGAAACAACAACAAGTGCTGATTCATAATTTGACATTAAAGTGCTCTGTGCATTCAAGGGTTTCCAATCACCTAATATACTTCAGATGAATGATATATGTACCAATTAATACATTCTAACTATTAATTCAGAGAGTAATCCAGTAAATATATATTTGAAGCCATAAAGTCATCAAAGATGATAGATACATTTTAATATATAAATTTTAATTTAGCTTTATTAAAATTTGAAAATTTATTTATGAAATATGAAAACATTTTCTTTAATTTACATAAATCTTAAAAAAATTGTTAGAGCAACCAATTAAAAAAACTATAGGCCTTTACAAAGTCATATTCTGATATTAATGAATGTTCTAACTATTATTAAAACTAAACAAACTTATGATTGACCAACTACAAAAAAAAAAATTCTTTTATTCCGAGAATGTTAAAATAAATATATATTTCATAAAAGTAGCAAATATTTAAAAATGTAAATTTTAATTTAGCTTTATTAAAATTCGGAAATTTATTTAGATGATATTAAAATGTTTTATTTAATTTACATTAAATTATTAAAAAATTTTGATATAACAACCAATTCTTCAGTAACGATGGTTTCTGCCATTAAAAAAACATGTTTTTAATTACAGAGGTATAAAATTTAAATATTGAAGAAAATGTGATTACCATACATAAATCCATGTTTGAAATGTGATATTTAAAGAGGGGAAAAATAAATGCTATAGTAATGTATGTTACATTTAATTGTGGTTACTGTATTATTATGTTTATGTGAAAAATTAATAAAAAATGCTTGGAAAAATATCAATACAAGCACTTTTTCACATTTAATATATGATATTAAAATCTTTTGTTTAATTTACATTGAATCTCAAAAAAAGTTTGTTAAAACAACCAATTAAAAAACAAAACTACTGAGCTTTACATTGCCCAGTTGCAGTCTGGGTTAATATATATAATCCATATTTTTTCTGTTGTCTGAGTTTGTGAATGAAAGTTCATCTGATGATGTAACAACTGCCATATTTATGCAAAGGAAGTAATTCTACTCATTAAATTAAAAATGCTGGAAAAAATATATGGGTGCCATTAACTACAGAGATGTAGTATATATTTCACAGTAAAGTTTCCCATCCAGCTGTACAAACAGTGACAAATACCAATTCACAATTCAATCAAAGTTACTTTGTGCTTTCATGGTCAGTCAATCCCCTAACATAGTTTAGCTGAATGACATACTTAACAATGTTAACAAACTTTTATAAATTAGCAATGCTTAATATAAAAACATATTTACATTAAAGCTTAAATAAATTATTAAAGCAACCAATTAAAAATTATTACAAATATTATGTTTAGTAAAAAAAGTTTACAAAATATGGCCATTGGTTTTGTATCCCAGCCAGCTGCAAAAACAGTCACAAACACTGATTTGTAATTCAACATTAAGGAATACCATGCTTTCAAGTCTGTCAATCCTCTAATATATTCAGATGAACAGCATACTTACCAAATAATAAATGGTAATTGTTAATTCAGAGGGGACTCTAGAAAATATATAAATATATTTGAAGCTATAAAATGATCAAATATTTTAAAATGTAAATTTTAATTTAGCTTTATTAAAATTCTGAAATTTATTTAAATAATATTAAAATGTTTTATTTAATTTACATTAAATCTTGAAAAAAATTATTAGAGCAACCAATTAAAAAAACATGGGCTTTTTTAAGACTGGGTTCTAAAATTAATAAATAGTATATTTAAAAGCTAAAAAAAATTAGGATTGACTATCGGAAAAAAAAAATTTATTCAGAGGGCACTCCATCAAATAAATATTTTATAGAGCTAGCAAATATTTAAAAATGTAAATTTTCATTTAGCTTTATTAAAATTTGGAAATTTATTTATATAATATTTAAAATGTTTTTTTTTTAATTTTCAGTAATTATGATCCTTGGTACCATATTAAATTTTTAAAAAACTGGTTTGTGGCACAATTTTCACAATAACCTCAGTTTTCATAATGTTAGAGCAAAAAGCTTTACATTGATAGGAACTAGAAAAAGTAAAACAAAATAATGAGGCTAAGACAAATAGTTATTATCATTAAAAAATAAGGAAAAAAAAAGAAATTTCAACATCTGAAATAATTATTACTTTTTGATTCATAATTTCTATTTTATCATTAAGTAAATTTAAATTACATTTTCATTGATAATTTATTTGTATTTCTCCCCAAATTCTTTTTCAAACCATATAATACTTTTTACCTGAGACAATCCATAGCTTCAGAATCTCCAAAACTAGTTGCAAAAGAATTCTTCATTTTTATCTTGTACTCCAAAAGTAAACAAATCTTGAGGTATATATAAGAAAAAGATTCATCATAATAAAAGGTATAAAACAAATTATTTCCAGAAGGTGGATATGCATTTGTAATAATAGAAATTGGCTTCTTATCTATCCAAAACTAAAAATAGAAGGCACTGTCTGTATCAATGATAAAATAAGTTTTATCTCATTATATTTTTTGTGTACACCAGTGATATTTATCCACACCAGTCATGCTATCTGGTTGTATTTATTGTCCTACAAAGGTATAATTTATTTGCATTTATTTCATTTTTTAGCTATAATTTGAAAATAATGTGATGCACTACTGACTCCACAACATGAGTACCAAGGCATAGGCAAAGATCAGAATTTGATTCTTTGCCTGAATACAATTCCTTGGTGGTATATACATAACTATTGTAGATATCTCCACACACACACCATTTGAATTCTCTATTACTTTTAAGTATTTATATTTTTACATGATACTATGCCCAGTAAATTTTGCAATAGTTTTATTATCTGCAATCTTTCTGTACATCTGATAAACAGGCTTAAAATTTACATTGCACTGTTCTATAAATTCTATATTAAAAAATCATTACTTGTTATACAAACACAAATCTGAAAATGCTAACACAAACACACTAATACAAATATAAACATATTAATAAATTATTAAACCTTTTGAGAATCATTATGTCTATAAAATAAGGTTGCCTCAAACTTGAATCAGAGCCCCAAAATTACATTGTACATAAACCACTTTTGTTATATTTGAATACAAATTAACATACTGTATAATAAAGAGTATAAATGATTAAATATTATATAATTTATATACTATACAGATACACCAATACAAATGTAAACACATTGATAAATTATGCCATTTATCAAATAATTAAAAAAAAAAATACAATTCAAATAATTAAAAAATAAAAATTGAATACTTATGACCTGATATTCTGATTACATTTTTATCAGGATGAAGGCCTTGAAATGCAAATTACCAGTGCATTTTAATCCATTTTAATAAAGAGTCTGGCCAATTAAAAAATTCTGCCTTTGTCTTCTTTATGCAAATTAGTAATCGGAGAAGAAAAGAAAAAATTAAACATATTAATAAAAATTTTAATAAAAAATTCAAATTTTGTCTGAATTCAACTTGAGATACATTATTTAAATGAAAAATTCAAACAGCATCGAATTTTGGGATTTTTGTTGATGTCATTCTTATAGTTTTCATGCAGTTTTAAAAAGAAAACAAAATTTCAATGAATCAGAAGCCATTAGTAGCATTAATACTACAACTACTCAATCTGTTAATTATTTTAAAAAAAATTGATAAAACAACCAAGTTCACAGTAATGATGGTATCCACCATTAAAAAATGTTCCAAAAATGTATTTTTAATTACAGAGATATATATTTTAAATCATAAAGAAATGTGATTACTATATATAAATTTATGTTTCAAATGTGATATTTAGTAAGAGAAAAAGTAGATGCTATAATAACATATTTACATTTAATTTTGTTTGGTGTATTATGTTTATGTAAAAAATTAAGAAAAATCACTCAGAAAAAATCAATACATAGGGTTTCTTACATTTAATATACAATATTAAAATCTTTTCTTTAATTTACATTAAATCTTAAAAAAATTTCTTAAAGAAACTAATTGGAAACAAAAACACCAGCCTTTACATAGCCCAGGTGCTGCCTTGTTCATTTATAAAAGATAACTTAATATAACTCGGCCCAAAAAATATTAAATTATTCATGTATAAACTATGGTTTAATTATTATTCAAATTGATAGTGTATTTTATACATAATATCGATAAAATTAGATAAATTTATAAAGTAACAAACAATGAAACCAAATGGCAATGATAATTAAAGGTCATTATTTTTTTATTATTTACATACAAAAATCTGATACAAAAAATGCATGGTTCTCTATAGTATATATATATATATATATATATATATATATATATATATATATATATATATATATATATATATATATATATATAATAGGCTTACAAACAGAACTTGGTGATTTATTTCCAAATAATTTATCAAGTGTATTAATTTACATGCCAAATTATGTAATAGCATATGTAAATTATCAGAATATCCTTAAAATTATCAGTTCACATTGTCCAGCATTTATATCACATGACAATTTAAGATAGGGAGCTACTGTCTTTTGTTACTTATAGTTATTATCAAGTGTTAAATTATTTTTCAATTGATTGATCAAAGAGTTAACCGAAGGCACAGGCTTATATATTTATTTCAAAAGTTAAGCAACAGATTACTTTAGAGGGTATTAATTTTTAGTTTCCTCCTCAAAAAAAACATTTTGATTTATGGTTTCACAGTTGTAGGTTTCAGTTATCACATCTAAAGTTTCAGGCATAGTTTTCAGAGCTTGAGATCATTCAATCTGCATACATATGAGAGATATATATTATTTTCATTGCAGATACTTCCATTGCCAACATCCATAAGAAGAATTAAAATTTCAAAAACAAAATTGATATTACAAGGCATTTTGATATATATATATATATATATATATATATATATATATATATATATATATATATATATATATATATATATATATATAACAAACCTGCCTAACACTATACTAACAAAAATAAAAATGCAAAACCATTAAACAATACAATACTGGATTAAATCCAAAATTTTTCCAAAATCCTTTCATCTACTACAAATAGACCTTCTCAAGTGAAATCAAACTAAAGAAAATAACACATATATACACACAAACAAACCTTCCCATAATTTATTTCAAACTTCACCTTCCCTTAATATCAAAAGAAGTCTTCATAAGATTAATAGCCTCAGAATCAATAAGATTTATCATCAAAGTCTCCTTTATTTTTCTTTTTAACTCATTCTTTTCATAAATTGAATACAAGTCATAGAATATTGTTTAACAATGCTTCGGTTATTTTTTATAAAAAGCATGAGTTTAAAAAAAGAATAAAGGAGACTTTGATGATAAATCTTCTTGATTCTGTGGCTATCAATCTTATGAAAGACTTCTTTTGATATTAAGGGAAGGCGGAGTTTGAAATGAATTATGGGAAGGTTTGTTTGTATGTGTATATGTGTTATTTCCTTTAGATTGATTTCACTTGAGGTCTATTTGTAGTAGATGAAACCATGTTTGTGTAGGGATTTTGGTAAAATTTTGGATTTAATCTAGTATTGTATTGTTTAATGGTTTTGGATATATATATATATATATATGTTCAAATTTACCTTTGTTCATCTGTAAAATAAAGTGGTTTTTTTCTTCTTTATAACTTAAAGCTGGGTGTATTTTTGGTGAAGTTTACCATAATCATGGCTATGATTATGGTGAACTTGCACTTAGCCTTAGCTATAGTATAAAAAAATCCACCTCATTATATAGATAAACAAACATATGTAAATTTTAATTACAAATATAGATGAATGGAGAAATCAATATCATATTTATATGGCTTAATCCTATTTTATATACCTCCACAAAGAAAAATATGCCTTTTAAATAAAAATTCTAGATCACTGGGTGATTTATAAAAGATAGTGGAAGGTAATTTAAATCTTATATGTTATACCTTTAAAGTTCATGTGCACATAAAGAAAATTCTCTCAGCACAGTTTTGTTCATTTCTTAAAAATTATATTTACAAACCATGTCCTCCTGCTTGACTTTTTTATTACTTGAAGATGCAGATTTACTTGGCTATAAATACAGTGTTGGGTTTTACTAAATTATTTCAGTTTTAACAATTTTATACAGTTTCACATATTTTTTGAATCAACATTTTCTTATCATATTTCATAACAAATAATACTTATTTGCAAAGATTTCTAATTCGGTTTCTTCAGTTGGATGTCCTCTTTTCTTTCAAGAATTCAATTTTACATTAACAGATCCCGTATAAATAAAAGATTTTATTCAATAATACATAGTAAGGCATTTAGTCATGGCAATAATTTTAATCAGAGTGGTTAGTAAATAAGCAAAATAGAAATCACTTGTTGCCAATGTAATCTCATATATTACCTTGGTAAAACTAATGACTGATAATTTTTTATCCTCCTGGTCTGACACTTTAATGTTGATTCTCAAATCAGTGACTTTTTCTTTTGTTAGCACTTCTATTTTATGATAGGATTAGTTACTAGAAATTAGTCTCTAGTAAATTATAGAATGATATCAAATTATTAGAATAAAATAAACCAAATTTTCAATCTTATATGCAATTCTATCTGTATATTTTAATTAATGGAACTTATTTACCTATAGGTCGCACTAATTTGTTTCTAATTATAACCAGTCTTTTTTTTCTTTAATTAATATTATAAGGTGTATTTGTTGATCACATATCTGATTATTATCATTTTGTCTGCTCTTATAAACTTCCTATTGTTTCAATGTATTGTAACATTAACTCAAAGCTATGATAATTTTGGAGTGGAAAAAAATATAAATGTGATGAGACTCTGACTAATGTTTTAATTATTAATATTTTTTTTAATTGAATTCACTCATTAATTTCCTTATATAATTATTTTTAGATAATTATTATGAAACATTTTTTTCTATATTGTAGTATTTCTATTTACACTGATATATTTGAAAATGCATGCTGTCTAAATTGTGGATAATAATGTATGTGTATGAATGTATTTATATTGTATGCGAATATATAAGCAATCATTACATTTAAGCAAGATTTATTTATTATAGAATTGTTTTTTTTTTTTTTTATGAATAAAAAAATTAAATAAATATGTTTAATTTCGCGAATTACTAAAAACATATATTTTGCAAAACATTTCCTGTATATGCAAATTTGTAAATATATGGATGTGACATATGACAATCAAATATTGTTGGAGATATAAATATAGAATTATATATATTTAAAAACATTTTAATGAGAGAAAAAGAAATGTTAATTTATTGTTTATTTTTTGATAATGACGATGATGAATGATATCTGAAAAACAATATTCAATGTTATGATTATTATTATCAAAATTGAACATTTGTCTTTAGAATATTTATTTTTCAAGTAAATAATTAACCAAGCTTTAGAGTCTTAAAAAAAAAAAAAAACAATACTAACATATTAAAAAAAAAAAAACAAGAAATATGAAACGATTTGAAAATGATTTATTAAAAAAAATTGAATATTTATAGTTTTATAAAATGATACAAAAAATATAATTGTGATTTGGTAAATAAACTTATAGAAGAAAATAAAAGTCTCAAAAGTGTTGAATAATTTTTTAGTATTTGAAAAAAATCTGTTTCAGCAATAAGAAGAAACATTGGAACTCTTAAAAAAAGGTGACATTATAAAATATTTATATAACAAACAGAACAAGAATACAAAATATTAACTACTTATTACATTTTTCAAATTACCAAATATTTTAAATGAAAAAATAAGACATGCAATGAAATTTATGAAAAAAGAAAATGCTCTAGGAAGCAAGTGTAGAAATAAAAAAGTTGTTGGCATATATATATATATGAAAAGAAAGTTATTGTTAACACTAACTGAAATAATTCTAGAAAATATACAAACCATTATACAATTACAAATATCCAGTAACGCCCTCTTCTTTAAAGATCTATATCTCAATAATAGCAAACCTTAAAATTTTAAGGTTTGCTATTATTGAGATATAGATCTTTAAACAGAGGGCGTTACTGGATATTTGTAATTGTATAATGGTTTGTATATATATATATATATATAATTGTATAATGGTTTGTATATATATATATATATATCAAATGTCTAAATGCTAAAGATATGTCATTTGATTTGAAGAGTGCAGTAGTAGTAGTAGTAGTATTGATATTTAAGAAATATAATGAAGGTATTAGAGATTAGCTATTAGTCTTCTAGTAGTTCTATAAACAGAATTTTTCAAAATAATTACAACTCTCTCTAGCAAACATTGAGCTTTAAACAACGGAAAAAGTGAAATTAAGCTAGATTAAACACAAGAACCATAAATATTAACTGACATAGATTGGGAAAAGGCATTTGATTTTATAAGCATTTCATAATAGTTAAAGCTTTAGATATTTAAAATATAGACCCAGAAAATCATCACAGCTTGTAGAATATTTATCAAAATACAATATCAATGATTAAATTACATACTGAGATTATAAAAATTAACATTAAGAATGATATTTGATAGTGTGGCTCCATATCTCTATACCTTTTATGGCACTTTTACAAAAGTATTTTCTATATTAAAATGGGAAGCTAAGGAAATAAAAGTAATGAATATATTCAAAATTTTCTTGAATTTCTGGTATTCAAATCCCATTCAGCTATGATAAAATTTATTCCAGAGATGAAGTTCAATGTAACACAGAAAACTACTAATGCTCTCTCCAAAGTCTATATGTCAATTCATGCCAAAATCTCGTTAATTAACATTCTAATATTTCCTAAAATATTATATGCCAGTCATCAATTTCACTAACAACTTTATTAAAAAAAATTAACTCTTTATGTTTCAAGCTTATCTGGAATAAAAAATCACAGCCATCGGCCTAAGAAATCTAAAAAAGCATTCTAAGTTCAATGGACTATCTCTATATTCCATTAATACCTCTTTATTCAACAATCTTTCAATACTGTATATAAGCTCAAAACAAATTATCCTAATGCCATGTTTTTTACCCAAATTGTCCCTACTGATCAGTGTCCACCAAAAAATGATTGGCTTATATCTATAATCTCCTCAATTAATAAAAATATGAACATAGTGAACCACACATTTATGAAGAAGATCAACTTCTGGAAGGCATATAACACCATTCATATTATTAGTACTCCAAATTCCACTATGCTTAACATGAGAAACAATATCATTCAGAAAATTCAGGTATTGGTATCTGGAGCCAAAATATCTGGATTTTATCTTAAAGATTAACTTAGACACTCTACCTACAAACCATTTTCTTTCTTACATAAGAGAAATTGTACAAATAAGTTCTACTCTCCAGCTCTGTCTCGATGCACTTATCAACCATCTGTTTTCACAGTGTCAAGCACTTCAAACTCACAGGAATACAATCCTTGCAATATCCAAAATAAAGAAACATATACCATTACTTCTAATTGCCAGTATAAAAATCGGATTATTTCCAGCAATAAGAATGGCTACCTTATTATTTACAATCTGGTCAAACAGATACAAATTATTATTCAATACTTTGATTAGTAACAACCATAAAAATTGTTTATCCCTGATGAACAAAATTAAAGAAAGAGATAGAACCCCCTTCCCCAACATATTTACAGCCACCTGGAGCCTAATCTATCTTCCCCACAGGCCTTTGATCTGATGAAACAACTGTGTCATAAGTATTCAATAAATAATTTATTTATTATTAATAATTTATATTTGTTTTAATAAGTGAACTGTTTTTATTGTTGGAAAAATGTTATTTTCTTGATTTTATTTAATATTTTCTTATAGACATAAATATAAAATTAAATCTTGACATTTTATTTATTAATAAAATACAAATATATTTTTAAATCAACTAGATTTTGTGATTGATGCAGTTATGGAAATATCGTATGAATTATCAGATGAAAGTAAAAAGAAAAGGGTCTAGGGATGAATCCTTCAGTGGATTGTTTTCAGAAAAGAAAGAGTGATAATCATGATTTTAAAAAAATTAACAATTGCAGATTATTTATTCAACAATTCAAAATAAAGCAAAACTCTCCATACAGTAGTGCCATCTTGTGCTAACAAGAGCAATTATAACAATTATAACAATTATGTGCTAGTATGAGATAGTGATCATGTGATGTTATTATTTATTTACATGGAAATATAATGGATGAAATTAATTGAACAAGTAAATGAAACCTTTTTGATAAAAATAATTTGCAATTAAAATGTGTTTGAAAATAAAGTTTCTTTAATTATATCCTTACCCAAAGGTTTGTGATGATAGCATTTTTGATTCAATTAAACTGAGAGTTTATTGAGTGTTGTTTATATGTACAAACAAACTTAATCCTAAATTCATAACTAACCCAGCCTAACCAAAGAAAATCAACTCTAAACTACAAACAATGGTTTCACTGCAAAAAGCAGACTTCTAAAATATTAAGGACTAAGAAAAGATAACAAATTTATACTAAACATTATCCACAATTTCATTTACATCCCACATATCTTTAGTATTAAAAGAACGTTTAAATAAGTTAATTGCTTCAGAATTATAAATTTTTAATACTAAAGATTCTGAAGAAATTAACGTATTTAAAAGTTCTTTCAGTATTAAGGGTGTGTGGGATGGAAGTGGAAGTGGAATTGTGAGTAATGTTTAGTATAAATTTGTTATCATTTAGTCATTTACACAGTGAAACCATTGATTGGGTTTTAAAGCTTATTTTCTTTTGTTAGTGTATATTACTTGTGAATTTGAAGGTAAATTTGATTATTTTATTGAACTAAATTAGCTGTAAATGTTTAATGTTTATTTTGTAGGTAGATAGATAAGTAGGAGGTAGGTAGGTAGGTAAGTAGGTAGGTAGATAGGTAGGTAGGTAAGTAGGTAGGTAGGTAGGTAGACAGATAGACAGACAGACAGACAGATAGATAGATAGATAGATAGATAGATAGATAGATAGATAGATAGATAGATAGGATAGATAGATAGATAGATAGATAGATAGATAGATAGATAGATAGATAGATAGATAGATAGATAGATAGATAGATAGATAGATAGATAGATAGATAGATAGATAGATAGATAGATAGATAGATAGATAGATAGATAGATAGATAGATAGATAGATAGATAGATAGATAGATAGATAGATAGATAGATAGATAGATAGATAGATAGATAGATAGACAGACAGATAGATAGATAGATAGATAGATAGATAGATAGATAGATAGATAGATAGATAGATAGATAGATAGATAGATAGATAGATTAAATGTAAAAACTATAAATACCTCTTATAAATATACTATATGTAATATACAAAGAATTAATTAAGATATATATTTATTAAAATACATGTTTTATTACTTTTACCATTAGAATTATTTGGAACTTATATATATATATATATATATATATATGGTTATGTGTCTCATGGCATACATACATACATAGTGTATATATATATATATAGTATATATATCATATATATCCATAGTATATATATATATAAACAGAAAAGTAGAAATGAACACAGACAAAAATTATTTTGTAGATGTTATCTATATTACACTGAAATAACAGAAAAGGATTAAATAATTTTGAATTTAAAAAAAAAAGTATAAATTAAACACTTGAAAAGATCTTATTAATTTATTAATTCTGATTTTAAAATTAAAACAAATATGTTTTATGTTACAACAAATACCCTAGTAATTATACAATTCCATTATCATAATTTGATTAGCAATTTTTTTTAAATAAAGCTTGTATAATATATTTTGATAAAAATGCTACAAAATTGTTTTTAAAAAGATCAAAGTGAATTTAAAAGTCATTAACTTTTTCCAATCAAGATAAAGAAAATGTATTTTTCATTACTATATTTTTTCCCACCCTGACTATAAAATGGCTGAAAAAAAATTAGAAGAGAGTTATGTTTTTTTAAAGTTTTATAGATTATAACAGCATAATGTCTATGAAGTTGTAACTGAAGGCAAGATTGTACAAGTCCAGCTTCTAGTGATGTGATTGAGTTTTGATTTACATAGAGATAAGGGCCAGTTTTCTGTGGTTCATTAACTCATATATATTATAAACTAGCCAGTATGTCTGAATTCTATCAAATTGTAGACTAAATGGAGCTGATGATGCATGCCATTAATTACTGGATTATACATTTCCTGGAGATGGCAATATTCCATTCTATTGATTAGAATGGACTAGCCTATACATAGAGTCCATCAACTTGCAGAAGATTATATATATATATATATATATATATATATATATATATATATATATATATATATATATATATATATATATATATATATATAAAAAACAAAAAAACACAAGTTAAAAAAACTTGCTAATGCTTGTATTTATGATAACAGATGGCATTCTACCAAAAGCACCATCAAACGTAGTTTTCTGTTTAAATAAACATCAGAGCGAGTATTCACTATTTCTAACTTTAATTCCACTTTCAGATCATGATTTCAATCTATTTGCTATCATCAGTGAAAGACAGGAATAAGAAACTAGATCTAAACACAAACTCTGAGCATTTATGAAACAGTTCTTATTCAGCTTGCAAACTCAGCATAGCAAGCCAGATAGATACATGGGTCTGATCTCAGTTCAGCATCACCACATAGTGGAAGCCTCTGCAATATACATCATTGCAAGAAAGACCTCAAAGGTACATTTATGAAAAACAGATCCATGTAGCTATCTGGCTTGCTATTCTGAGTTTGAAGTCATTAACGTGTCTAAAAGATTCACGCTTGCAAGCTGAATAGAAACTGTTTCATAAATGCTCAGAGTTTGTGTTTAGATCTAGTTTCTTATTCCTGTCTTTCACTGATGATAGCAAATAGCTTGAAATCATGATCTGAAAATGGAATTAAAGTTAGAGATCGTGAATACTTGCTCTGATGTTTATTAAACAGAAAACTATGCTTGATGGTGTTTTTGGTAGAATGCCATCTGTTATCATAAATACAAGTGTTAGCAAGTTTTTTAACTTGTGTTTTTTTTTGTTTTTCATAAATGTACCTTTGAGGTCTTTCTTGCAATGATGTATATTGCAGAGGATTCCACTATGTGGTGATGCTGAACTGAGATCAGACCCATGTAACTATCTGGCTTGCTATGCTGAGTTTGAAGACATTAACATTTCTAAAAGATTCACGCTTGCAAGCTGAATAGAAACTGTTGCATAAATGCTCAGAGTTTGTGTTTAGATCTAGTTTCTTATTCCTGTCTTTCACTGACGATAGCAAATATCTTGAAATCATGATCTGAAAGTGGAATTAAAGTTAGAGATAGTGAATACTCGCTCTGACGTTTATGTAAACAGAAAACTATGCTTGACGGTGTTTTTGGTAGAACGCCATCTGTTATCATATATATATATATATATATATATTGTGCCAATGCCAAATTGGCACATGTATATAAAATAATTTTGTCTGAAAAAATTATTAAAATCTTTCGTAAAAGAGTGTGAAATAAAAGTTATAAAAAATCGGAAGTTTCTTTAAATGTAAATGCAGTTTGTTTTCGTGAAAATAAGATTTAAAAATCAGAGAGTTCTTAAAATTAAAACTTACAATTAAAGAGGAGAGGGGGGGGTTTTGTTTAGAAAAGATAAAACTAAGAGTTTCATAAAAAGTTAAAATTATTAAAATATAAAAAAAAGAAAAATCTCTTTTCATTCCAGTTTATTATATAGATTATATTAGTGCGTGCGAATGTAAACAAAAGTATGCATGTAAGAATAATATAAAAAAAAAAAAAAAATGAATAAAGAAATGAAATGTATTTCAAAAGAAACACAGTGGTGGACTGCTAATTAAAGATATGAAAACAACACAGTTTAAAATAGCTACTACTAATAAAATATTCAATCGAAAAACACGTTGTCATAATAATTAATCTAAAGGAATTTCGACAACACGTATTGCCGGAGGATATTAAAACAAAAACACGTCGCAGGTATAAATAGACTTTTTTTCGTTTATCAGACATTTTTCAGTTGGAGTTTGAAATTCAGTCTAGTTTTACTGTGTCAGTTTACAGAAATGCAGTGCTGAAAAGCTTTTGGAAATATACGCTTGTGCTCCAGCCTTGTTAGTCCAATAAGACCATCAAAACCTGCCTGAGAAATAATGTCTGGATAACAACACAGAAACCCTCCGTCAAAACGTGCAGCTGTCTCCAAGAAGAAACCAACGGATTACCATAAATTCTCTTCCATAAACAAAATCTAACCGGTTAGATACAATCCATTAGAAGCAGCAGAAGTAGCCACCGACAAGAAAAAAAAATCCTAGGTATCTGTTTTATTATTATTATTTACCAGTAGTAGTCACCACTGTAATCCGTAAATATTGAAGATTAACATTATATGAACTCTATCATACATAAAAGGAACTATTGATGTGTGTGCGAGAGTCTCAAATGTCATTAATGCTTTATTATTATTTTTGCGAATGAGAGTTAATTTAAATGTCTAAGATTATGTTGCTTTGTTCATGAAATATCCTATCATATGTAAATTTAAAATGTGCGTGTGTGAAATTTGGATTTATAAAATGTTTAGAATGCGTTGATGTTGGTTAGTAAATTATATTTAAACTTAATTGATGTTGATTGAAATAAATTATTTTTAAATTTAAACTTGATCTGTCGGTCAATTCTTTTTATCAATATCTTATTAGCAATAAATATCATTGATTAAAATTAGACTGGGCTGGTTAAGGGAATTGTTTCGAGCGCTGGATTATGAGCCTACTACCCGAATATGTTAGTCTTCAGACTAGCTGGCGCCCCGGGGTTTACCCCGAAACAAATAAAGTATTTGGATGGTAGGGGTTTGAATCTAGCAGCCGAGATGGGCCATTGTTGATAGTTAAAGCTATTAATAAGATCTCCCATTTTGCTCGAACGTGCCGGTTCGTTCACCTAACCTTTATAATATTATAAATGTATTGTGAAGGAGTTTGAAACCGGCCAAAACTTATATATACGTATAAGTAGGTGGTTTCAGCGGTTCGACCCGGTACATAAATGGCTTTACCCAACGTTTGGGGCTGAACCTAAGAAATAACAGTAAATAAATGTTTGTGTTTCTTGTTTAAAAATAAAAACCTTAAAGAAATCTAAATTACGTAGGTAAAAATGTATTAAATTAAAAATAAAAAAAAGAATTGACCGAATTTTTTTTTCTTACTTCTTTAAATGAAAAGAGATTTTGTGCTATTTACGTTCTGTTTAAATAAATGACAGTTGGGTGTTTGGGCGGAGTTAAAGCATTAAGATCGGGTAGGATAAACGGACAAAGGAGAGCGGAGTCAGCGTGTATTTCCAGTTTAGAAAGAAATAAATAAAATAGAAATTAGTAAACTTATTAAAATAAAACGGTATCAAAAATAATGATAAAAAAGTGTTTAAAATTATAAATTATAAAATAAAATAAAGCCAAAATGGAGACTCAAGGTAAAAATATAGAAAATATCCCGAACAAAGAAAAAAGGGAAATCATAGCTTTATTAACTTGCATGTTCGAAAAACAAAAAGAAACAGCAGAAGAATATAAAAAAATAGCCGAAGAGCTTAAAAACCAAAATAATGAAATGAAGAGTAAATTGGAAGGGCAAGCTGAAATGCTTGAAAAGCTAAAGGACCGGATCGAAATGGGCCAGAATAAAATAAAAGAAGAAATTAGGGAAGAAATAGTTGAAATTAAAACACAAGTAGAGAATAAAATAGAGACTGCTTACCAAGCAATAGAAAAAAATAAGATAGAAGATAGAAAAATAATTGAAGAAATAAAAGTTGAAGTTACAAATTTAACTGTAAAAGTAAATCAAATAAATCGTAGTCAAAATAGCCCACAGACTGAAATAGAAAGTAAAGCAGAACAGGATAGTGCTAACACAGAGAAAAAAATAGATCAAGAAATAGAAGAGAGACATAAGTTCAAGTTAGAAAATAGCGTAGAAAAGTTTTCACAAAAATTTAAAAAGGTTAATGTAAAAGTTCGTATTTGTTTTAAACATAGATTTAAAACAAAGAGAAAGCGTAAAAAAAATATTCACGGTTAGAAAAAATACGGAGGTCTGTGAAGCTTAAAAATTTTCTAATTTACAAGGCAGAAAATAAAACGGAAAGAAAAAGAGATAAAATAGATTTTAATCCAGAGATAGAAGTGAGAATATGGAGTATCATTTATGTTAATGAGTTAGTCGAAAGAAAGAAGGAACCACCGGACATAGTTTAAAAGTTAGTAATCGGGCGGAATAGTAAAGGAAATAAACAAAAAGGACCGGAAATGGACAATGAACTCGAATATGATTATTCTAACGTCAATAATTTGTTAAATTTAAATCTGAAACTTCTATTTAAAATTAAAATAATAAATCAAAAATAAATGAATGATGATAAATTAAAGTTAATCTTAGTAAATAAATAACAATCTTAGAGTTTTTAAAATGTTAAAGGAACGATAAAATGATTTATGTCAAAACCCTCGATTATGTCTTATCGATTCTATTGATATCCCAGCTCATAAGTCTAGAACCTAGCGGAGCGTGACATTCACAAAATAAATGTGTAAAATCAAAATAGACAAACGAAATGAAAATGTTTTTTTTTTAAATGAAATAAATAAGTGTATAATGAACGTATTAATGGAAATAAAACATTATTAAATAAAGTTAAAAAAAAAAAGAAAAAAAAGAAAAGTGTATTAAATTAGGATTGAGGTGTGTGCGAGTATTTGAGCAAGGAGATAAATTCCAGGCCTGACTTTTGTTGGATTAAGCCTTGTCTTACGGTGACTTTGTTCTACAGATGGGTAGTGCGAAAAATAATTAATATTGATGATGATGCGCCAGTAGAAAAGTCCTGGCATATAAAAATTAATAAATCTGGAGGAAAAATTCCCAGTAACCAAATAAAATAAATATTTTAGTAAGTCGAATGTGCAGTAGAGATAGTCCTGCCATTCGCAATCTTAAAGTCCCTTTTCATGATCCGTTGTGCACAACAGTTGCCCATGCTGTAGTCACGACTTCCGCAAGAAATTAAAAGTTGGTTTAAATCAGCACAAAGTCGATCTGTGTGTTGAATTGCCTTATATTTTGCTGCCTACTTCTCTTAATATTACATGCACTCTAGAAAAATAAGAATTTGAAATGGTCAATACTTAGGAAAAGTGATCAACGCACATGTTAATCAAGAAAAATGTTAGTAATAAAAGTATAAAGTCAGTTTAATGTGTAGTACGAGTAGGTAAGTATGCATGGGTATATACGCGCACATACACTGTAATATTCGGTAAATACGATACCTTATGATGAGTATCTTAAATGTATTTATCCAGATATCCTTTTAGGTTATTTTCTTGGTACTGCTGCACCTTATGGTGAGTGCAAAAAGGGATGTATTTATTATAGTTTCCCTGTAAACAAGTCCAGTAATAACTCGATATCTAGAATATTAGTAGGTGTAGAATTATGCTGCACATATACACATGTGTAGGAATTATCTAAAATGAAAAAAAAAAATTTTTTAATAAATCTTTATAGTCAACAATTAAAATTGCAAGAGATAAAATGGTCAAAAATGACGCATTTTACTCTAAAACGGAGGGGGGTGTAATGTGCCAATGCCAAATTGGCACATGTATATAAAATAATTTTGTCTGAAAAAATTATTAAAATCTTTCGTAAAAGAGTGTGAAATAAAAGTTATAAAAAATCGGAAGTTTCTTTAAATGTAAATGCAGTTTGTTTTCGTGAAAATAAGATTTAAAAATCAGAGAGTTCTTAAAATTAAAACTTACAATTAAAGAGGAGAGGGGGGGTTTTGTTTAGAAAAGATAAAACTAAGAGTTTCATAAAAAGTTAAAATTATTAAAATATAAAAAAAAGAAAAATCTCTTTTCATTCCAGTTTATTATATAGATTATATTAGTGCGTGCGAATGTAAACAAAAGTATGCATGTAAGAATAATATAAAAAAAAAAAAAATGAATAAAGAAATGAAATGTATTTCAAAAGAAACACAGTGGTGGACTGCTAATTAAAGATATGAAAACAACACAGTTTAAAATAGCTACTACTAATAAAATATTCAATCGAAAAACACGTTGTCATAATAATTAATCTAAAGGAATTTCGACAACACGTATTGCCGGAGGATATTAAAACAAAAACACGTCGCAGGTATAAATAGACTTTTTTTCGTTTATCAGACATTTTCAGTTGGAGTTTGAAATTCAGTCTAGTTTTACTGTGTCAGTTTACAGAAATGCAGTGCTGAAAAGCTTTTGGAAATATACGCTTGCGCTCCAGCCTTGTTAGTCCAATAAGACCATCAAAACCTGCCTGAGAAATAATGTCTGGATAACAACACAGAAACCCTCCGTCAAAACGTGCAGCTGTCTCCAAGAAGAAACCAACGGATTACCATAAATTCTCTTCCATAAACAAAATCTAACCGGTTAGATACAATCCATTTGAAGCAGCAGAAGTAGCCACCGACAAGAAAAAAAAATCCTAGGTATCTGTTTTATTATTATTATTTACCAGTAGTAGTCACCACTGTAATCCGTAAATATTGAAGATTAACATTATATGAACTCTATCATACATAAAAGGAACTATTGATGTGTGTGCGAGAGTCTCAAATGTCATTAATGCTTTATTATTATTTTTTGCGAATGAGAGTTAATTTAAATGTCTAAGATTATGTTGCTTTGTTCATGAAATATCCTATCATATGTAAATTTAAAATGTGCGTGTGTGAAATTTGGATTTATAAAATGTTTAGAATGCGTTGATGTTGGTTAGTAAATTATATTTAAACTTAATTGATGTTGATTGAAATAAATTATTTTTAAATTTAAACTTGATCTGTCGGTCAATTCTTTTTATCAATATCTTATTAGCAATAAATATCATTGATTAAAATTAGACTGGGCTGGTTAAGGGAATTGTTTCGAGCGCTGGATTATGAGCCTACTACCCGAATATGTTAGTCTTCAGACTAGCTGGCGCCCCGGGGTTTACCCCGAAACAAATAAAGTATTTGGATGGTAGGGGTTTGAATCTAGCAGCCGAGATGGGCCATTGTTGATAGTTAAAGCTATTAATAAGATCTCCCATTTTGCTCGAACGTGCCGGTTCGTTCACCTAACCTTTCTAATATTATAAATGTATTGTGAAGGAGTTTGAAACCGGCCAAAACTTATATATACGTATAAGTAGGTGGTTTCAGCGGTTCGACCCGGTACAATATATATATATATATATATATATATATATATATATATATATATATTGTTTTATGTATAAGCAGAGAGGCACAGATAAAGATACTGCATTATATGTATGTAGAATACAACTGGTGAGTTATTTTAAATAATTTCTTTAGTGAAAAGGTATGTTGTAAATTTTAAAATTACAAAGTTATTTTTACAAAAATAACTTTATTTATTTAATAAAAAATGAGATGCATTCCTGGTACATTTTATGAAAAAGGGAAACTCCAAAAATCTTTCTAGATTAAAAAACATAAGGCATTCTGAAGTATTTTTTATAAAAAGACATTTATAATTAATTAAGAGTAACATGTTAAAAAGACAAAAAAAATTTTATAAAGGACTGTCAAAAAACAAATAAAAAAAATTTTTTTTATCATTAGAAAATGAATGAATTAATAATTTTGATTCATATTATTTTTTTATATATCCACATGTATGTGTAAATTTTATGAATTAATTGTGAAAAATATAATGTTGGTAATAAGTTCATTATTTTGTTAAATTAAAATATGATACAATGTAAACATCAGAGTCCATACACATTTCCATGCACCCACACATATATGTTAAATCAGTCATTTATTATGTATTATGAAAATGAATTTTATTTATAGGTTTATGACAATTTAAATATCTTTATAAATATAAAGTATTATATCACATGTCTGTGTGCTTATATATGTGTGTTCTATGTAAAACTATTGAAACATATTTGTAGATTACAATAAATAGTGGATTTCTTTTTGCATTAATCAAAATCAGAAGAGTTAATTTATATGTATAGCTGTAGTATACAGACTGAAATTTAATTTTATTATTAATAAATTTATATTTCATTGTTAACATTATTTCAGTAAATTTATTCTATCCAAAATAGTTTTAGAATATTATATGATTGTATTATATCTCTTGATTACATTAACAGTTATAGAGTTTTTGCTCTCTGAGTTGGATTTGTGCATAAAGTTTGTTATATAAAAGTGGTTTATATTTAGTGTTTCTAGATATCCAATTGATGGTGATTCTGCTTGGTTTATATACTACATTTCATTTTAATTATTTATTTAGAAATTAAGTTTATAGTTGAACAGTACATTAATGGTATTAGGTTGCAAGAGCATTGATGATGATCAGCATATTTTAGTATCCCAACATTATTTTTATTGTTATATATTCTTATGGATTAGCACTTAAGTTTATGCATCCAAGTTATTGTTTAAATAATCTTCCCCAAAGTGGCAAGGATTAAATAATTTGCTTGATCTATAGTAGACCCATTACAAATCCAGTCACAAGATTGACTGTTGATTTATTTTTATTATTGAACATTCATAATAAAGAATGATTATTGCTTTTGTGTAATGCTGGTAAACTTATAGATATTATAGTTGTTTTTGTGTTGATCTCTCAGGCTCATTCCTTATTCATTTTATATTATTTGCAAATTTAAATTTTAGAAGTAACTGAAGTTGTTCACCCATAATGTCTTTACCATTACAAGTAGCTACCCAACTGTGGACCAATGATGATCAAGTACTGGTGGCCATTTCTACAAAATTGCCACTCAACTTGATCTGAAATATGGCCACATCTGAGAAAAAAGTATACATTTTATGCAGAATTAATTCTAAAATATTACTATAAAAAATATGGTAATAGTATAGATTATTATAAATTATAAAACAATTTTGAGGTATATTTAAGGATTTCATATTTAGAGTTGGATAAAAAATCTATGATTTTGGGAATTGGATTGCTTTTTTAGTTGTTGGAGTTTGTTTAGCTGTACTTCAAGTTTTGATGATAGATGGACAATTTTGTCATTGGCTTGAGGATACAATGGTTTTTTGCAACAACTGTGAAATGTACTTGATTTTAGGCATTGCTACAAACCCACTTTCTATTTTTTTATTGTTTATTATGGTGCAGTTATCATAGTCCTGCCATGATCCCAGCCTCTATGTCTCCAAAGGAGCAGAGCTTTGCAATTATTTTTGCACTTTTATTTCATATCAATGGTTGTGGTAGCTTATAGTGTCTAAATTGAAATAATGTATTGGTGTTGCAGTTTACTATTCATTCTGTTAGGCATCAAATGCCTGTCAAATCTCTAAAAAATTAATGAGTACATAAAAGTATGAACTTTATTTTGATTATACATGTATATTATGTAAAATATTGTTAGATGGGTGTTTTATTTTATTTTATTTTTCCCCATAAGGAAAGATATGAAATGGTTTCATATCTCATGGCATGCAACATAGTAGAGTGCATATTATATATAATCTAAAAATAAAAAATAAAAAGAAACACAGATATAAAAAAAAATTGAAGATACTTTCTATATTACAGTTAAAGATTAAATATTTTTGAATTCAAAAACAAATATTATACATTAAACATTTAAAAAGATCTAATTAATATTTTATTAATTCTGATTTTGAAATTAAAACAAATATGTTTTATGCTACAATAGATATACTGTTAAGTATAAAATTCCACTACCTATTATGATTGGCAAATTTTTTAAATTAAAGCTTGTATAACATATTGTACTAAAAAGACTGCAAATCTGTTTGTAAAAGTATTAAACTGAATTGAAAAAAGTCATTAACTTTTTTTAATCAAGATAAAGAAAACATTTTTTATTATTGTATTTTTTCCACCCTGACTATAGAAAGTTTGGAAATAAGATTAGAGGAGAGTTACGGAGTTTTTACAGTTTTACCAATTATGACATTATGAAGTCTATAAAGTCCAGTGCATTCTGATTTACATGGAGATCAGAGCCAGCCTTACTGTGGTTTATTAGCCCATATATATATATATATATATATATATATATATATATATATATATATATATATATATATATATATATATATATAAACTAGCCAGTATTCTGTGATGTCTACTACATTTTTAGATTAAATGGAGCTGACTGTATATATGACAACATTTACCAGATTATATCTTTCCTGGAGATGACAATAAAAAAGTCTACTGTTTATAAAAACATCCTATCTAGAGAGTCCATCAGCTTGCTGAATAATTATTTTACATGTATACTCTTTAGCTATATACAGAGAGGCACAGAAAAAATACTGCATCATATATAAAGTACAGCTGGTGAGTTATTTTAAATAATTTTTAGTGAAAATGAGAGCTTTTTTTTTTTTTATAAAATTTATTTTTTTTTTATATTATATTTAATTTATATATATTTTAAATAAAAAAAAAAAAAAAAAAAAAAGAGATTTTTAAAAAATATGTAAATTATTTTTTTAAAAAATTTTTTTTTAAAAAAAAAATATAATATAATAAAAAAAAAAATTTTTAAATTTTATTTTTTTATAATTTTATTTTTTTTTTTTTATTATATATGTATATTTTTATTTAATTATTAATTTTATATATTTATATTTATATATATATATATATATATATTTTTTTGTGTGTGTGTGTGTTTTTTTGGGTTTGGTTTTTGTGTGAAAATATAAATTTATATTAAATATAAAAAATTATTAATAAAATAATATTTATATTTAATTAATATTATAAATAATTTAAACAACAACACTAACACACTCCCCCATCCCCCCCAACACACCACTCAAACCCATCTCAAACATCAAAAATAAAAATTTTAAATAATTATATATTTATTAAATATATAAAAAATTTTATATTAATAAATATAAAAAATTAAAAAATTTTATAAAATTTAATTAAATAAAAAAATTATATAAATATAAATAAAAATATATAAAAAAATATATAAATATTAATTTAAATTATAAATTTATTAAAATTTAAAAATTATAATAATAATAAAAAAATAAATTTTTAATAATATTAAATTTAATTTATAATATATAAATAATTAATAATAATAAATTTAAAAAAAAATTTTATTAAAAAAAATTTTTTAAAAAAATATAAATATTTTTTAAAATTTTATAAAAATAATATATGTAAAAAAAATTTAAAAAATTTAAATAAATTTAAAAAAAATTTGGAAAAAAAGAAAAGGTTTTAAAAAAAGAAAAAAAAGGAAAAAAGGAGACAAAAGAATTAAAAGAGCATCCAAACCAAAATAAACATCTTTAATAAAAAAAAAACTAAATAATATTTATTTAAAATATTTTAAAATAAATAAATAATTAATCAAACTATTAAAAAACAAAAAAATATTTTAAAATATCAATATTAATAAAAAAAATTTTTATATTTTAATAATTTATATAAATAATTAAAAAATTTATATAAATAAATAAAAAATTTTAAAATTTATACCGTTAAAAAAAGAATCCATATCAAACCAATCCATACACACACAAATCAATTTATTGATTATTTATAAAATTTAATAATATAAAAAATTATTGATTATTATTAATGATGGAAAATGATAAAAAATTTAAAAAATAATTTTAAATTATATATTTAGAGATATTTCATTCTTATTTTTGTAATTTTTATAAATTTAATTTTATAAAATATTATAATAAAAATTATTATGATCACCCCCCCCAAATCCAACCCCCCTAACTCCCCCTTTACCAATAATATATATATATATATATATATATATATATATATATATATATATATATATATATATATATATATATATATATATATATATATATATATATATATATATATATATTGTAACCATATATTTTAGCATAAAATATAATAATTGATGTAACTAGTATAAAAAATTTCTCTGTCTTCTTTGGTGATTTGATTGGCTTGATTTGCACTTTGAACAGATTACTCTCTTATATTATTTTAATAAACTTAAATTTGATTCGTTCCATATACTAATTCATATCATAATGTTTAACTTTTAAAAATTTTAACAACACATTAAATTTGGTAAAATAGTATTAAAATATAATATTTTGTTTTATTTGTTTAAAATGATCTTAAAAATTATTTCATTTGAATTAACAAAACCATTTGTTCAATTAAAATAAATTATTAAAAATAAATACAGTAATTACGTAAGCATCTCAATGTAAAAAAAAGAAAAGAGCGCGAATTTAAGAGAAGATCATCTGTTAGTTTTGCTTTTGGAGGGAGAGAAAGAAAAGAAAATGGTAAGAAGGCAAATGGTGTAAATTTGATAAGCTTATTTTAAAATAGTTAACAAGTAAACTGATTACCACAAATTTTCTATAAACGTAAAAATAATATTGTGGTATTTAATTATAAGATGAATTGCTAAATTTAAAAGTCTGTTCAAGTCGGCTGGCCAAGTGGATCAAATCACCGGTAATAATTTCCCAATATTACATTTAAAATGTCGGAGCTTCCCAGTTTAAAAGAATATATTGCAAGAATTTGGTATGTTTTAAAATGTTTATTGTTCTACAATTTGGAAAATTTAAACAAGTATTTTAATTACAGAAGTTTTATAAATATGAAAATTTGTTTTTTAAAAAAGAAGAAGTTTAAATTAAAGTAAAATGTTAAAGTTATCAACATAGTTTAATATTTCTGTTTCAAATTCTAATAAAAATATAGTATTGATTGATATTTAACTTTATAATGCCAGTAATATATTTGCTAATTAATTTGTTTGTCATTTGGATAATAAACAGTCTTCAATAATTGATCAAAGCTATTTTCTAATTTTATCGTCAGTTTGGAATGATTGAATTAATTGCTGTAATTATTATTCCTAGATTTAAGCGTGGATAAATAAATATTAGCATGGATGTAATAAACTTGGAACATTTTTAATAGAGAAATGTAGAAATTAATAACTTTTGAAAAACATTTTCATTTAAGTTCTGCGTGTCATGTCTTGAAATTGTTTCATGTTTATGGAGCCACGTAAAATCGTTAATCTGAAAGTGATTATAATAACTAACACAAATGGATAAAATTACACGTAGGAAATTCAACTATAATTATAGCTATTACTTCGTACATTTATTGTTCGACACATCGTACATGGAATTCACGGATCATATTTATAGTTATAAAGTGCTCTACAATCTAATTTGTGACACACACACCTGCTGGAATTCATGTATTGAACGATAAAATGCTATACATTTAATTTATATCATACACACACCTGTTAGATTTTATGTATTTGATTAATAATTCATTACTTTAATTTTATCGTTATATGGGCTTGCATGTGAAGTTCATAAGTTATATTTTATTAAGTTTAAATTAATAGGGGTTGAATAAAATATTTATTCAAGAGAATAGCGCTTGCGAAAGGGCTTGAAAGGTACTAAATGAATTCATGAGATGTATCAATCTTTATGAGGTATTTTGTGAGTCTTTCCAGATTTATATTCCTATACTAATATTACTTATATTGCATTACACATGTTTTATTTTAAGCAAGATAAGTTAGTACATTAGTTGTCCTGATTAGTGTAACATTTTATTATGCAAGAACCCACATTTGCTAAAGTGTTAGTGTTTTATGAATGATCAGAATAACTGAGGAGGATGATTTTGCACTTTAATGTGAAGTAAATAGTAATGTTGTTTTATAATGTTGAAAGGCATTAATCTGTGCCAGTGGTTAATCCGCAGATTATTTAATTGCCATTTTTGTATTTTACACTCATTCCAGCCCTGGTGGTTAATCCGCGGAATTGTGTAATTATACGTATTACTTTATGATGGTGTATCAATCCACAAAGCGTTTAGTATTATTTAATTCCTATGTGTAGATGAACGCATCCACAGGAATATGTTTTACTTCATAGATATAAGTTGAGCAAAGTATTTAGTTAATCTGCTAAATCATCTTCTTCCATTTTTAAGTATAATTCATAAGTTAGATCGTCAAATTGTAGCAGGACATTCTATTCAAGTTACTTCATAATAATTAACTGTCGGTTGATTATTATTTACCGGAGTGTAAATTAAAATTTTCATTTTATTTAATGATTACATTATAGCTAAATCCTACAGATATAATATTATTTATTATATTATTATAAGTTTACGGTGTGGATTTATTGAATCTGGAAATGACGTTAAATATTTCATGAGTTGATGTTGAATTTAGTATAATTTGCTCAAGATTCATTATATCAAATTGAAATAAGGTATGATTAGGTTTTTAAAACCGTACCTATGATATGTTAGTGAAGAAAGTCGATGGAATTATAATTTATTTATTTTATTTGTTTATTTATGTTTTTTTAATTATAACATTGGAATTAATTATTTATTATTCATAAATTTGTAAATAAACGTTGATTTATAATTAAACTTACTGTGCCGTTGCTATGTGTCATTCTTAAATCAGAAATCATAAACCTTGGATAGAGCATACATGAAGTACATACCATTGTCAACATGATATAAGAGTTTAGTAATATTTTGAAAAAACATTTGGATGCTTTTAGTCTTTGGTAGTTTATGATGTGTGGGGTACAATAAAATCCCATTTACCTTTTCCATCATTTTGGCTTTGCGTAGTTGATCTAGTATACAATACAAATTGATTGTTAAACCTGTAAACAGATTTACCAAATAATGATATGATTGAAAATATTTACTTAACATTTTAAATTGTCATTTGTCATTATAAAAAGAGTCTCAGTGATATAGTAAACTATAAAAAAAAGAACCCAAGTATTTATGTTTATTTATTGCAAAGCTTTACCTGGACTAGCATTTGTATTAAAAATCATATAGATGGTTTAAAATTTCATAATATTATGTATTTCCACAAATTATGCCATCTTGTACATGGTCGGCCATCGGGTCTCATACAATAAAAATCGCAAATTAAGGTTTGTAAAATAATAACATTGCACTTATAATTTGTTTACTGTATTTTATCATACTACTATGATAGGTCATCACGGTACACCCTGGCTGCGATCAAATTAAATCATAAAAGTTTATGTTAGATCATTAGTTTGGTCTATGGTAAGTTGCTCTATATGTTAGTTGTGGTCCTTGGTGCATAAAATAGATAGCATAATATGCTTTTGGATACAGCTCTTAATAGCTGACAATGTGTAGCGGGAATTGATCAGTGATCGAGGTTACGATTCTCAGTGCACTGATGTTTTGGTGATATTATGTAGTTGACCACACTTTAGAGGGTTACAAATTTTTGGCGCCACAACGTGGTTGGCCTGATATGTAAGGGTTACAATATATATATATATATAATCTCTCTCCAAAAATTAAATTTTTCAGCAATGCCATCCTATAAAAATATATTCTAAATTTTAAACAGCATGGCCAAGAGGTAATCTCTTGATCTATATGTCGCAATGTTGTTAAATATAGAAATACAAAGTTATTCAAACATGTATTAATGTTAAAAGATTGCAAAGATTAAAAATGACTAATATATTAATCTTTCTTTGTAAAAATAAATTAAGCATGTTTATTTATTAGCAATTTATGATTATTGCTAATTTAAAATTTCATGCTTTTTGTTTGAATATGTTTATATTTCTATATTTAACAACATGTTCAATAAATAACAACATTGAAGAATACAGTTCAAAAGTTTACCTTTTGTCTATGTTGTTTGAAATTCAAGCAATATTTATTCACAGGCCACTTTGCTGAGATAACATAATGTTTGTGAGGGTGGTTTGAAATATTATATTTGAATTTTCAGCTAGTAATATGCACAGTTTCTTTTTCATATATATTATAATGAACATGAAAATTGCCCAATAATTTGCATGCAAATCCACATTCCAATATCACATGATCAAAACTTTTTCTTTTTATATTCCACTAAACTCATTTAAATGCAAAAGACTATGCTATTTTAATTACCATTATTGATTGCAAATAAATGACAAATGCTAGAATAATAAGAAATTACAATTTAATTACATAGCCAAAACAAATAACACTATAGACAAAAATTCTCAAGAAACATCAATCTCTTGGTTTTTACATGAGATTGATTTTAGAATAACAATAACACTTAATGATCTATTGTCTTATTTAACTGCTCTCAATAATTTGATGAACAATTAATATGATTAGCAATTTACAGCTTCATTATGAATGGACAATATGTAGCCCTGTGCATCTTAATAGTCCATGTGCAGATTAGAGTTGTTGCATAGACCAATTGTAGTTACTAATATCTATTAATATAACTCAGTTTTAAGGCTTATTGATCTTATAATCTTTAGAATATGCTAAAATTCTTTAATAAACTACTATTAACAGAACTAGACTAACATAATTCCCTTCAGGCTGTAGTGCTTAAAAAACAATTACTAAGTTGCTCAAACAAGGGAAATTAAATATCAAATGAGTCAGATGCTCTTTTGTGTCCGTTTTAATAATAATCAAATAAATTTCATCAAATCCTGGATAGGAATCGCATATCTATTTGGAATTAGTGACCGAATACAGTGAACAACAATAATAATACAATAAGTGTGAGTGGCAGAAAAAAGCACCTGCTTTACACTTGTTTATGAACAATCAAAGAATTATGTAACATGTGATATACAGAAGGAATATGCATCTATCAAATAATAATAACCTAAATCACTGAGTGAAAGAGGCAGGAAAAAGCATCTGCTCTACCGTCATTTTCTGGATATTCATATATATATATATATATATATATATATTCATAAATCAACCTGAAATAATAGTACATTATCTCAAGAAAATTTAATACACATAGATATCCCATTCCATGCCTATCTACGCCTAACACCTATGAGGGTATTTTTCTTAAAACTGTAAACTTTTATAACTATGAAAATAATCTTTATTAATTTATTAAATTCGTCTCTGCAGCCTTTTACACTATTCAGAGGTCATTAATCGGCATTATTTACATTAATGTCTATTTAATACATTGAAAGCTAGTGGAAATTATCATTATTAACTCTTGTTTTAAAATAATTAATTAAAATAATACTTAAAAAATGTAAAATAAATCATAACAATTTATACAAATTTTTAGATGGAACTCATATATACTTATATAGATTAAATATCTTATGTTAGTGAAATAAAAGTCATAATAGTATCTAATTAATGTTCATACAAATTACCCTTTTCATCTTTAAAGCTTTGTGTTCTGAATTCACATATCTGTAGACTCTTTACAGCATGGTAGGTGCAATACAGCTATGTTTGCTGGTATTCTGCAAAACTTGTGGATCATTCTCACTGATTGAAATGGTCTTCATTAATACACATTTTTATTTTATTCAATGGGTTTTTTGCTTAATAATAGCTGATCTTTTTCTCAAAGCTATAGATTCTTTTGAAATTAGGCAGAGTACAGGTCACATATAATTGAATACAATGATCAGTGTAATTGTTGTTTAGTACATTATGGCAACTTCTATACTTTATAATAAAACTAAACTTACTTGTTTAGAATGAAACAGATAGTGGGCTTTTCTAATCTGACATAATATTTTAACATTGTCTCTGATGGTCAAGAGAGGATTAGTGAATGAAGAATCAAAGCATAATCATATGCATAAGCATAGAAATTCAATCTTCTTAAAGGCCCTTGTTATAATGTCATTTCCACCCACCTAATTATAAAATAACTTTACAATTGTTTAATTATTAACAAAATATTTTATTTTAAATTATTTAAATCAATTTAGATTTAATGAAGTCTAATATATTTTGTCTGCATACACATACATATAATTTCTGTCTTGCAAAATGCTGAAAAATCATTAAATTAAAAATTCTTAGTGATTTTTTTTAAAATTATTTATGTAAAGCACAGGTCTATCACTTTCATATCTATCTACATATTTGAAATCCAGATTTGAACACAGATTAAGCAAGAGGGATATTTTCATGTTTGATGATGAGAGCATGAGAAAGTTATTTACTATAATGGTCAAATATTCAGTATAATTTATTTGTCCATGAGGAAAGTGATTACATATATAATGATTTCATATCTGGCAGATATTTGTGTATGTGCACTAATAAAAAGAAATCCAACTATAAATTTTAGATAACTTACTGTTTTCTTTGTACCTTTAGTAATAAACAGTGATTTAATAATAAGTTTAAAAAATGTAAAATAAGCCTTCTAAGGCAGATCACTATGAAAATGATATGTAAAGTAGTAAAAATATAAGATAAAGGCCTTCTTAATTAATAACCCTAATCATTATTATTTTGGTTCTTAGATTCTATTTCTGTTTATTCTTTTTGAAACAAAACTGATTTTCTTTATTCGATTCTTCATCTCTAGTTTTGACATACTGCTTTAGTTTATCACTCTTGTATCAAGCTCTAATATCTGATTGAACTGATTTAATGAGATAAAAGTCCAATAGCAAAGTATGTGTGTGATTGTTATTGGACCTTTGTGCTTGTGTGATACTTAAATGGAAAAAAATAATACATTTTTATCAATTATGTATCTAAATTTGTTAATAAGTTTTAGCCAAAATGTAGTGATATTATTTATAAGTGTAACAAATAAATTAATGGGACATAAATAGCAGATATGTGTGCATAGTTAAATTATTGATTTATTTTGTTTGTAAGGCACTTATATAAAAAGGAAAAATAATGTCTTTTTATTTATTATGTATTTAATTTTGAGTTTAGATTCCAGTACATTATTTGTAATAATCAAAAATAATGGTTATTCTGATTTAAAGAATATATATTGCTTTTATTTGTATTTGAAAATAATATTTGTAAATATCATCAGTACATTTATAAAGGATGGTCATTAATATGTATTTATACGGATCTGAAAGAGAATGCTAGCAAATTATAACCTATAGTTTGTTTAGATATATAGATTAATCTGTATACCCATATCACTCATTAAGTTTTTATATTTATTGGCCATGAATGGACACACAATACCTAAAATTTTCAATTACAAAAAATTATCATTTTCAATAAAGAAATAAATAAAAATAATTGTTGAAACATACCCTTGTATATATATATTAAATATTTTCAAAACTTTTAATTTATTTTATGCATTATTTTAATAATATCTATTTTAAATATATGGCATTCTTTTATGCACAAATGTATAAAAGTTAACTGAGAAAATTTTTTTTTTTTTCTTCTTATACACATGAAATCTTTACTATTGATTTATTTATTATTTTTTTGATTTAATATATAGTTTTCATACTTTATACATAGCGAAACTTTAATTTAAGCAATAGTTTATATTTTCATTTGTAGTTGATAAATATCTAAAATTTTACTGAACATATTTACATATTCAATGATGATGATGATGATAATGATTATTATTATTAGTAGTAGTAGTAGGAGTAGTAGTAGTAGTAGTAGTAGTAGTAGTAGTAGTAGTAGTAGTAGTATTGTTTGTATTTGCTGTTTGTTATTAATATGTACTATCTTATAATAAATGATAATAAGAAAAAAATAATTAATTTTAAAAAATACTATTATTACTATATTTTAATATATTCATTTTGTAGGTTCTTCATTATCTCTAAATTGCCCATATTCTTATAAAAAAATAGTTATATTGGATAATTTTTTTTGCAAGCACTCATATGGCTGATAGACTTGAAGCAAATAATTTTTTTTTTTTTACTATTAAAACATATAACTGAAGCAAAAATATATGTTAGGCCCAAAATTAATTTTTTTTATACAAAATAGAAAAACACTTTTAGGCAATATAACAATATGTACATATATTTCTTTGTATAAAAAAACCATCCTACCCTAACAGCCAAGATCCAAACCAGTCTAGTCAATTGCCCCAGAAAGAAGTTTGCTATTAACTGAAAGGAGACCCTTTGATTCCTCTTGGAGGTCTTAAAGGAACCGAGCAGGGCAAATTCCTAATGTCCACTCCATACGTTCTTGTCGTTGCAGCTGTTATTACTATGTGATTATTCATATAGTATACGAACATGGATGGGCTGCTCACCAACACGCATTAGCCAGCATGGTGAGTTTATTGGCTTTTTACCTCTGAGTTTAAGATCAAGAAACACCATGGTCTTTCTTCTCAGTGCCTGATAAGGCAGAATGAATGTTTGTGTAAATGATAAATATTTTTCCCATACATATATACAATTATGACAGACAAAAATAAAGCATGGCCCTTATTCCCAGGAGGCTGTAAAGTCACCAACCAAGGCAGCGGTTGGTGGCCAAAGGCGGAGGGTGCTAAGAATCCCCTGATTGCGGACCCAGGCTGCCATTTGATGACGACTTTTTATTTAGGTACTTACAACTGCAGATCACTTTCAAGTGAAGGAAGATTGCAAGAATTAGAAGAAGAACTGTCTTATATTAAATGGGACATTATTGGACTTTGTGAAGTTAGAAGAAAAGGAGAAGAAACAATTGATTTAAAAAGTGGACATATACTCTATTATAAAGGCACACATATTGGAAATACAAGTGGAGTAGGATTCATTATAAATAAAAAGTGGAAGAACAATATTGTGGAGATTGATGGTGTATCGGACAGAGTGGCAAGATTAGTTATACAACTTAATAGCAGATACCAAATGCAGATAATTCAGGTTTATGCCCCAACAAGTTCTCATAGTGATGAAGTAGTAGAAGATTTTTATATGGATGTACAAAAGGCTTTTGATCAGAGTAAACAACATTTTAAAATTGTTATGGGAGACTTTAATGCTAGAATTGGTAGACAAATGAAAGATGAAATTGCTGTAGGTAATTTTGGTTATGGTAATAGAAATGAGAGAGGACATAGACTTGTGGAGTTTGCAGAAAAAGAAAAACTTTATATTATGAATTCATTTTTTGAGAAAAATGTTAAAAGGAAATGGACATGGAAGCATCCAAATGAAGGTACAGCAGAATTGGATTATATTTTGACTAACAGAAAATACATATTTCAAGATTGTAATGTTCTTAATAAATTTAACACAGGAAGTGATCATCGATTAGTAAGGTGTAAGTTACATGTTAATGTAAAACTAGAGAGACAAAAATTATTAAGAAAAACAATATTTACAGTTGATATTCCTAATCTTCAGAAACATTCTAATGAATTTAAATTAGAACTTACAAATAGGTTTCAAGTGTTAGGAGATTTTGAACATGATTCAGATTTGAATGAAATTAATATGAAAATAACTGATACACTTTTAAAAACTGCAACAAACATAGCTGGTAGAAAAAAGCAGCAATTGACTAATAAAATTTCTACTGAGACTAGAGAATTTATGAAGAAAAGAAGGAATATGAAGATATACAAAAATGATGTATTAAAAAGAATTGAATATCTCGAATTTTGTAAAATGGTACGGAAAAGAGTTGAAAATGATATAAGAAAGTATAACTGTGAAATAGCAAGGAAAGCTGTAGAAGAAAATAAAAGTCTCAAAAATGTTAAACAACATTTTGGTATTGGTAGGAAATTTATATCTGCAATAAGAAAAAAAGATGGAATTATTACTAAAAAGAGAGATGACATCATGAAATTGGTAGAAGATTTTTATCAAGAATTATATAGTAATAAAGAACAAGTACCTCCTATATCTATTACATCTTCCGAATTGCCCAGAATTTTAAATGAAGAAGTGAGACATGCAATTAAGTGTATGAAGAAAGGAAAGGCTCCAGGAAATGATGGAATTATAATTGATATATTAAAAGAAGCAGGTGAAGAAATAGAAACAATTTTAGCAAAGTTATATACCAAATGTCTAAATGATAAAGATGTACCGGAAGATTGGAAGAATGCAGTAATAATATTAATATTTAAAAAAGGTGATAAAGAAGATATTAGAAATTACAGACCTATCAGCCTTTTATCAGTTTTATATAAAATTTTTACCAAGATAATTACAACTCGTCTACAGAGAACTTTGGATTTCCACCAACCAAGAGAACAAGCTGGATTTAAAAGTGGTTTTAGTACAATAGATCATATCCAGGTATTGAGAGAAGTCATAGAAAGGACAAACGAATATGAGTTGTCATTATGTTTTGGATTTGTAGATTATGAAAAGGCATTCGATTCTATACACATTTCTTCAGTGATTAAAGCATTGGATCATCAAGGTATAGATCCAGGATATTGTCATATTTTAAAGAATATTTATAAAAATGCAACAGCAACAATTAGATTACATAATGATACTGGAAAAATCAACATTGAGAAAGGTGTAAGACAAGGTGACTCCATATCTCCAAAACTCTTTACAGCAGTGCTGCAAGAAGTATTTTGTGGATTAAAATGGGAAACTAAAGGAGTGAAAGTAAATGGAGAGTATTTAAGTCATTTAGATTTCACAGATGATGTAGTTGTTTTTGCAAATAATGCTTCAGAGCTGCAGGAAATGTTGCAGGAGTTAGCAGATGAAAGTAGAAAAGTAGGACTAAAGATAAATGTTAAAAAGACTAAAGTAATGTTTAATCGATTTGCTCAAAATATGAAAATAAAGATTGATTATGAAGAATTAGAAGAAGTTAACAGTTACAAATACCTTGGTCAGATTATTAATACAGATGGAAACATAATGGAGGAAATTAATCATAGAATTAAACTTGGTTGGAGTGCTTTTGGTAGAAATAACTTGATACTAAAAGGAAATATGCCTATGTGTTTGAAAAGGATGGTTTTTAACAAATGTGTTTTACCAGTTCTTACTTATGGATCTGAGACTTGGACACTTAATAGAAGAGCAATACAGAGACTTCAGACCACTCAAAGGAGTATGGAGAGATGTATGTTGGGAGTAACAAGAAGAGATCGAAAACGCAATGTATGGGTAAGACAACAAACAGGTGTTACTGACCTTATTGAAAAAATTAAAAGATTGAAATGGAGTTGGGCTGGACATATTGCTAGAAGAGATGATAATAGATGGACAATTGAAATTTTAAACTGGATTCCAAGAGATTGTAAAAGACCCAGAAAGAGACCACATGTGAGATGGATGGATGAAATAAGAAAATGTGCAGGGTGTTGTGGAGAAGAGAAGCTAAAGATTGGAGAAGATGGATTAAACTTGGAGAGACCTTCATCCTGCAGTGGATTGATAATGGTTGATGATGATGATGACATATATTAGATTCTGAGATTATGAGAAATGAACATATATAATTTTTTCTTAGAATAATGTATTATTTTTTTTCTATAAATGTTTTAAATTGAGATATTTAATTTTATTTTATATAGTGGTTCATATATATTTGGATATTGTAAAATATCTTCTATGCATGATTCTTTTCCTGCGCGTGAAGATTTATAAAGATGAAAGTAAATTAAATTACTATTAAACAAATATTATATATAAATTTAAACAAATTGTTTTGATTTTGTCATTAAAATAAAAAAATATTTTAAAGAAACAAAATTAAAATAAAATTAATAAATCCACATGTTAGAAAATGTAATTTCCAGGTTGACAAAAGGAAATTAAATGCTGCTGGATTGATTTTTTTAATGTAGTAGTTTTTATGCTAAAATATAAAGCTGTTAAAACAATTTGATCTACATATTTTGAAGATGAGCATATAAGCTTTTAATCACTTGCTAAAATGTTAAAAATATCAACATCAAATAGTAGACATATCCGTCACAAATATTATATAATAATATTAATCCATTTTTTCATCTACTTATTAGTAGTTGTATTAAAGCTTATATTATTTTTTTCACTACTTACATCTTTATAAAGTATTCTTTTTACAGAAATTGTTCTGATGAAATTAAAAGAAAACTTATTTTGCAGTACCTACCATTTTATAGCAATAATTAACTTTCAAAAAATGTCAATATTCCGTTTACTATTAGTTATATTTGAGTAATATTTCTGCAATTCATAAAAATCTGTTGAAAAAAATCATAAAGTACTTACTGGCTTCATCTAATCCATCCATATCCTTGCTATATGCTACAGCTTTTTCACTCTTTTCTATAGATACAACCGAAATCTCTCACTCTCAATATGATTTTGCAAAATGATCCTAATTCAAAAGGTCTTTTATATAAATTAAATAATTTGTTATTTTATTAGATATTTTGTTGAATAATTTAAAATAAAAATTATAAATAATTTTTTAAAATATAATTTTAAATTTTAACATGTTTGTATATATTATTAAAGATAAAAAGTAAATTGTTCCCGTGAGACTTTCTTAACATCTTTTATATTTTAGGATTAAACTTGAAGTAATTCTTTTATTACTTTTTTAGAGTCAGCTGTCACTTTCAAAATAGAAAACTACATTTTTTCAGTGTTAATGTGTACATTAAGTAAATTGATTTTTAAGAATTCGCTTTTTTAAAAAAATTCTAGTAATTAAATTCAAGTAACATATTCAAATGCAGTTTGTAACTTTATGAAAAGAAATTTCATACCTTCAATTTGAAAACATTTAAAATTATAGTTTGTAAACGTTAGCTACGATTTTTAATAAATTTTGGAGATTTTTTTTCTAAATGATCTTTTCATTGTTTAAAATTTTTTGGAATAAATTACTTTTTTGTGACATTCTTTTTTATAAATACGACAATACATACATCAAAATTAAACATATATATGATAAAAATTATTTGTGTGGTTTACAAGTGTTTAAATACGTAATTGTTTATATTTGTAGGACAAACAACCGTTTATGTATATATTTATATTAAAGTTATTGTGTCATTATCAGTAAAAGTTGTCTAAATAGAATCAATATTTTTGTTTAATTAAATGCACATATAAATTGTTTTTTTTTTTTTAATTTATCAATAGAATTCATTATATAAATAGTGTGTTTTATTTTTTAGGAATCTAATTAATTTTTTATATGTGTGCGGTCATTTTTTTGTGAATGTGTTTCAGATCAGTACAATTAATAAATCAGCAATATTCAATATATCTGATTAGAGCGCAGTGGTTCTGATGCAATTTTATATCTTAATGATATGTTTATAACGGAATTTCTTTATATTTATTTTGTTTATTATGAAAAACATAATATAGATCTATCTAAAAATTACAATCAATACAATTACAGCTAATGCATATTATTACATTTTAAACATATTCATGTAGATATGGAAAGAGGTGCTAATGGCTTCTACTAAGTATTTCAAGTCCTTTGGTGAAGCCATTCAATATGTAATGATTTTTAATAAATAAAAAAATAATTATTAATTATTTCTATGCTTATTGAAAATCAATTGTTGTGAATAAGTGTTGTTTAAAAATGCAGCACATGTAAAGAATTTTTTTACTTCTTTAGTAATGGATTCATTTGAAATCAAAAAAGTTTTAGGAGTCATCTAAATAGAAATAGTTGAGAATCTTAAAATCAAACCAAAAGTTACCCTACTGATAAAATAATCAAATGAATTTATTGCTTAGGGATTTATAAAGTGCCAGAACTGCTAGCACTGATATTAATGTGAGGATCTTAAACTCCAGAATCTGACATTTTATCATTGTGTTATTCTATGGAAGGTATTCTACTGATGATAATTATATATAGTTATGCATTTTAGTTAATAAGTGTATGATTTAAATATGTTGAATTCAAAATAAAAAATTGTTTTAATAGTAGAAGAATAACTACAGGATGACTTTATATAAAAAGTGTGTAATATTTAGTGCATAGAGTTATTGTATTTATGATCCAGGGAGATCCTATATTGATGTACTATTTTAATATATGAATGTGTCAGATTCAAAATTTTTATATTTTTTAGTTAGTCTAAAAAACAGTAAATATATATTTAATAAAATTGAATGTAAATAAGCATTTATTTTATATAGAGTATGTTTACAATTGTATACATTCAAATATCAGTCTTTTAAGCTAATTGTGCATATGCTTTGCGAGTGTTAATAATAAATGAATACTTTCTCACCAATACAAGATATAGTATTTATGCAGGAATAAAAGGAATCCTCTTATTCCTACAACTCAAATGCTTATATATGAGCAAATCTGAAGTACTGGCAAGTAAAGCGTGAGGATGGAACTGTCACTTTCCTCATGCTTTACTTGCCAGTACTTCAGATTTGCTCATATATAAGCATTTGAGTTGTAGGAATAAGAGGATTCCTTTTATTCCTGCATAAATACTATATCTTGTATTGGTGAGAAAGTATTCATTTATTATTAACACTCTCAAAGCATATGCACAATTAACTTAAAAAAGGCTGATATTTGAATGTATAAAATTGAATGTATAAAATTTTAAATTCAAAAAAATATAAATGAATTATGAATTATTGGCTTGTACTTTAAAAAAAGAATTAGAAAAAAAATTATAAAAAATTCATTTTATATCTAACTAAATAAACAAAATACTTATCAGTTAAAAAAACTATAATTGATGTTACTTAATTAAGATTTTATAATTAAAAGATTATCTGATATTTTGATTTTAAATAAACTATAAAAAAAAAACAGAAAAACAATCTATACTTAATATTAAAGAAAATAACTTTTCAAAAATAAAAACCTGAGCTTGCTTCCAAACTAAACATGCCTTTATCTTGTTTTTTTTTATGTATAAATAAATAAAATAAGGCATAAATAACATAAAACAATGAAAAATAAAATTGAAACTACATACTATTTATTTAATACAATTACTCTTTATCATAATGAGAACTGATTTTATCATATGTATTTTTTCATTTTTTATCCAACATTGCATTATATTATTATATTCCATGAATCCAATGGGAAAATCAAGCAAATTTATGTTTTTCAAGTTAGATGCACTTGGAAAAAATTAATCAATTGCTATAAATTATATTGATTGGGCGAAATTCTTTGTTTTTCAGAACTTATGGCAGTTATATTAAAAAAAATGATATTCTTAAAAATTTTAAGAATGTTTTGATTTAAAGAATTTTTCAAGGTATTTTTTACATGGTTTAAGAAATCAGTAAAGTCATTTTTAAATAAATAACTTATCAAAATTTTTCAATTTTTTTTAATAGCTCACAAAAAATAATTTCACACTATTTCATAAATAAATTCATAGTTTTTTTAATTTTTTATTATTAATTTTTAATTTTAATTATCGCAATTTAATAACCTAATATAGTTATTTTTATAATTAATTATTTAAAGGATATTATATAAATAAATTATCTTTAACAAAATATGTATATTAAAAAATGTAACTTATTACTTTATTAATTTTTCTAAAAACCTATAAACATCTTTTTTTAGCATTTCAGAAATTAGTATTGTTTTTTTATAACTTATCTGTTGTTAAAATCTAAATCATCTAATAAAAATTTGCTCCAAAGATGACTAATCAACTATGAAAATTTACTGTTAAATGAAAAGTACATAAAATTGGGAAATTTCAATATATGTTTGTTGGCTGATCTTAAAATAATTTTGAATTCAAGACTTAATCCATTTTTCCAACTTCTCTCTAGTTCAGGTTCTTGAAAAATTTAAATAATTTACCTTCATTTTTATTGGTTTGATGTAAAATATAAATTATTTAGTCCATAAACACTTTAAATAGCTGCTTAATTTTATATACGAAATAATATAAAATAAGTTTCAAATAATATGTATCAGGCAATGATATGGGGATTTTTGTTATATAAATTCAATTCTTCTCATTTATAACCTATTACCACTCTTGCACTAGCATGAGAAACTATGAAATTATTTTTTAAATATTTTGTATTGAATCTATTTTGATAAAAATATTTTAACAATATTGTGTATAACAATTCTGTATTTTTTTTGCCAATTTGTCTAAGTCAAAATATATTATTGAAAATTTACCAGAATTCTCAAACTTTAAATAAATTAATTGCACTGGTTAAACAAAACTGGGTAAAATTTTAACAGTGAAAGTACAGATTTCTAATTTCTTTTTGATTATTTTATAAAATAATAATTTTTAAATTTTTTTAGCAGTATGTGTATTCCTTATGATAGATTTCTTAGATTTAAATCTCACTACCATATCTCACTCAAATTTTCTACTTTTATATTAATCTCATCTTTATTATGCAAAAATATTTATTTTTGACAACTTTTATTCGTTTTATTGCAATAATTTATTATTTGAGTAATGTTCTTATTATTTTTCACATATATTTTTTAAATTTCTCATGGAAAATGTTTTTTTTTTTTCAGAGAGATATTTGGTCACTTATTTTTTAATCTAATGTTTTAATGTCATAACTTTTCATATGCACACAGTAATTACACTAATTTTTGTTTGTTTATTCAATAAACTCTCAATTTTTTTTCTAAAAGTTTTGATATTAACAACTCAACTCAATGTGGTATTTTTTTTTTTTACATTTGATTAATTTTGCTTAGATTCCATTTGGTTTAGTTTCTGATATTAACTACTAATTCATGTCTCCATTTTAACACTCATGCTTTAATTTTTAATTATTTTTTATTTTAAAAAATATTACATTTATTGTCATTTTTGGCTTATATTCAAAACTGAAATATAAAATATTATAACTATAATATTTTTATAATAGTCTACATCTTTTAATTGCATCTTTTAAAATCATTTATTTGTCCTTATGTTTCAGTGACATTGCAGGACTTCTCGGATTTGTTTAATTTTTTTTTATATAGACAAATCAGAAATGAATAAAATTGCTTTAAATTTTTTGTAGGACAACAATAGGCAAGTTGTAAGATATGTTTATGGATGTGCATCCTTCTTTTTAGGTGGTCATATTTCCAAACAGTGATAACTCAAGATTAGAGATTAGCAAGATATTTTATAATTGAAAATACTAGTGAATGATCTTTTGGAGCTATAATTGATAAACAATGATAACTTACAATTTGTCAATGCTGATTTTCCTCACGTTTAAAAGTGATCTCAGGCTAATTTGACTAACTTCTCAAGAATAACTCCTTCTAGTTCTTAGGATAGTCTTACTGATGTTTTCAAATCCTAGCAGCTAATAATTGAATTATTTTACTCATCAGTTGTTTCACTTATAACTGCAGAAATAAAAAAATTAGATTAGAACTAACTACTATTCTTTTTCATCTCTTATGTATTTCTTCCATTGTTCTACTTATGCATAGCTTGTGTTTTCCTTTCTTCCATACTACAGATTAATGACTCATTTAATTAATAAATTAGTAATAAAAAAGCACATTAATTAAAATTATTTTGTCTTTATTATCTGTTAATAATAGTTTGTATGCTTAAAAATATCATTATGTAGTTATTAATTTTTTTTTACAAATAAACAGAGTCCATTTTATAATATCCAATTTCGAATTCATAGGTCAATTTAAATAATCTTTCACAAATAATATCTAAAATAGTTATGACTATTATAAATAAGTGACTGGACAACAATTTAACTTCCACTAAAAATACAATATAGTTCCTTCTTTTTCTTTACAATTCAGTAAATATAAATTTTAATGAATATTGTTTTATAGAATTTTAATTACCTTTATTTATTTTTAACTATAAAGGAAAATTGGGTTTAAATTCTTAAAGTTGGTCAAATAATTCTTTTTAAAAAAAAATAATAATAAGGCCACAAAAATGCTTAGGGTCGTTTTTTTCTTGAAAATGCTTTTCTCCTAAAACACTATATAACAGTTAATGCTACAGTTTTAATTCTAAAATAGACCATAGGTTATATAAAATTTATAAAATTTACAATAATTTTTGATGTGCCCATAGCATTCAATTTTTATTTTTTCCCCTTGTTAAATGTGTAATTTTTTAAAATTTTCAATTGATTTTCTCTCTTGGCTAAAATGTATTAACTTTATTAATAAAACTTTTTTTCTTATTATTAATACTATCATTGTAATATATCAATAAATCATGGTCTGTTCTATGGACAGGTCCAGAGAGCAATGACACACAGCTAATTTATCACTTTCTACATTTCTTCATTCTTTCTTCCTATTCTTATTCACCATTTCATCCAAAACATCCTCCAGTAAACTATTCTTTTTTCTTAATATATATTCAATCCAATTTCTCTTCTTACTTCTAATTTCCTCAATCAACCTTTTTTATTTACTCTTTCAAAAATATGCTTATTTGCCATTTTATTTAGCCAATTAATTTTTTCATTTGTCTCCATGATCACATCTCAAAAGTCTTTAATAAGTTCTTAATTCTTTTACATCAATGTTTATGTGTTACATCTATATAATAATATGCTTAATACATAGCATTTAATTCATCTTTTTTCTTAAATCTCTCTACACACATCCACAAAATATTTTTTTCTACTAATAAATGCTTGATTTCTCAATGTTATTTTTCTTTTAACTTCAGTTTTTCTATCCTTACTTAACCAACTATACAACTATATAAATACATTCATCAACTGAAATATATCACCTTAAACATCAATAAGTATTTCTTTATTTTTTAATATCCATAAACACATGATCTTTCTTCAATTTTTTTAATATTGTAGAGATTCTTTTCATCCTCAGTTATAAGAACTGTATTGTATGCTAATCATATACATTTTATTATTCTATCTCCAATATTATCTCCATCATCTTCATATTTAGCTAGCATGTATTCTAAATAGAACATTAAAAAACAGAAGTGCATGCAGCATTCTTACCTAGCCCTTCTTTATATACTCATTTCTTCAGTCTCATTATTCTTTAATTTAATTTTTATTCTCTGATCAGTATACATATTTTAAATTAATCCTATCTATTTCCAAAATGCTCTTTTACTTTGAAAGATAATAATAAGTTTATTTCAGATTATATCCTTATTCCACATTCATAAAACATATATCAATTCCTTTATCTTTTTCAGTATATTTCTCTGCAATTGTCCTAACAACACCAATAGCACCTCTTGTGCTTTTCTCTCTCTGAAAATCAAATTGTTTTTTCTTCAAAATAATATTCTAATTTTCCATAAATTATTGGAGTTAAAATTCTCAGTAGTATTTCTGAAGTATACCATAATGAACTTATAGTTTAATCATCTTCACATTTAACAGTTTTCTTTTTAGCAATTTGAATCATTATAATTTTTAAACTATCGTTAAGATAAACTCCATCACTATATATCTAATTGCAAAGTAATTTCTTCCAAAATTCAATACATATTGCATCAAAATTGACTGATTTATCATTTTTTTCATTTTTTTGATTTAATTGCTTTTTCTATCAAAATATTTATACTTATTCATTTACTTCAATATCTTGATTTTCAAGCTCATAATCAATTGCATCATTTTCTTGTCTAAATAGATAATGAAGATATTTTTCATTCTCAATATATCATTTCTGTCAGTTAATCTCTTTCTATTCCTATCAGATATTTTACTAATTAACCATTTCTTGCTTTCCTAAATTACATTTCTACTTCTATCAAATACCAAATTATTTATTTTTACCTATTGAAACATTTCCACCTCTCTGCAAACTTGTTCCAACTATTTTTCTTTTGCTAAATTTATTTCTTTTCTTAGCACATTATTAGTTTTTGTATATACTCCTTGTTCCTTTTTTGTTAACATTTTTTCCATTTTCTCTGGATAATTTTTTTGCAACATACCTATAGTTATTCAAAGTTATTAGTTTTCCATAATTAAATAATTTCTATCATATTTTTGTCATTTTTAATATTTCCTCTTTAATACTACACCAATGTTTATCAGAATCATTTCTATATTCATTTTTGTCAGTCCTCTTTATTGTGTTTTCACATATGAAACTAAATCTTCCTTTCTCTATTTCTTTTAATTTACCCCAAGATCCATCTTTTCCCTCATTTCATCTCTTTTTAATTTTAATTTATCCATAGCCATATTATGAACAGAGTGTATTAGCATCAGGCAAAGTATATAAATTCTTATTAGTATTCATACATATATCCTGTATCATATAGTCTATATGAAATCTTTGTCAATCATATAGAACTTTCCAAGTATACAATCTTCTTGGAAGAGTACTAAACTAAGTGTTTGCACTACAAAATTAATCTCTCTACAAAATTCCACAAGGAAACTACCTTTTTCATTTCTTTTTCTAATATCATAATCCCCAATAATTATTCCTTCTTATCTT